>VZRQ01009581.1:264546-354223 GCA_013397975.1 Machaerirhynchus nigripectus
GGGAGCGCCTCGTGCCCCGGCGCCCGGGCCGGCGCGGCCGTGCTGCTTCGTGGGTGTTCGGTGCCGGCTCTTTCTAAACATCTTCGCCGTTCCCAGAAGGGGCGCGGGGAAGCAAACTGAGGATCCAGCAGGTGGGAAGTTGCCTTGAACTCCCAGCCGTGCTGGTTTGCAGTGTCACATGCAGGCACGGGAGTCGTTCAGGATGAAGACTTCATTGTGGTGCTGTGGCCTACAGCACGCTGCAACTTGTGACTAACAGAGTTGTAGTGCTACCTTGTGGGTGTAGGTCACGGTCTGTGCTTCAGAACTCATACGGAATCCCAGAACGGTTTGAGTTGGAAGGGACCTTAAGGATCATCTTGTTCCAACCACGCTGCCTTGGGCAGGGACACAATATCGTGCTCTTGTGCTGCCTTCAATAAAATCTGAAGGTTTTAAGGGCTGGATTTAGTGCTTATCGTACATGAATTTCCCAGTTAATATATTAAGTGCCACAAACCAAGGAGAAATTCGCCTAAGAGTTGTTTCAATGTGTGCAAAATGTTGTAAGCATATAGTTTTGTGGGCAGTCCTACCTCATCTTGCAGACATGCTTTTAAAACTACCTGAACTGGCAAAAACTTCAGTTAGGAGAACCAAAGGAAGGGTCAGCTGTGAATTATGCAGCAGAAATTAAAGGAAGTTTAGGGTATGAGGTAGTTTCACCTAATGCCCAACTGATTTCTAACTTCATAATTGAATTACTGGTAGAAAACTACAAAGGAGCAAATAGAAATGCCTTTGGGCTATTTAATAGAGTAAATGGCTTTCAACATTGAGAATTGTCTCGATTCCTTTTTTTAAAAAAAATTGGTTCATTGTTCTTTAGCATTTTGAATGCCTTGGAAGATTCTCCGTCATACACTTTGGAAACTGTTTTTAGAGAATGTTCTCTAATATGACTTAAATTGAGGTGCTCTGAGATTAGTGAAGCTACTTGTTGAATGGTTATTTTTGTTTCCTCTGGGTGACCTGTACTGGCTACCTGTAACTGTTTTGGCAAATCTGCTGCATTTCCTAAGCTTTACTAGTAAGTATCCTTGTGAGCATGAAAACCATACAAGACTGAAACTCTTAATTGATAGTTCACATTTGAATATTGCTTTTCTCTGATGTAAGCACAAATCAGGGGATTAGGCTTCAAATAATGACAGGCCTGTTGGAAGCAAATTGAAAAATTACTTAGACCTGAAGTGCATGAGGAAATAGGATGAATTAAGGCCAGTAGAATAGTAAATGCAAATAGCTTATATTCAGGCAGATCAAGAAAGCATTTACTCCTTTATTTGAAAATTACTGGGCTTTGCATTAATTTCTTGTGTGGTTTAAGCTAATCTGTAAAGAGGCCCTGAAATACTTAACATTTGTTTTGTAATAGATTCCAGTTATAACTGCATATTGAAATCTCACTTGTTCTTTAGAGTTATACCTCTTTTAAACAGCTAAAAGGATGCTTCTAAAAAAAAAAAATAAACACATGGATAGGCAGGATCAGAGGATTGCCACAAAGATGATCAGAGGGATCGAGCACCTCTCCTACAAAGACAACTGAGGGAGCTAGGGTTGTTCAGTCTGGAGAACACTCTGGAGAGACTTCACTGTAGCCTTCCAGTACCTGGAGGGGGCTTATAAAAACGAGGGAGATGGACTTTTTATACGGGCATGTAGTGACAGGACAAGGGGGACAGTTTTAAACTGAGAGAGGGCAGGTTGAGATTAGATACAGGAAGAAATTGTTTACTGTGAGGGTGGGGAGGCACTGGCACAGGTTGCCCAAGTAAGTTGTGGATGCCCCATCCCTGGAAATGTTCAAGGCCGGGTTGGACGGGGCCCTGAGCAACTTGGCCTAGTGAAAGGTGACCCTGGCTATGGGTGGGAGGTTGGAACTAGGTGGTCTTTAAGGTCACTTCCAACCCTTAACATTCTGTTATTCTATAAAATTTTTAATGGAAAAATAGGTCAAGCTCTTTCAAATTAAAAAATTGAACAGAAGCATCCTTATTATGGTTGACCTGAAATATTTAAATGCTATCCTGTGATAATATAGTCTTTACTACTGAATGTTAGTTGTAAGGGAGGGTATACTGAAATCAATTGTGCAATTGTGGTTTTTTGTTTTTTTTTTGTTTTTTTTTTTTTTTTGTATTTTGAAGTGATGCAGAACTAGTTTTCAGTGAAACAATGGAGCGATATCTTCCCTATTTAGTGGAAAGTTTATAGGTGGAATCTATGAAGAACACCTCTACAAAAAAATAGCTTCACATTTGGAAAGCCGCAGATAAAAATTTGTAGTTAAATTAAAGTAGTAAAATTAGTAGTTAAGGAAACCAGTACTTTACATATTAGTAGGACATGCTCACAATTGTTAATTGAGCTTGTTACATGTGAACTAACCAGTGTTCCATTGCTTGTGGGTTGGCTTGTTTCTCAGACGAAGGAAAAATACGAATATTATTTCCTGCTCCCAGACCTTGTAGTTCTTTCCTCTGCAAGGAAAAGAGTTCTACTCATTTCTCTAATTATAAAGTCCAGTGACCCAACTTGATACATGTATGTTTTAAAAACTTCTTATACCCGAGAAAGCATAAGGAAAAGCAGCTGTTTCATACTGCCAAACAAATTTTACTGGCATTCTTAAGGCATGTCAGGTGTTATTTTTGTAGCTGTAATTTATTTAATAAATATTAGTGATGGTGTGCTTGTTAGATGGTCTTGGGCCATCTCTGTACTGCTTTTCTTCCATTCTTCATCTTCTCTCTCAATTCTTTCATTGCAAATGACTGCCATTCCTTCATGTCCTCTTCAGCATCTGCTTTCCTCGTGTTCCATCTTGTGTCAATTCTCTTAGTATTTCCTTCAATTGCTTGTTTCATATTCTAATGAACATGTATGTATTTCTGCTCTCCTGTTGCCACCGAATAAAAGACAATGTCCAGTTTTAATATAACTTTGGAAATACCTGTATTGAGCTCAAAAGGCAGAGAACAGATTTGGCATTTCTGCTTGAAACCCAAAGGGACCACTACCACCTCCTATTCATGGCTGAAATATGTTCCTTTTCCCATTGTTTAGGGAATAATCTTGACAAAAAGCAGATACTTCTCACGTGCTGTAGAAATTCCAACGGTCTCCCAACTATAGTCCCTGTTTCTGGATCCATCTTTGGCAGAAGGGTTGATATATCTTTAAAAGCAGGCAGTTTGAAGGAGGGTTCCTCCCAGTCCGTACTGACTGCAGAAAGAAGGAACTCTTTTTTCCAGGCCTGTTCTGTCATTGCATTTCTGCTCGTGTCTCTCCCACCACGCTGGTGGTTGTGGTGAAACTCTGCATTGCTGATGCTCTGCAGTTCTCCCGGCTGGCTGATGTAGGGGAAGGGTGATTCCACTGGCCTACCCTATTCCTGGGGATTTTGACTCATTCATCGCAGTGGATGGTATGTGCTTTGGTGTGTTATTTAGGTTACTCTAAACAACACTGCTATGGAATAGTTCCAGATTATCACAGTCTTTTCTGTTCGTCAGAGTCCTGATAGGCTGAACACTTGGAAGTCTTAACTTTGATGAAAGGATGATTTGTAGGTTCATGAAGACGCTGCAATTGTTTTATATGCAAGAATTGACCAATATGACTGCTGGGATAAGAGGTGCTAGGACCCCCGCCTCACCCTCCAAAAATAAATGTAAAAATGGCAGTCTTACTCAATAGGAAGGCTCCTCTTTTTTTCAGAGCTCAAACAGGATTGTTTGAAAATGTGCAGGTGCTTCTTGTATATATGTATTCTGTGTTATGCTTCAGTTCTGGATGGTTTTCTTGGTAAAGGCAGTCCTGCTCGTTTAAATGAACACAAAATAAAATTGTAACAGATTAGGTGCTATGAAATGCTTTGATTGCCTTGTAGTGTATACAGGTTTATAAGCTTGTAGTTTTAACTCCAACTGCAAAGTGAAATGAGATGATGAGTCAATAAAAAGAAAAAGCAGTAATGGGAAATAGTGTTTTCCAGCATTGTTGTTAAACTGTGTCTATAGCAGCTACCTTGATGCTATTCCTTTACAGGTCTCTCAAGATTTGTTGCAAATTATCCTCTTACTTAACATTTCCCCTTCCCTACCATTCTCTTTGAGTCCTGGTTTTCTTCAGTTTAAATTTGTCATGTAGGGAATCTGGGGCAGGGCAAACTCCAGAGGTAACTGAAAAGTTTGTTCTGACTTCTGAAAATAGCTCTGCCTGTTCATGCTCTGGCAGAGCATAAAACAAAGAAATGCAGCCTGCCGTGTAAGAGTGTCTGTGTCAGATAGGTCTGTCTGGCTTTGGCATCCACTTTCTTTTCCAAAGGAAAGCAACAGCTATTTTGCTTTAGGCAGACACATTATATCTGACATACCTGTTTAGTTTGCAGGCACTAATAGCAACACCCAGCTGCCCTGGTTCCTCCTGACCTCCAGCCACCTCTCCACAGCCTCCCAAAGAGAAGAAAAGATGTTCGTGTTTTTCCTTACTTTGTTCTTGCTCTTTTTACACATTCCTCAACATCTTTGTTTACTGTGCAAGTAGCATGTCTCTCCTCTGCCCTGCCATGGCCTTCTTGGTTGGAATCAGCCTTCCCATTTACTGCTGGACAGGCACGTTGTGTTCTGCTCTGACCCCTTGCATCACTCCCTCACAGAACCTCCTTTTCCCTGACTTTTTTGGTATGTAAGTTCTAGCTTTGTAAGGTGGCCTTTGGCTCTCATCAGTGATGGTCCTTATCAGCCTGTGCTTCTGTTTACAGATTTTTCAGTCTGAGTAATTCTCATGTCTGCATTTAACCTAAAGTCAAAATTACTGCATCTATTGCTTGAAGATAGTTAAGGAGACAACAGAGGACTTAGCTCATAGCTGCTTGAAGTTACTGGAAGTCTGTCTTGTCTCAGTCCTTTAAATAGCCTCAGTACCTGGCAGATGAAAAACATGTTTTTAAACACTGTGTCTCAAGTCCTTGAAATTACTTCATCTCTAAATAGACTCATTTAACAACTTCTTTTCATAGAATGTGGAAAAAGCAAAGTTCTTTCACTACTAGAATTCTGGTTCTGCCAGTGCATTTTCTGTTCCCATGAGAAGTGTCTACAGTACATCATGAAGACTGATCTAGTGCACAGTGTACAAAGCCTGGAGGCTGGTAACAAGTGGTGTGTGCCAGTGGTTCATACTGATCAGCATCTTCCTTGATGACCTCAATGATGGGGCAGAGTGTACCCTCGGCAAGTTTGCTGATGATATGCCAGAGGGCTGTGCAGCCATTCAGAAGGGCTGTTTATGAATTTATCCATTAAAACTTTTCAAATAATTCTGAGAACTCCGACATATGTTTTTTTAACTCTTTCAGTTACAGTTACAGTAGTACTGATTTGATCACTCATGAATAGAGAGCTGATGTAATCAGAGCCCATCTTAGGGAAGATTCAATTAGAATTGTAGGGTGTGGAACTTTTTTGATTTCGTTGTTTGTTTGGTGGTTTGGTTCTTTTTTTTCCAGAAAGCAGTTTACCTTGCTCTTTGTTCTTTAGTTTTGCAGGATTAAAACACAAGTAATCAAGAATGTTTCTTAAAACAGCAGTCCCCATGAAACTCTGAGCAGTCTAATGCCCTTCCTTCCTGTTCACGTCGTGCTTAGGATCGATTCTATTTCAGATGGAAGACAGACATTGTGTATCTTGTAAAGGACTGCGTACCTGTTGTGCTTTTGTCTTTAAGCTTGGACCCACTGAGTCCTAGTTCTTCTGTTATCCCACCTCCAGGAATAGTAGTCCAGATAGTCAGTGTAGAAAGCTTTTGCTAGTTTTTGAATCTTTAAGTGGAAAATTAAGTCAACAGTAGTTTATAATCCTTTGCAGTTTCTAAGGCATGCTGTCTTCTAAAGTTGATTTCAATAAGATTGTGTAGGATGTCTTCCGGGGCAGGCAGGGAAATACTTTTCAGAGTTTTATGTCAACACTCAGCTATATTGGAGCTGTAGGCTGAAAGAGTTGTAGTAGATAACTTCCTGAAGAATAACAGGAGAATGTTTAGCTGTGAGCTTTTGTAAAACTCCAGTTAGTTCTCATGCCATTTTTTAGTATATTAGCATTAGTGTTGATCTCCATAGTAGAACTAAGCCTGGTGGGAAGCTATAAAATTAACTTTTTTAAATTGCTAAAATAATCTCTTTACATTTCAGTATTATGTAGGAAACACTTACTTATGTTTGTTTCCCTTTCTTCTCTACCACAGAACTCCGCTATGCAACTGTGTACTGGAATAAAGCTGAAAAAATACTTCAGGTCAGAAATACACTGGACAGGACTGGAGATGCTTATGGCTTCTACAACAACAGTCTACAGACAACAGGCTGGGGAGTCCTGGAGATCAGAGCAGGCTATGGCACTCAGACCTTAAGCAATGAAGATATTATGTATGTTGCTGGCTTCTTGGAAGGCTACCTCACAGCTCCGTAAGTACCTCAGGAAGCAACTCAATTCATGACACTTCCAGTGGATTTCTGTACTTGTGAGTTTTTTTGTTTGCTTTCATTGCCCTAAATTCCTGTCCATTTAAACTAATGATACATTTTGCAGCTGTGTGCTGTTCTTTTAATTAGTAGCACGTACGAAGTATAGCTTCTTTATTATGGGATCAGGATGTGCCCTCCCCTTCTCATCCTGCAAGCTCTCCCAAGACCTTGGTGAGATAGATGAGTACTGTATCTGTGTTACTGTTTAAGTATTGTAATCACAAAATAACATATGTGTAAAGAAGTGCATAAGGAGTAGCAAAAAGTGTAGTTATTTCCCCAGCCAGTAGTTAGGTGACTGATGAGGCAGCTGAGAGCAGATCAGGGAGAAATGTTGGTCACAAGGTCTGCAGGGCTTCCTTAAGGACCTTTTTCAGCAAATACTGTCAAGAAATTGGTGGGGGGCAGATAGTGAAACTTCACAGCATGGGGAGTTGTCTTGACCAACTTAAATAAAATGTACACTATAGGCCCGAAGGCAAACTGGAGTATGTCTAGAAGGGTCAGTGTTCTGAAAGCCCTGAGGGACTGCATCTTTCCCACAGTGCACATCTATGAAAAGTGACAGAATTTTGTACTTGTTACAAATGCAGTGCAGGGTTTTTTTTCTAAAAGAAAACAAACAAAAGGTCTGTAGCCCCAAACAATAGCCAACCAAAAAAATTAACCAAACTTTGTTCTTTCCTTGACTAAACTGGGAGATAGACTGACACTGTGACATACTCTCTGGTAGTAGATGGCAGTACTAGGTTGGACTTGATGATCTTAAGGGTTTTTTCCAACCTAAGAGATTCTGTGATTCTCTATAGCTGGTGATATAGCTAAGAACATGACATGTGGCTTCTTGTTGAACAAGCTCCATCTTTTGTTCTATCAACATGGTCATAGGAAAAGAAAAATTCCAAAATTCTGATGCATGGCTGGGAAATGGTTGGGAGAGGTTTGTGATGGCTGCTTGTGACATGACTTTTTGGCTTCACCAACTTTGCTTTCAGAACACTGAAATAAATACCCATAGGCTGTATTGAACAGGCCAGCAAGGGAAGGTTGTCTGCTGACCGTTTGCCAGATACAGCTGCTGGACAAGATTATATTCATTTAATTAGTAAGATATTTTAAGATCAGTTAATATCTATGGATAGCTCTCTGAGCATATGATAATGTGACTCTCTAGTGGGGTTTGCTGATGAGGCACCTAGGTCTCTGGAAGTGTGTAAGGGAAATGCAGTAAAGTAGTATTTGTCAATAACAAAACACTTCTGAGAGAGTAAAGGAGTCCTAAAGTTCATAGTGCACAACTTGTACTCCAAGACAGGAAAGGAAATGAAATACATGAAAGATATGAATGTATATTGTTGGATTATTTGGCGTGAGAGGTTACTTCCTCGCACTATTCAGTCAGTTAATGTAAACTGTCCCTGAATCTGGGGAATGCTAGCATTACATTTAGAATATTGTTAAAACTGGGTATTGTTCAACAGATTTTTTTCCTAGGGCTTTACCTAAGTATATTAATCAATAGGTGGTTAAGCATAAGTTTTGTCATACTACAGGTAGCCCAGTCCATGCTAAGCTCAATTAGATGACATATAGTGCTCTAGTAGGAGCAACTCACACCCTGTTCCTCTTCTGCCTCCACAGTAGATTTGTGTGTCTTCCTGGGTTTTAAGCAAACTTAAGTATATGTCAGTTCCTTTAAATGTGGTTTGAATGTGAAACAGTGTCTGCAGGGGTTTCTGTGCTGTCTTATTCTAGGCTAAGTTTTAGAGGAAGGAGATTTTCTCCCCTTTTTTTCCCCCCATGCATGTTAAGTGAAGATTCATGGGAGTGAAGTTATCCAAGTTATTCTGCTCAAGGCTTTTGCCTTCTCCAGGTCATATGCTTACTGAGGTTGGTTCCTAGCCCTGGCTGCTGTTACTCTAGGGCTAACAGCTCCAGCACTAAGTGGGCCTTTGTAAAGAAGTGGATATAGGAGAACTAGTAATGAACAGAAATGAAGCTGAGGGTTTGTATTAAAGTGGAAAAGTAGGGCTTGAGACGTAGGCTCTTAAGCAAGGTGGGAAATTCAGCTGTTTCAAAGAAGATTAAGTGCGAGAGTGGGTTAAGATGCAAAACCAGAAATAAGCCAAAGCCTTTTTTTTCTGTGGAACTTTTTGAGAAAATCCACAGACAAATCCTCTGACAAGTGCAAAACCTGAAAATGCTTGCTATCAATAAAAGTAGTATCAAATATTATAGATACCATCTGAATTTAATTTTTTTGGCTATTTCTTTGCCCCATTGCCCATCTGTAACTGCAGTGCAAGCGTATTTCTCACCAGGGGTTACAAACACAAGTTTTTTCTGTCAGGTTGTGTATCCTTCTTTGGATAAAGAAGGCTTCTCCAGAAGCTAAGAATACCTTTTGAAAATGTTTCAGGTAAGGAGTAGAGATGAAATAGTGATGTACTCTCTTGACCCTTAGTAAGACAGAGAACTTATTACTTCAGGGTTTAGCTGCATGACCTCAGTGGGTTTTTATTTGGCAAACTGCAACTAATAAATCCTTTTATAGACTGTGTTTGCAATTTCCTAAATGGCAGGAGAAGTGAGAACTCACCAAGTCTGCAAATGTTAAGACTGCACTCCGAACTCCATTTCTCCTTCATCTTGCTTAGAAATGTAGGAATCCTAATTAACATGCTGGCAGATAGATGTTCTATCGATGGGACAGTTAAACAAGTCTTCTGAAGTAAAACTGGGAAAATAGCCTTTCTCATTCTGTAACTTTATTCCCATTAGACTTCCTGGCCCATTTAGCCTGTCTTCAGGGAAACTCTAGCACCATCACAACTTTCCTTAGAGAAGGTGTCTCTAAACACTCTTGTTCTGCTTTTGCACACATTGGTGCCCACAGCTTGACCTTCTTTTTTAAGTTCTTGATACGAACGAGGGAGAGTGTAGGTATATGTTTAGCTTTGGGGAAGGCTTTATTTGCATTGTCAGCCACTTAGCTGCTGGAGTGAAGACTCTTGAGAGACTTACCTGCACAAGCACCTCAGGTAGTTCAGGCACAGTCTTCCAATGTGAAAATATTGGGTGTGCTTAGTAATTGAAGAGCCTTTTAGTACATGGCTACCTCTAGTCTGAAAAAGTCAAAGGTCTCCAGCTGTCTTGCATCCCATATGCAGTAAAGGCTCCATGAAGCAGACCCAGGGTGGCTCTTAGCAGAAATCCTCGAAGTCCTACTTGGAAGAGCTCCAGTGTGATGCACTGATAGGAAGGAAATGTTGGTGTCTGAACCCATGTTGAAGTACAGCTTCCTGCAGAAGCTGTTTGATGAGCAGGAGCTCCAACTTGACAGTGCCTGCAATTTGGAGACCTTCAGGAATTCTCAGCTGGCTCAGATCTCACATTACTCTTAGGGCATGAAGGAGAGTTTCCAGACACAACTAGGCGCTTAACATGTAAGCAAAAGAGTGACAAAGTATCCCTCTTAAAAGTATATGCCTTGCCTATAGTAGGAACCTAAACAGACTGTAAAATAACCAGATTAAAAAAAAATCAAAATATGAAACCTGCTGGAACTGTTTTATCTTGGATTACTGGGGGAGAATTAATCTCAGCTCTAACAGTATAGGTCAGTGGCAGAAAAAGCAATAGTCAGACCAGTTTTCCAGTGATGGTAGAAAGGTAGGTCTTCTCTAGAGAATGCTTCATCTTTCTAGTATTGACACTTGATTCAGAGTGTAAGAGTATCTGTATGTTTTTAAAATGCATAGTTAGATGTTGGACAAATTGAATCCTAGTGCCTGTAGTGTTGGAGATCCAGACACTTTTATCCCAAATCTCTCACCTTTCTATGAAGTCCAGTCACATCATCCAGCCAAGGTACTTGCTCTGGCTTTCTTAGGTATGAATTTCCTTTCCCCATTTCTAACAGAGGCCTGACTTTACTTAGTGGCAGAGCACATCCAAATCTGTGACATTATTTAAAATCAGTTCCAGCTTGGGCATGCTAGGTGCCTAAGAGCAGTATTTAAATTTGAAGTAACATTAATTTTGCTCTTTCCTCATATAGCCTCAGCTGACATGAGTTCTGTCATCTTCCTCACTAATTTAAAGAAAGAGGACTCTGCTTTTCTGGTTTTAGGCTTGGAATTCTTGTCCCAGATTTGCAATTGCCTTGTGTTTGGCCTTAGATGTAGTTGCAAAGCCTTACTGTTGTGACCCAATTTAATTCAGAGAATAATGCCCTACAAAACACACAAGCCATGCACACAGAAGCTTCGTTAAAGCAAAAAAAGCTAAAGAGAGCAACTGGGGGAAAAATTCTTGATAACCTTGGTCATTAGAAAAAAATTTAATTCCAGGAATTGTCTGTCCTCTGTTAGCAAGTAAAAGAGTGAAAGCCATTAAAGAAGGTGTTTTCAGTCACATGATTCTGAACTAACCCAATCTCTACATCAGTCATGACAACTTTAAGATACTACTGCTGTAAAATCTGCCTTGTGTTGCATAACCTTTGAGTGCAAAATAGAGAGTAGAGCTGATGGTTGAGTCTGGAAGCCTGATCATTTGTCCTGGCCTAGGCAGTGATTAGGCCAGGATTCTAGCTGGATTTTATCTTCCTCATCTGGCTCTAAGCCCTAAAGGATCATCTGCCAGATGGACCAACTCATGCTATTTGCTCCTCTTTAGTGACATGAGAACTCTGATTTCTACTATGGAGTATGTCACGCTCTAGTTTCCTTCCTAAAGTTATTTGGAATTTTTATTTGCCAAATTCTCTGTGAATATGCAGGGGTGGAGAATATTGATCCGTTTCTCCAACTTTCTTGCCATCTTCAAGAAGTAGGTTATGATTATTTTATGTAGTCTTGCGTTACATGGGAGACAGGAAACTCTAGAACTAAAATTGACGCTGGAGCTGCAGTTTTGTGAAAAATGTAATGCTGCAAAGCTGTTGAATGCTCCCCACTTGTCCCAACACCTCCCTTCCACAGCCTAATTCTATCTACAAATAAAAATAAATCACATTTTTGCCGTGTTAGTGTTTTGCCTGAATGTGTGAGACAATTAGATTTGATTGTCAGAATGGTACCAGAGCTGAGATAAGCAGCAGCAGCATCATGCTATCAAGTTCACGCAGTTGTCTGAGAATGGGACAGAAAGAGGGGAGAAGGTCAGTGAATGATTCTTTAATCATCAGCAAACCTTCCATCATCTCTGTCTGTATTCTCTAATTATGCCCTGAGGGAAACTGGGAAGAGCTCCTGTCTGCATCCCTCCCAGAGAAAGCTGCCCTCCTAAGTTTTACTATAGGAATTCTGTTCTGCTGGCATGTGCTTTCCTTGAGGCTGGTATCTGTTTCTCAGTGCTGTTTTCTTTCTCTCAGCACTTGGTAGGAGATAAGTGTACTGATGACTGATGTAATTCTATCTCTATCAGCTCCAGACCTCAGCAAAATTCTCTGCTGATGTCCCTTTTTTTTTTTTTAATTTAATCAGCTACTGAAAAAATTGTTGTTTAAGTTGGACTCACATTAAGAAATGTCGAAGTTTTGTTTTGGCTTGGATCAGACAATTACATTTCACCTAAAATGGAAGGGTGGCTTTAATTTTGGGCTTCTGAGCATTTTTGACAGTTGATTTCATCTTGCAGGACTTCACTTCAAGAAAACAAACAAGAAAGCCCCAACCAACCAAGCAACAAAACCCTTTTAACTTCTGTGTCCAATAGTTAATGTGGATAAAACAGCTAACTGAATTCAGCAACAGAAAAAATCACAAGAATTTTGGTCTCCGTAAAGCTGAATCTATTTAGGGCTGCCATGAGTGGGAGTTCCTGTGGTAACATGTAGGATCATCTTATATACACTTGAAAATGGAGATATTTAGCTTAAACAGAAAGGAACATGGTTAATGGCAAGTAAAACCTGCTAGATATGCTGAAATTCTCTCTCTGAGGACTGAAATTAACTGAATCAGCAAATAATACTACCTTCACCTCTGTGGTTTTTTTGATTCCAAGTAGAATAGGTCTCCAGGAAACTGGTTTTGTTGTGCTTAAATGAATGTGCCAATGCTTTCAAGATGCTTCTGGCCTACACATACTCCCTGAATGTGCAGTTTTGCTCTGAAGTAGTTCAGTCTCATTCTTGCTTATCTTCTTTCCATTGTGCAGCAGTTTAAGCAGGCATTAGCAAAGTAGTTTATTGTAAGTCAAATTTTAACAATGCTTTTGTGTTACTTTTGCTATTTATCATGCACTGGAGTATTTTCTGTGAGTAGGATAAGCTTAGTTTGTGTACTGTGTTGCTTGTCTGTCAAGGCATGTTGATTAACTGGCTGGTAAATAGAAGATGCAAAGTAATAACTCCTGTTACTCTTGTTCTTTCAGGCAAATGTATGACCATGCTGCAAATATGTATCCACAGCTAATTAAGACTCCCCTCATTCGAAGCGGAGTTCAGAATTTTATGGCGTATGTATTTATTTGCTAAAAATAAATCAGTTAAGTCTTGGGGTTGGAGGATGCAGAATTTAAAAGCTTTTTTTATTCTCCTCCTTATGGGCTGAGGAAAATACATGCTTCCCTTCCCTCTGATTGAATGCCATTATTATGAAAAGAAATTCTAAATATACATGAAGAAGTATATACCCTTCCGTAATTCTGATTCTTTCAAAGAAATGTTTGAAACCATTGCTGCCAAAGGGTGTGGAAGCATTGTGAGTCAATGAATTCTGAAGGTCATTCTAGTAAAATTCCTTTTTTGAAAAGCTGATATTTTCAGTGTTACACTGAACAGTGGTCTCCTGGCACCTTAATCTTTTTTGCATTGTGTATCCTTTCCTTCTTCTGTTAGGTTAGTATTTTATTCTACTGCTAATGTGAATT
Organism: Machaerirhynchus nigripectus; assembly: GCA_013397975.1. Lineage (NCBI taxonomy): Eukaryota > Metazoa > Chordata > Aves > Passeriformes > Dicruridae > Machaerirhynchus > Machaerirhynchus nigripectus. Next base: position 277,997 of record VZRQ01009581.1, read on the forward strand.
CTGTTCCAGTCACAAAAGTCCTGATTCACTTTTCTCTTTAGCTGTAAAAATCAAATGTAACTCTGCTTGAATAATGCAGCTACACTGGTGGGGAAACGACAAGTAGGAGAAGAACCAGGCCAGGTACTGGGAAACTCAGCTGTGATTACCAATTATTTTAATCTTCTTAGACCTGTGGTTTTTTCCATCACAAATACTTTTGTGAAATGGTCACTTACGGGGACTATTTTTTTCCGTCTTTGCCTTGTCTTGTCCTTTCCATAAGGGGTTATATATCTGACTAATTCTGTTATTGGTGTGCATATAAAAAGTTGATCAGTTTTAGCTTATCCAAAAAATAGAACAAAAAATCTCAGTGTGTTGTTGCTATCATTTTTCAACATTGCTGTGCTCCTCCTATTGAAAGAAATGGGATAGCTACCATATCAATGTGTATGGGGTTTTTTTCTAGAAAAACACAGCATAGCAGCTGTATTCCCAAGATGCATTGTTGGATGAAGGGGGACAATACTAGGTGGCCTTGTATTTCCTTAGACATCTTGAATTTCATTGCTTCTAGAAAGCTAACTCTGGTTGGTTTTACCACTATATACTGCTGGAAGAGTTTGTTTCCTTTAGAGGTTTGTCCTATTTTGCTACTTCACATAGTGCTGGATGGATAGGTACAGGAGGATGGAAGAGGCCAGCATCTGGTCCTTATTTCCTGTGGTTCTTTTGTGGCCTTTTGTGCACAGCAGAAGAGAGAATTCTGAGAGATCCTTATAATGTTTCTGGCTCTTGCCCACGGGTCTGTTCACCTTGTGTTGCCTCATGCTCTAAACCTGGGTGATTTGGCTCTTGACTGGATCTGGCACAGGGTACAGTTGTTTGGTCTCCCACCTGTTGCTCAGAGGAGCATAGACGTGGTTCTCAGGCAGCATTTGAGCACCACCAGCAGAAAGCCTTCATTGCATTTGAACCTGGGGGAGAGCAGGAGGCTCTTTAAATGTCAGTCTATTTTTATTCTTAAATAGACATTTAAAAGGGAATGGTTCATCTGACCTATCAAATGCTTGTTTCCCTTTACTTACTATATGGGAATGCTAGATCTGCCATAGCAAAGTTCCCCACAAACAGGGAGTCCAGCTATTTCTTTGACACTAAAATCTGGTAGAGGCACATGATTGTAGGGTATTTAGTGTAAGTCTGAACATTTACACTTGGAGGATATAATGTTTATATCTGCAGGATTTCCAAAGCATGATTTGCCTCAAATCTCTAGTAAGATTGGACCATCTGGGTCATAATGTATTTGTCCCTTCCCTGCATTATCAATTATTCTCTAAAAAAACCCAAGAAAACCCCAATCTGTTTGTTCCTCTGCAGGAAGCAAGATCAATGGACAAGACAACAAATCAGAAATAATAAGGATGACCCATTTTGGAGGCATGCTGGCTATATTATTGCACAGTTGGATGGTCTGTACATGGGAGCCCTCGAGTGGGCTAAACTTCATAAGCAAACAGTAAGACTACTGTACCTCTTTTTCAGTAGCTGGGGCTGGGATGTCAATGGACAAACATGGGAGAAGGGGATCTGCTTTTTAGAAATAAAAAACAAAAGTAGGATACTTAGTGGCAAGTACTCATTCTGCATGCCATTCTGCAAAATCTTTAGTGGCTGTTCAGTGTAGATAATGTGACTGAGCACTCAGGTCCTGTAACCACAGATTCTTCATAGGGGACTTGGAACCCTGGACACTCATGTGCTGGTTATGTTGGGGGTGGCTTTTGTATCCCTGTGAATGTTGGAAGGACAGACATTTCTAAAGTGCTTGTTGCTGTCACTTTACAATTGTTATTAAGCAAATAACCCTTTAGGTATAAAGACTACCTGTAACAGCATGAATCAGCATGTAGGGAATGCATTACAGCTTTCATTCTTATTTCCAAGCATTAGATTTCAAATCCTAAAAGCCTTTCTATTTTAGAGAATGTTTTACTTTACTAAATGACTTCTCCTTTTCTGTCTTTAAGCCTCAAAAACTTGAAGTCTCAATATTTTAAGTCTCAAAAATATATGGTTACAAAAGATATGGTCTGTGTTGTGGCCAGTCAGATGGGATAGGTTTGGGGGTTTTGTTTGGTGGTGGTTGTGTTGCTTTTTTGGTTGTTGTTGTTTTTTGGTTTTCACCTAATTTTTCTTCAGTTTCAATTAGAATTGTATTCCAGATCATCAGCTTTATGTAATAGCAGAACTCCTTTAACTCCAGTAGAAATATGGCAATTATAATGCTGTCCTAAGATCTAGAACCTGATAGGTTTTTCAGTGTGAGAGGAAGGACTTGAGTAATTGTAGTTGACTGTTTTACCCGGGTTAACCATACCAAGAATTTTGAGAAGTTGGAAGTCCTGAATTATAAACAATTGCATTTTAGTAAAATGTGCATCTTTCTTGTATAGAAGTCACTCTGGGGCTTTCATGAATGGGGAGCTCAAACTGGGAAAAAAGAAAAGTGTTCATAATAATAATCCATCTTGAGAGACCTGAGTTTGTAGGGGAAAACACTAGAAATCTTGACTTTCTAGGAAAATAACATAATAATTTCCTTTCATAACTCCTGTATCTGAAGAGCCCTGTCAAACTCATCAGGTTTGCTTCTTCTTTTTTTTTTTTTTTTTTTTCCTGCTTCAGTATCTTTTAGATTCATGTGGGGGGAAGGGAAAAGTCCTGGTTTGTGTCTGAGTTATTTCTTTGCAATAGGCATGTCCTACCTGCGCGGTGTGTTCCCTGGTGCTTGCCTATTTAACTATGCATTTGATACTAAAAAGCACTGACCTCTGAAGTGTCTGAATAATTTTGATCCTGTTTTTAGAGATCTCACTGGCATGTCTGTATAAAAATGGTGCATTTAGTGAAAGTTTCAATGTGTGGTTCAGGCAGAAATATTTGTGTTCTCCATTCTTGAATTATATACAGGATTTTTTTTTTTTCTTTTCCCAACTGTGCTTGCAGCAGTTGGTGGGATTTATTTTGACTCTTTTCTATGCCAGTCACAATTTTAGCTTTGGACATTATCATGTGTGTTGAGATGCATATACTTTTATTCAAAGCAAAAATGTTCACTGTGTATGTATTTTTTACTTGAAATGGTGCTGCTGTTTCCTCTCTTTGCTACAGCCAGTAAGTTAGCATCAGTCCTTACCTTTGAGTACGTTTTGGACAGCTCTTGCAGCTAGGTCCTTGGTTTTCCTTGGCATCAAAATGATAACCTGACAGGTACAGCAGTAGTACAGGAAGTTCATTTTTTTGGATACCATGATACTTTTCAAGTACTTTTGGGAGATTAGGCTACAATTGTGTGTACATATTTACTGCTGTTAGGATCTCCTTCAGGAAACAGAGCTGGAAGACTATTGCTCAAAGCTTACGTGGGTAATAAAAACAGGTGCAGATGCAAAGTTCCTGGCTAGTATTCAAGCTTTGACTCATCCATTTATCTGAGAATCAGCCCAGCTTCCCTAAACTATTGGCACTTAAAAGCCCCAACTAAACTCACAAACCAACCAAACACGCAAAAATGCCACCAGTGTATCTTCCTTATTCCTTGCGATTAAAGAAATCTACCATCCAAAGATAGGTAAATAAATCCACCTAATCAATGATTTTTTTTCTTATTTTTAAGTGTTGTACTTTGGTTCAATTAACCCAACTGTTTTGATGGGGTTTTTTGGACAATAACTCCAGTAACAAGTATTTACTTTTCTGTTACTCAGTTCTCACCTTAAAATAAAATAATCTAAGAAATTTCTTACTGAAAGTCTCTGTAACAAATTCTGCATGTTTTTAAAAGCAAATCTCATTCCTATTGCACGTTTTCCTTAGTGCTTTGAAAGTCTTTTCTTAACTCTTTCCTTTGGTAGATACTATTTTGTTTCACTGAAAAAAGAATCCTTTCCATGTGTTTATTGTCTTTGGATTATCATCATTGGGAACAAGTTGATCTTTTGATCTCTAGTAGTTCAGTAGTTTGGATTCATGGTGGTAATGGACATCAGAAATACTAAAAATACCTGGTATGTGGACTGTGGTGTTTTTCTTTTCCTTTTTTACCCACACCCAAACACAACAAAAGAAACCCCCAAAAACCCAAACAAAACCAAGCCAAGACCCAACATGTGACACTCTGTATTTTGTTACCTGATGTTCTGATGTTCTACTTGCTATTGGGAAAGCTATGTGTATTTCTGAGTTCAACTGATTATTCTCTGTACGTGGAGGACAATTATTCCCACTGTCTTAAGCCTAAAAAAAGAATAAATGCTGTAGAAGAAAGGCTAGGAAGCTTTCCCCCTTAACTCCCAAGATACCAGAGACGTGAGAAAGAGAAGGGGAGGAGGAGATGGGTTTCGAAGTTCTTATGTTCCCCTGCACCATGAATGATCATACATGGACAAAATACTCTCCTGAACACTGAGAAGTTGTTTGGGTGACAAGAATAGGCTAAAAGAGATAAAGGGGATGAAGAAAAGGAACTGTGTTTACAAAGTGTGTGAATTGTAACACTGAGCACTGGGCAAAGTTGTATAGAACTGTTTCCTTGTCAGGAGAATGGAAACAAGCTGTTTCATAGCTAGCTGCTTTTAATTTTACACATTTCATGTTTCAAGTTTACTCATCAGCACAACACGTAACCTCTTCAAACTTGCAAGTGGTTGGAGTTTTACTTTGGTGGATTAGTTGATGTGTACTTTCTGAGGAAGACGTGGTGGGTCTGACTTTCTGTTGTCTGGTACTACGGATGGTAGTTTGAAACCAGATCCAGATGCTGCTTAAGTGAGAGATGGGTTATGTGCACACAAGTCACTCTGAAATGTTCTGGTTTTCTGCTCGCCCCTAAACTTCAGATCTACTTCACTTGAATATTGTAAAACCATTGTGTCTGCCACAAGTAACTGAGTCTTACTGCAGGAAAAAAATTTGGACTTTGAATGGTTTGATTTCAGCACTAGTATATATTTTTTTTATTCTTTATGAAGCAAATGCTTTGTAGTGTATTGTTCCAAATTCTGGGGTTTTTATTACATGGAGTCTGTCCTCCTGAGGACTATTTTGGGTAGGTGCTTCCATTAAGACTTGCAAGAAGGCAATGTATATTGTAAACTTCTGTATTTTGAATTTGATATTTACAGGTATCATTAAGAGTGATGTCAAAATTTGAATACATCTTCATGTTAAAGTGTAACATTGTTCCATCTGGTTTGGCAACATTTTATATCCAGTAAACAAACCCAACCCTTTTGTCAAGTCAATTTCTGAGGGAGGGGCACTCAAAGAACATAAAGCCTTTTCATCTGCCTAATGCTCTACCAACGCTGTGATTAATCTGGGGCTTGTCTACGCAGGGATATTACTCTTGAATAAGGAGGTGTCAGGGTTTTAGATACTAGAATGACTGCAGGATAGCTCCCTATTTTTACTTCCTTATTTTGTACTGAGAGTGCTCAGGCTTGGAAAAGTTACTGGAAAACAATTTCTTACGGAATAACTTGCCTATTTTAATGTCCCATATAAACAAGCCTTTAAGGCTGGTCCTCTCCTTTCTGCTGCCCTTCATAAGTTTATTTCTCCCTACCTGTGATGTAACTCAAACTCAAATTGATTTTTTTGTTTTGCTGTTCAGGACAGTACACTAGAGGCATCACACCTTCTAGCAAAAGGACTTTTGCTGTGGCTTTACCACCTCTCTGCTTGTCAGTTTAGTTTATTCATTCTTCTTCAGGCTGTAAACCATGTCTATAAGGAGTTTTCCTGTCATTGCTGTGTGAGATGGGAGAAGGTGATTACAAAAAATTGTAATATGCCCTATATCATGCACTTGTTACGATGCAGTTTCTTGGGTCTAATTCTTGCTAGTGGACACTGATTTACTCCTCACAGAGAAGATTTCTCTATATATCCTGGACATCAGCTATAGTTTATCCAAAAATGGAAAAACTTGTTGTGACAGATGCCTCAGACAACTCCTAAAATTCCCAGATTTGGCCTGCAGTGCAGATTCCTGTCTTCTGTGTGAATACATTGTTTTATTGAGGCTCCAGGGAAGCACTGTGTTTATGTGATTTCACATTAGACAGTTTTAAACACAAAACTAGGTTTATTAAAAGAGAGTAATGAATTTTTGGAAATAAACTGGAACAAAATTTGCTTGGCCCTCAAAAGGGGAATGAAAGCAGAACCCTAGAGGGTGCTTAACAACCTAGTCCCTCTTTTGCATCTCTGATATTTTGGCTGGCTTTGGCAGCTGGCAGCCTAATCTCACCCAGTGCCTTAGGAATTTGCATAACCTATGCTTTGTTTGATCGGGTCTTTCCTCCTGCTCACTGGGCATCTTTCTGTGCCTATTGTTCAAAAAGCTTTATTGCTTGGCACTTTTATTCTAATTTGAATGGACTTCCTAATAGTTACAGAAGTTTTGACTTCTTTGACTGTAAGAAAGCATAGAAATGTGAAACTTTTAAAAAATACACAGGCAATTCTGACTGATGCTATAGCAGTATCAGTGTAGCTGCCCATAGATATTACAGTGAAGGCAGGTTTTACGAAGGAGAGTATGGAATGGTAGCAAATGGATGTTAAGTACAATTAAAATGTCTTGGGGCTGGCTGAGCAATCTGATATGCAAGCCAGTTTGCTCCCTTCCTGATGGTACTGTACAGGGATGCCTGTGTGAATCAGACATTGATAAAATGGCTTTTTCTCTTTGTGTGGTCGGTTTTCAATGCAGCTGGATGGGGAAAAATGGTGCTTAAACAGTGCCAAGTCTCGCTATATGGATTCCAATGAAATTGAAGTTGTGACTGGTTTGTAACTGATTCCTACCGCTAAGCTGCTTAAAACTATCCGAAGACACGGCTCTTGATACTGCTTCCTGTTTGGATCCTACAGCAAAAACATGATGAACTAAAGCAATGTAACATACATGAAAGTTTGTTTTGGATTTCTTCCTCAAAGTATAGCCACTGTTGGAGCCTTCTGCCACAAATGGTTCTAGTTGTCACAATGGCTTATTTCTCTTTCTTGTCTTCATAAGCATTGTGGGAACGTTTAATTCCTTCCCATGGGATACATGGACTGGAGTTTACATTATTTCTGGTTTTCCTGTTAGTTATTCTCTCTGCCAAAACAACAGATGGATAACACAGAATTCAGCCTTCTGAATAAATAGTAAATGGATTTGAGGCTGTTTAATTTTTCCTTGTCCCCCTTCATTGGGGTTGTAGAGGGGTCATCTGTATGGTTTAGTCACAGTGATTTATATTGCAAGCAATGTGTTTCTTTGCTATATGACTCTGTGGCATTATAAAATTTCTATTCACAGTTCTACAGTAATATGTATTCTGACTTCTTTTCCTTAAGCCTTGCCTTAAGTAAAGGCATGGTGAAAGCAAGAACAGGAAAGATTTAGAAAACGGTATTTGAAGGTTGAGGTTAAACCACTATTAAGCTCTTATTTTTGAAGAGGCAAAGTAAGAGGGGGTTCTAAAGAGAGTGTTGCACAACCAGCTGTGTGTAGTTAACCCTGGCTAGCTCCAAACATAAGGAGCTTTCAGAAGAACGTAGCGGAATGCCTTTTGACTGACTTTCCTTTTTCAGCTACTTTGATTGGTATTGTTAATGTTGTTTCCTTCATTTGTTTCTTCCTCCTCAGTCCTGAGGATGTCTTAAATTGCAGTTTTTATAAAAATCCGAGAGCTCCCAAGAGCATTAGTGTAAGACTCTTCAAAGACATCTAGATAAACAAAAAATTAAATATTACCTCAGTGTACCAGTAACAGCAGACTGATGGGTATGCTGCTTGCAAACACACACTAAGGTTTCAGAAGTTACCGTTGTGTCTTCCTTTTTGCCTCAGAAGTCATAGCACTGGTAATGCCAAGGGCCAGACCCTGAAAGTTTCCTCAGTGCCTGGTGCCATACTGAGTGTGAGCATCTGGGCCTTCTCAGTAGGCATTTCATAGACCATACAAGAGCTTCCTTTGGGAGCAAAAGAAGAATTCTAATACTGAGGTTGTCTTGATGCTTTTCTGTCTCAAAGCGTTCTTTCTCTTCTTCTCCTTTCCTCAGCCACTGAGCAACTTTGATGTCCAGTTTCTGAATGCAGTTGGAGACCTGCTGGACCTTATTCCTGCATTATTTGATTATTCTGCACGGGGTGGACAATGCAATGTGGAGCCAGGAAGCCATGGGAGATATCAGTGGGACATGGGACACTGCTCTGCACTCATCAAGGTGAGCACCAGAGCTTAATCTCCAGTGACTGTGTTGATTTGCAGTGTCACGAGTCTGCATTTCTGGAGTCTTCCCTGTTCATGTTACATATGCATAAAGAGACTTTTGTCAATGAGTAAGATGCATTTATGCAGTTGGCATTTGTGCCTACAAAGGATTTTGAGTCGAGTTTTTCTCACTTGTATTCAAGGGGAGGGAAAAGACCAAACCAAAATCACAGAGATGGATGGTGAAAAGCTGCTAGAATTACTAGGGAATGAGGAGCTACCATGGAGACGAGACTGGAAGAGAGTAACTCATTGCACCTAGAGAAGTGAAGTCTGAAAAGGGGTATTGTGAATGACTACAAATACATTGGGCAAATAGGCAGGGAGAAAAGGAAAAGGATTACTTAAACTAAAGGACAGTGCTAACAATAAAAACAAATGGGTGCAAGTGGCTAATGTTTTCTGTTAATAGTGATACACTTGAATGTCTTTCCAATGGGAGTGATAACAGAAAAACCCCCCACATTTTTAAGATAAGTGACCGATGCATCATGGTGGCAATTACATTTTTTGGTTAAAATTATTAAGGATTTAAGCAGCATCTGGAGACTCTATGTATCGCAGAGCAACAATATTTACCTCAAATTGAGAAACATTAATTGAAGCATTTGCCTACAGCAAGAGGTTTGTGAGCTAACAACAAATCAGAAAACCAGTGAAGTATTTTGAAGAGATGTACTATCAATATATATATTTACCTTTTCAAATAAATTTACTTGCATTTGCTTCTGTACTTCACTTCAAAGTGAACCAGAGGAATTCTCACAGAAACAGTATGTTTTAAATAGCGTTGGATATGTTTGCAAAGATCTGATCTGAATGTGTGAATACAAATACTCAAAATGAAACGGGGAAAAAACATACCATGTGATGCAGGTATCCCAAGGTGTTTTATGTTGAAAATAACACGTGGGCAAGATTTGTTTCCAGAGGTTTCAGAAATTCATTTAGTACACAGTTAAAACACACAAGAATCTGCTCTTTCTTCAACAATGCAATTAATCAAACTACTTAGAACAGGTAGTTCTCCCAGTTTCTATCAAGTAGAAAAAATGCAGAATATTGTGGGGTCTGAAATTATTCATCTTTCTGCTTATGTTTTCCAGGTTCTGCCTGGATATGAGAATATATATTTTGCCCATTCCAGCTGGTTTACTTATGCAGCCACGCTGAGAATATATAAGCATTGGAACTTCAATATAGTTGATCCGTACACCAGCACCAGCCGTGTCTCATTCAGCAGTTACCCAGGTAAAGTCAAAAAAACCCAAAACAATGTAGATACTCAGTTTGGCATGGACCACCTCACTGTCTTGTGGCTGTCTTGGCTGTGAAAAGGACAGTAACTCAACAAGCACTGGCTTCAATCTACCTTAAAACTTTTAGCCACCAAGAGGACAAAATGCCACCTTGAATTTTCTGTCTTGAACATGATATTGTTGTAGTTGTCTTTTGTTGTTGATTAATCACCTTCAGTTCTCTGAATAGTACTGGTTAAATATTCTACCTCTGGCACAAACATGCTGCTTTGAATTCTGCTTGTGTAGTCTGCAGTCATCTCAAGTGTTGAACTCCTCACCTTGCCTATAGCATTTGCATGTTTGGTAATAACAATTTTGAGCACTTCTGTTTACCACTGTGACATGACTCGTGGTGTAATGGGGTTATTGCTGAGTATCAAACACTCCTGTTTGAAAGTGTATTGACTTCTTTGATGTTGGGTTCAGAAGCCTTCAGTTGTTTTGTTGTTGGGTTTTTTTTCTTTCCCCCCCCATCTTTCTCTTCCAGCTTCTCTATAAGCTGTTGCAGAGGGGAGTATTTTTTAATACTTATTTAGTATGTTAGCAGTATAGCCAGCTGATTATTAAAATAATGCTTATTTTAATGCTTATTTTTTAATGCTTATTTAGTGTGTTAGTAATGTACCCAGCCTAAATATTTAGAGTCTCTTTTGGGAACATTAGGCCAAATGTTAGAAACCTCCAGCAAGTAGTGTTTTGGTGGCAAAATAGGTACTCTTGCTACAGAATAGCTCCAAGAAATGGGAATGTTAAAAACCAAAGCAAGTCTATAACTCCCTCTTGGAGTTGACATTGCATAAGTTTTTAGAGGTGAAATTTCAAGTTCAAAAATACCCAAACACTCAAGAATCTTCGTAAAATATTTTAAGTGAAGTAAGTACCATAACAGACTATCTCGTTCTCATGAAATTTTGTTGGTTGATGATTTCAAAACATGCTTTGTTGAGTTATGGTGCCTTACTGCAAGGGCAAGGGTCCTTCATGGCAGGGACTCCTGAGACTGTGACTGGGAAAATGTTTTGAAAAGCAGTTACATTCATTTCACATTGAAAACAAGCCTTTTTCTGTGGGGTTCTGACCATCCTCAGGAATGCAACATTTTCTGACAACTGGGATTTTTAATTTGAAGAAGGGGTAGAAGTAGTCTGAATGTCTGTTAAGTGTACAGCCTTTCAAGAGCTTGGGTTATCTGCGATTGCCTTGGAGGAATTTCGTTCACTTGTTGCAAGGAATTTTGCCAAGCCTCTGTAATTTGGTAGAAAGCAAAGGTTTCTGAGCTCTGTTCATCACGTGAATGTTCATAAGGTTATTCTGGCTCTCATATCTCTCAGCTGAAATACTGATGATAGCACTACCCTTCACAAGAATGTGTCTCTGTTTAGCAACTCTTGTGTGCTGCATTGTGCTGCAGATTCAAAACTGGGGATCAAGATCAGCCACACAGAGCATTTATTATTTTATTTTTAGCGGGTGTCTGTGGTGATGTCTTTAGGTTGTTCCTTTTGTGGATTCTTTGTATAAGGAAATACAAATATTTTGTTTTCATGAGACTGATAAAGCATACTGTGTGGCAGGGTACCTGAAAAGCAGCTACTGCTTTGCTGAAATGATTATGGTCTGTTCAGTGGTGAACAAAATCCCAGTGTGCTTCCCTGAGAGTGTTGAGGTCTGCAGAGATGGCTTATTCTTTAAAGCCTCCTATTGCCATGTGGACTCTGACATGGTGATGTGGGAAGGTGTACTTCTACCAACAAAACTGAGTGAGAGCTGTTGCAAAGCTTAGTTCCCATGGCTACAGTGAAGTTTGAGAGGCCTGTGGTGTGCAGTGTGCTCACTGGCTGCCTGATTACAGGGTGCTGTCACAAGCACTAGACAAGCATGGTCCATTGACTGCAGCAAATTGCATTAGCTATGAGTGTAGTTCACAGACGTGCAGTTTTCCATGGGATGAGTAAGCACTGGCTTAGTAATGCTCTAGGGACATCACGTAGGAAGGAGGCAACTGCCAAATTCCTCTGCTGCATGTTATGATGAGAGAGGATATTTTCAGAGCATCTGACTCTGGAATCTGCAGGTCCTGGCCATGGTTCAACTCGATAATTGTAATGTCTCCCTGCATAACTATTCCCGCTCTTATTCTCTGTCCTGATAGACACTAAGAACCAGTAAGAAAGGCCAACCTAGTAATCTCTCCTGAATAGTAACATGATCCTATGAGCACAGAAGTATTAACTTCTGCAGAAAACAGAGAGCATTAAAAGACAGGTGCCCTTCCAGGCCTTCAGTGACACTTAACTGAGTTATTCAAAGATTCTTGTCATCCATCAAGATTGGATATAAAGTAAAACTATGCTGCTGTCCAAAAGCTGTATCAGAAAACGTTAAGGAGTCATCTGTCTTCTGAGAAGGAATGTGCCAAATCCATGATTTCTCCTGGGGTCACAGAGTAAAATTATTTGTATTATTTATTTACTGAATTTCAAAAGACAGGGTACTAGATTGCAAAAATTACTATTTGCTGTGACTTATTTTAGAGGTTCTGAGGCTATTGACTAACCATGATTTGTGTTAGGGCGTGCATTGTGGTACAGCTGGAGGGCCTTGCGCTTCTTTGCTCATGTTGCGACTCAGCAGGTAGGAGGACAGGCAGGAATTACAGAGTCCACCCCAGCTTCCCCAGCAGTTACCAGTGTTCTGCCACCATGTTCAAATGTCTGTTGTTAACAGCATATCTTCTCTTTGTTCCTTTCTCCCCTTCGGAGCAGCAGTAGTTCTGCAGAGGCACAGTCAATTGGGAAATAACGGGAGTTGGAATCTCTGTTTTTGCAGAATGATTTCTTCACTTGCTGCTCATTTCCACACTAACTCACCTTAATCCTCATTTGAACTCTGCTCATAGTCTTTGTCTGCAGAGCTGCATGTAGGACAGTTCTGCGAACCTTTGGAAAGAAGGAATGTCTCTGAACTGAAATCTTGAGCTTCATTGTCCTCTCTAAGCTCTGGACATAAGTACTTCTTGTGGCTAGTGAATCAATGCACAGCAGAGAGAACTTAAATTGTACAGAGAATGTTACTGTTCCTCACAAATGTTGAATGAAGCTGTGCTCATTTGAGCGAGTAAGAAAGTGCTGATAGAGACAAGGTAGCTGCTATGTTTTGCGCCACATATCTAGTGGTGGATCAGACAGAAACCTGCACTTCTCCCTCTGTGTCCCTTTCCCCCTGCCTCCAGTCACTTCTTTACACTGCCCATTGAGGCATTCAAAGAAATGAGCCAAACTAACAGATAAAATTTGCAATTTTCTTTGGATAGTGGGGAGCTTGTAGCTTCCAGGACCTCCATCTATTTAGATGGAGCTCTTTTGAACTCCATTTAAGAATGTGAATGTGCCATTTTGACCAAGCACTCTGGTTTGGATAGTGAACTATCTTCTCTGTGTTGAGCCACAGTCTTTTAAAATACGTTAATTTGATTTTAGCAGTTTAAACAAAACAGTTGAAGAAGAAGAGTTGAAGAATTTTACTTCTACCTTTCCTCCTCTGGTCTGCTATTGGGATATTTTCTTGGTTGAGCTAGGCTGTGATATGGGAGTAAGATGGCACAAGTTGTCTTGATGGATGCTACACATGTGCTGCTAAGGCAGGAGAGAGAGGTAGTTTGTGTCCCTTGCTTTGAAGTAATCTGGCGTTAGTGCAGCATTATCCTTTCCCACAGCTTGAGGAAGAGCTGGGAGGAACAAATCATGTAAAGGGTGGTAGCCCTTGTTCTCAGGGCTTCATCTTGCTGATGAGGTATTGCCATACCATTTCCTGCTTCCCTGCTTCCTCCAACTGTTTAAAACCTGGAGGGAAGCAAAGGAAAGTGTCTGGTGAACTTTGGAGATGAGATCAGAGCTATAGTGTGGGATGTGCTGTTTCTTAGTGCCTAGGAGAGATGTGCAAGTGGAGGGAAGGCAGCTGATGGGTGTTCAGTCTTGACATGAGAAGCAGCTGCTGATTCTCTGCTAATCCAGGGAATACCTCTACTTTCCCATATTCAAGTGTGTTTATACACCAGAGCACTGGGCATCTCAGCCAGGAGCTACTCCCACCCCTGAGAGGTGGGCTAGACCTCTTAGCTTTGACTTCCAGCCTGTAAAGCTGACCCTTTCTGCACTTGAATGAGCACAGTGACCTTTTAAAACACCAAAAAAGCTGATGCTGTCTGGTTCAGAAAGCAGCAGTCTACCTCTTTCGGAACAATAGCAGCAGAGAACGTGCTGCCACCCACATGCTCTTTGATGTGCTGACTTTCTGGAGAACACTGTGGCTCAGATTGCAAAAAATGCTTTGCTTTGCTTTGCTTGGCTGATTAATGTCATGATGAGTGAAACTCCAGACTCTGGAAATTTCAGTTTTTCCAGTGACATTGGAAACTGAATCTAAATGGCTTGATCCAGAAGATGCAATCAGAAGCACTTTTGGTTGTTTCTATGTAGGAGTTGTCAGGTTCATTGGAGGTGGGGGTTAAAAAATTTTTTTTTAAAAATTGACTGAGTGTTCCTGATAAAAATGGGGGGTGGGTTTATAGAGATGGTTTTACAAGAGAAAAAAATAGAAGAAGCGTACAGTGAGGTAACACCTTCAATTACAACAGAGTCTCATACACATTTAGAAGAATGGCAAAAGAGGACATCAAAGATCTGCTGATATCTCTAGACTTCTCTACCCAGTTTTTATGTTTGTGGATGTCTTCACTGTGGGTAACCTGTTGCTTGTGTTTTAGCCTCACTTTGTTTCAGAGTTGCCTATGCCTTAAATCAAAACGGTAAATGCCATCTTGGAATAACTGGGCTAGTAATGGTGTATCATGGAGGGCATGTTGTGTTACAAAACATTGCAGGATAAAACTTGGTAAATACTAAGGCCCAGAAAGAAATCCCCTTCTTTTCAGCTTAGCTGAGCTTTGCAGTTTATTTGAATTACAGAGTTCAACCTTCAGTTAATTCAGCATCATTCCTTGTGTTAGCACTTGGCTTTGAGTCAAGTTTTTCTGTTTTATCTCAGCTATTGATTGAAACTGAAGATGGAAACTACTTGGTTTGTTTTGAAGTGGGACACTTGGCATTGTCACCCACAGGAATTCATGCTTAATTCATATCACAGTTGTTTTAACAATTTCGGTTATTGTCTCTGTTTGGGCAAGCACCACTTGTTATGCAGTAGATTATTGCTAGAGCATCCCATGTCTTTGTATAAAATAGACTGGCAGAGCCAAGTTTAAGATGTTTCTCTTGTCCTTACTTCTTTGAGAGAGATCTCTGCTGTAATATACATAATGTATTGACTCTCTCAGTGAGTAAAATACCAGCTGCCAGGGTGCTTAGTCTATTCTATGCTGGTATCTTTTTTAGAGAACAGGTGACCACACAGTGTATTTTCCTGGATCTGTTCTAATTTGAGAACTCGCTACTTTAAAGAAATTTTGCTGAAATAGAGCCCTTAAACATTACTTTTACTTGAAGGTGGTCTGCCTTTCGATAAAAGCCCAGGAATAGGAGGCAGAGCTGGGTTGTCTTTCTTGCTGTCATAGGTTTGTGACCTTTGTTTGCAGATTGTGTTAATAAAGCTTGCTGTGGAAGATTTCATAGGGGAACTCAGCTATTATGGTGTTGCAGAGCATTTTAGCATTTTGTACCCTTTGAAGACTGATAGTATTAAAAACTTCTTAACCAGAGTTTAGGTTCTGTATGACTTCCCCATCAGGAGCTCCATTAACAACCTTTCTTCCCCAACCTGGCAGCCACGTATCTGCTGAGTAATCTAAAAGCCAAGTTATTTCTGCTGTACAAGTAGTCCCCACGCTATCCAAGGCACAGCTGACCTTTGCAGCTCTGTATGCCACCTCCTGGCGAAGGATTTGCAACTGGACTTAGTACTTCTGTTGGCATGTAACCTGGAAGGGAATCCTGCCCACAGATCCATCACTGTATTGACTTTGCAGAGCTGGCAGGCATGAAAAAACCCAGTGATAATATGTCAGAAAGAGGAGTAGGTAGAGCTTCTCCTCATATACAGGATGTGGTTTATGATTTAAGAGATGCCCATTTCTTGGAGATGCTTTTAAGAATAGTTAGATGGGAAAAGATTAAACTAGAAGGAAGATTTTTCTGCTTGGTTTAATACAGAAAGGGTTAATTAAGGGGATTAATTCAAATTAATTAAATTAATTTCTGTTGTCTTTACAGAGTAAAAATCTAAAACTGAAACTGGTTGATGAAAATGTCTTTGTGGAGTTTGTACTTTGCTTTGGTTTTCATTGTTGAATTTTTATGGTTTTTTCGTTCATTTCTTCGTTAGAAACACTCGATAGGCATTTAGTGTATGTAATCCTCAGCATAAGAATAAGACATAGGTTGGCTTATGGAGAAGCTTCCAAGCTTGGCATACAAACACAAAGCAAATGCTTTAGACAAAGAATTAGGTGTCTTGAAAGTGTGACAGTTTCTCATTTCAAACTGTGTTGACAGGTGGGCCTAAAGCCCTTGCAGAAGTTACCACCTGATCTTTAATCTTTGTACAGTTTGATTTCACACACACATGCATTGATTCATCCATACCCTCATGGCTTGTCTCTCTGTTTTGTTCTATGACTACATCAAAGCTTCACAAAGATAACAAGTTTTGTGTTATTGCTGTTTAAGGCTTTTTGGTGTCCCTGGATGACTTCTACATACTAGGCAGCGGCTTGGTAATGTTGCAGACTACCAACAGTGTTTTCAACCAAACCCTCATTAAGCAAGTGGTGCCTGAATCCTTGTTAGCTTGGCAGAGGGTCCGCATTGCCAACATGATGGCAAATGATGGCAAAACTTGGGCAGAGACCTTCTCGAAGTGCAACTCTGGTAAGTACACCTTCATATGCATCTTAGGAAAAAAGATATGTTCCTTCTACCTCTTGTACTTGTTTCCTTCCCTTGGGAGGAGATGTAACTCTCTGCTCTCATACCCAGGAACCTACAACAATCAGTACATGGTTCTGGACCTGAAGAAGGTCAAGCTGCAGAGGAGCCTTGATGATGGTGCACTCTACATTGTTGAGCAGATCCCAACCCTTGTGGAATATTCTGATCAAACAAATGTTCTCCGGAAAGGTAATAGCTCCTATAGTAGTTACTGGCTTAGGAAAACCATCTCTTTATGCCAACTAAGAATCATGTTTTATACCAGGGAAGGGTTTGTTGAACACTAGTCCTGAGTTTAAAGTAAGGAAGCCTTGTATGAGCAACCCTCAGCTTTGCGTGAGCATCCCTCTGTAGCTGGGTCAGTTGCAATGTATTCATTTATCTGGTATGCTGTGGCAGCAATGCTGTGAGCATCTGTGTCTCCTAGAAGCAGAGGAGGGAAAAACAGACTTTGTCTCCTTGCTTGCTTGCCTCCTTGCCTTTTTTCTGGTAGTATTTTGCCTTGTCGTAGAGACAGTGAGAGAAAGTGTGAGATCTGTTTGGAGCAGTACTAAGTAACTGTGATGCTGTGGGCTACTTGAAATGGTTGTTGAGTGGGTCGCCCTGCAAGATGAACTTTTGAATACCAGAGAAGTTCTATGTTAAATTTGTCTCCTGAACTTTTCTGCATCTCTGTTTTCTGATAAATATTTGCTCTTTAAAAGGTTCTTTAATTCCCTAGCAAGACTAGCAACAACTTGATGGAAAACAAACAAAAATCTTGGTGAAGCAAAACACTCACTGTCAGGTTGATTTCACAAGTGTTTACTAGACACTCACGTCAGCAACAAAAAGCCTGAGCCTTAAGTGTGTCTGGTGCTTTGTGCTCCTTTCTCTAATCACATGCTGAGGGGGTGAATTGATGAATTGCTCATCATCAAAATGACGGGAAATTTGTCTGTGTTAGCAGCTGGGGTTGTTTCTGTTTGAAATTTTTCCTTGTGTCTAGCTTCTTGGAAAGTTCTGGCTTATTCCAGGCATTGCCACATTGTCAGTATAGTTTTATGAGATTTTTTTTTTTTGATAATTTGGAAAAGTCCCTTGTCTCTCCCTTATTCATCTCCGGCTCTTTTGGCTTCCTTTGTCTCAGGCTTCTCAGTGTTGTGTTGCGCGTGGGGTGCAGACAAAGAAGCTGATAGAGACTGTCTAGCTCTGGCACTTGAAATATTGCAACCCTGTCTTGGCAGTGCTATACCTGTGCAGAGAGGCCAGGCTTGGCAGGTACCCCGAGTTCCTTTTCAGCAATGATTTGGAGCAGCTGTGTGGAATGCCTGTAGGACTTAGCCCAACTCCTGGGCTTGGGCGCACAGTGACCACTTCTTCCCTCAGATGTTGTAGCTGCTCTGTTCTTGAAGGTGGCAGCATGTATTAGAGGTTACACATCACACCTACAGTATGGTTTTTCCCAGATATCTAAATGTACCTTGCATGTATTGGATAACAGAGCAGTCAGTCTCTGGGAGTTTAAACATTAGGAGGACAGCCCTCAGCACACAGGGTGGGCTAAGCACTGCCAAAGTGCAGTCTTGGAGACCTCAGCTGCTCTAAGACAACATTGCTCCTGTAAGCAGCAGATCTGAGCTCCTCCATGCCATGCAGGACACCAGACAAGTCCCATCGAGGCCCCTGCCCTGTTCCCAGATGCTTGGAGCAGCTCAGGTGAAGGAGGTTTTCCTTTCTCAGGAGCAATGCTGGCTTAAAGTGTTTGTAGAATAGCTGACCCTGGCACAGTCCATCATTGCCATGTAGCTGGTGTTCCATGATAATGCACTTTGGATGCTCTGGTTTGGTCAGAGTGAGTTTACCACCAGCATTGGCTTTTTAAGTCTCTTTGAAGTATAAACCTAGAAATAGCAGAGAATGAGAATTGAAATCTCAGATGAACAAAGGCAGGTATTGCTGTAGTAAGCCTTGTACTGAGGAAAAAGGAAGCATTTCCTTATACAGGTTTGAAAATTGAAAGTTTTCTTTCTTTCTGGCTTCTGTCATCTTATTTTGTAGGCCAGTGCAGATGAATTCTTAAAATCAGGCATCTCTTACGTTGCCCTTTCCAGGCAAAGATGTCCAGGTGTTCTCTGTATGTTGACAGAGGAAACTCAGGAATCCTTTAGAGGAGGTGACAGAGGGCAGCACTGTCTCTGGTGAAGGAATAGGTCACTGGGGTAGGCTGCAGTTCATGTTTCTTGATGATGAATGAGTAATACATCAAAAGCGACACATCACAGCAAAACCTGGGATCCGAGTGTCTTCCACCATATGTGCAATATTCTCATTGTTCTATCTCTTGATATTGCCAGTATCTTTTGCTCTGAATGGGCAGAGGAGGAAAGCATTTTGATCCAGGGAATTTTTGCTGCCTTAATGTCATCCCTCTCCCCGCCTTTCAACCTTACAGTCTCTCTTGACTTGTTTTTTGTCCCTGTGCACCCTTCCAGGTTTCACTGGCTCTTACAGCCCTTGGGTAAGGCCTGGCTTAGGTTGACTGCTGCATTCTCTGCATGGGATTTTCAGTCTTGCAAAGCCCAAGATACAGAAGAGCTCTTGCTGGAGGAGAAGTTCAATAGCTTCCTCTGTTTTAGCAATTTTAACAAAAAGTTTTTCCAGGTGGGAGAAAGGGCTTATCTGTATGCACTGTGTTCATGTGAGACAATTCAGCAAGACACCTTTTTGAATCACAACGAAACTCTGCTGGTTTGGAAGCTGATGTATCCATATCCTCTGGCCTGTGTTGCTACAGGCTGGCAAGTTGCTCATTTCTGGAGGACGCCTGTATTACAGCATAGCCTGTACACAACCTATTTCCTTCAGGTAGGCTCTAGGTCACGTAAGCAAATGCCAGCAGACAGGGTATTCCTGTCTTCCCTATCCTAGGCAGGACCCAAGCTGGTGAGGCCTCCACTCAGGTAGCATTCTATAGCTTATGCTGTCTGCATATCTGTCCTTTAGGAAGTTTGGTTTGTATTTTTGTCTATTGCTCCCAGTGAGTTCTAGTTGATTTTCCTGAGCATCTTACAACCAGACTTCTCACACTGTGCTGGGCTGATGTTAATATGTGGAGCCCTGCATTTACCAGTGCCTAGATAGTAAATCTCTAAGCCAAATCCCAATGTGTGTGGTTTGAGAATGAACAACAGGGAATGTTAGTGCTTTGGAGAAAACTTGAAAGTGTGCTATTCTTGGGCCTAGCTCATGTTACATACTTGCTGCCTAAAAAATAGAAAAAAACAAATGTTAAGGTATAGATATCCTTTATTCCAGGGCTTCCTGCACCCAGATTCTGATCTGGAAGGTCTCCGGGCTTTTTACAATAGCTTTCTACAGTGGTCTTGTTTCAGGCAGTTTCATGTCACCTACCTAAAACTCTTCTCTGGAATTCTGCGTGGCATCCTTTGCTCTTCAGAGTTAACAAAACTGAAGGATTGCTTTTGGAGAAGTTAGAGTAGGGCTCTGCTCTGCTGATCAATCACTTAACCTTCAAAGGCAGCTACTGGCAAATGTGCAGCAATCCCCCCATCTTTCTTTATCACTGTGTGCAATCCCCACTGCACAAAGCGTGTGTGTGCTGGCCTGCCTCCTGTTCACCCCAAGTAGCTCTGTGGTCTGAGTGTGTTTGTGTGTGTCAGTCCTTCCCTGACATCTTAGCATGGTGTGTTACTCTTCTTTGGTGAGATGGGAAGGGGGCAAAACCAGAGTGACTTCAAACCTCTCACTGTGAAGTTTGGTGGAGGTAAATGATCTTGCAGTCCTTTGAGATTCAGCAGGGAAACCTCTGCAAGAGGGCTGTGGCCACGCTGCATGTTTACCTCAGACTCCTGCAAGTCTGATCTCAGCTGTTTTGCAGGATGAGTCCTGAGGGTGGAAGTCTGGGGGCGGGTTGCCTGGGTAAGCACAGTCTCCAGTGGTGTTACACCGGGAGTCAACCCTGGCCATGCTGCAAGTGACTGTTGCCTTATTGTGTTCCAACCAGTTTTCTGTGTTGTTCCTCGACATACTGCTAAGGCAACGCAACATGGAAAATTACTGATCTTCTTTTCTGATATAAGCAAGAGCATCCAGCTTTTTTAAGAGATTAACAGATTGGGGTTTGTCTCTGGCAGGTTACTGGCCTTCGTACAATATCCCTTTCCATGAAAAGATTTACAATCTCAGCGGGTATGCATCATACGTTGTCAAGTATGGCATGGATTTCTCCTATGAGCTTGCTCCAAGAGCAAAAATCTTCCGTCGAGACCAGGGCAAGGTGACCAACTTGGAAAGCATGAAGTACATCATGAGATACAACAGTAAGACACATGCTTGTGTAGTGTGGAACTGATCTTAATAAGAGTGTTACTTTTATTTCTTGGATTACAGTGGGAAGCTGCAGCTTCTCATACAGATCAGTTATATTGCCCTAAATGCAGAATACACACAAAGCAAAAAGGTAATACAAGCTTATTTTCGAGGTAGGAAACTGGGCTAAAATTGCTCTATCAAAAACAAGGCTTCCTTTGGCTCGCTGTTTGACTTTTCCAGAAAGCTTGTGACTCCAAGAGAGAGTATTCCAAGGGACTTTATGGGCTGCTAATATATCTACAGCCTGTCAGTCTGGAAAGCCTTAAATCTAAGCAACAGTTAGATGAGATCAGACCAGAGAATTTACTGTAAAACTTAAGGTCTTTCTCCATGGTCAGGCAAATGGTCTTTTGCAGATGGGATAGAGTTAATTTTCCTAGTGGTTAATACAGTACTGTATTTTGGATTTAGTATGAGAATAATGTTGATAGTTTAAGCATTACTTAACACATTAATGTTTTAGTTGTTGATAAGTCAAGGACTTTTCAGTTTCCCATGCTCTGCCAGTGAACAGGTACACATGAAGCTGGCAGAGCATGGCCAGGACATCTGACCTGAAGTGACCAAAGGGATATTCCATACCCTGAATCTCATGCTTATTGTGTAAACTGGGGGGAATTGGCTGGAAGGGGCTGATCACTGCTCAGGGATGGGCATGGCACTGGTCAGCAGGTGGTGAGCAATTGTACTGTGAATCACTTGTTTCTCTTGGGGTTTATTTCTCTCTCCCTCCCTCTCCTTTTTAATTTTTACTATTAACTTTATTTCAGTTATTAAAATTGTTGTTATCTCAACCCATGGTTTTTAGCTTTTTCTGATTCTGCTCCCCATCCCATGGGGGGTGGGGTTTGGAGGGAAGTGGATGAGCAGTTTTGTGTGGTACTTAGTTGCCAGCAGGGTTTTAACCAGGACAGTAGGTAATGCTCTGTCATTTTTCCTGACAGGGTTCTCCTTAACTGGATTAAACCCATCTTAATTAACTTCTGGCTGAGCCCATCTCACAGTACTGATAAGCTATAGATGCTGTATTTTCAGTCCCAATTATAGGGAGCTTGCTGATTACTGGGCTTGAGGTTTGAGAGGCCTCTCCCAGGGTGGGGTTATCGTGCCTGTCTGGGCTGTGAGTAGCAGCGAGCTCACAGATGCTGAGGCTTGTCCACCTTCCCCTCCTGGCTTGCAGCTACTGCAGTGGGTGTTCAAAGGTTTTGCTCCTTGACACTTAACTTTTAACCAGAACAGGAAAACAAAGGCTCTCATTGCTGCATTTCCCCCTCGCCCCACCCCACCCACCACTTCACTTTCTCTTCTGCTTTTCTCTCCTGACAAAGTTTCTACAAGCTTTCATCACGTGGAATTTCATGAGGTGGAATTGCAGATGTTTGTGGTTAGAGGTTGGCAGTGGTACCCCTGGGATGCAGAAGTAGCTGTAGGGTCTTGCATTAGGAGCTTGTCTTCTTAAAGTCCTGTCTTGAGCGCTGACTTGTAGCTGGTACCTGGGGAGAAGCACAAGAGCAATGTGACAGAGTGCAGTTACCCAGCTTTTAGTGGCTCCAGTACTTGGCAACAGCTTTTTGTGAGGGGACTAACTTCTTTTCTTCCTTCCTTCCTGCTCTTGCCACCACATTTCACCGCAGACTATCAGCGTGATCCTTATGCTGAACACAATCCTTGCAACACCATTTGCTGCCGAGAAGACCTGAATCCTTCTTTACCAGTGCCTGCAGGCTGCTATGACTCCAAGGTAAATTACCTCAATTTCAACATCTGCTGAAAGTTTGCTGCAGCCAGCTTGAGCTCCTGTCAGACCTGTAGCATGTTTCCCTGCACTAGGGCAAGCATGGCCAGGCATGTCTGTTCCCTCTTTTCATGTTTTCCGAGTGCTTGGGCACATCCTCAGATGGGAATTCTCTGCAGTCTCCTTTCCTGTCCCTGACATCAGTCATGGCACAGTCCTTGGCAGAGGATACAGGGGGGAGGTGTATGAAACAACTACATCCATGGGAACTTGTGGTGTTCAGGGGTTAAACCCCAAAGCCTTACAGCAGGAGATAAGTCTTCAGCTTACTCAGGGAAGGAGACTGTTGTACAGCCTCAGCCTCCTGTTCATGAGGACTGTGTGGGTGCCTCCCAGAGCCCACAGGAATGTGGTTGCAGTCTCACTTTAGCTTTACATTTACAGCAGCCTGGCTCTCTAGTAAGCCACCCTGCTCTGGGGCTCCACCTCTCTGCAAAACTGCTTTCTGAAAAGTTTGGTGAAGATCACTTTGCATTTTAGGGGGATGTGGGAAAATCCTTAGACCCACTGTCCTGGAGAAAGCAGCGTTTATTTTAGGCAGGTTATATGGTATTTTCACTGTGAAGAGCAATGCCCAAGTAAGCAGCTGTGCAGCCCTGGTGTGCTGAGAAGTTGTACAGTGTTTTATTCTGTGAGGCCCAGCCTGCTGTGTTTCTGGATTACAAGTTTGGTTGCTAGGATGGGCCTGGGGAGGCTATTTTGCTGTGTCCAGCCAGCTGCCTGTTGCAGTGGACAGTAGTGGGAGGCTCCCAGAGCTGGGTAATACAAGAGGAATGCACAAAAAGGCTCTGTAGAGGGGTCTGGTAAGGGAGTGGTCAGTGCATGCTGCAGTTAGGCAAGGGGAATGGGCTGGGCTGGGGGTGGAACAGGGGCCTAAGAGGGGCACTGAAAGAAATAACCCAGAACAGAGGCCAAACCTGTTTTAGTTGTAAACCCCACAGGCAATTTTAGGGTCTTAGTTTGGGAAGGTGGAGCAGGCTGGGAACCTCTTTGGAGACAATGAAGGGAACAGGGCAGAGTCTGGGTAGCAACATTAACTCTGTGCTGCCTTTCCCCATTCCTGATTTACCCTGACATACCCCAGAGGATGGCGCAAGTGCTCAACATGCAGCAGAGTTTAGACCAGACCCCCCCCTCTGCCTGCTGTAGCCCCATAAACACAGGGAGGCTTGTCCTGAGGGCAGATGCAAGGGCTCTTTCAGCCTGGCTAGTGCAAGGGCTAGAGGGCACGTGTGGGCCTGCGCTTTGCTGCTGCCCTTCAGCACTGGCTGCTGTGTGGCCGGAGATGCGTCTGCGCAGGGGAGGAATTGCTGCCTGTGCGTGTTTCCCTCTGCTCTCGTCCCTCGCCTTATTGTTGTCAAACCTCCTGGAGCTCTTCCTGCTGCCTGGGATGGGGATGTGTCAAACCTCACGCTGCCCTTTTGCCCCGGGTTCCTGTCCTTTATTCCAGGTGTCGGATTTCCGACTGGCTGCAGCGTTCACAGCCTCCGCCATCAATGGCCCTCCAGTGCAGGGCGGTCTCCCCGTCTTCACCTGGAGACGGTTCAACCGCACGCGGCACCAGGGCCTGCCGGAGTCGTACAACTTCGATTTTGTCACCATGAGGCCGATCCTGTAAAACCAGCATCAACAGCCACAAGTGGAGGTTTTTTTTAATGGAAATTTTATTTCTTGTATGTAATAAATTGACCAGTCTGTCCACATCCCTGTGCCTTACCTGCTTTCCCATGTCCTGCCTGCTGGGCACTCTGTACTGATATTGGCTGCCTCACTGCAGCCCAATGCACATTCCTTTCTTGTGAGCTGTTTGGGTGGCCCTTCCTCTGACTAGGATTGATGAGAAGCAGGTGGCACAGCTTTTTGTTGATCTGAGCCGTCATCACAGCTGTTCCCAGAGCGGGAGTGAGGATCAGTGCCACCAGTGAGAGTGATCTGTTTCTAGTAGCAACATGGGACCTGTCTCCAGGGCTGAGCCAAGCCAGGTGGCTGCTTTGGGCCATGATGGCCTTACCTCAGTGCTGGCTTGATGTCTGCCTTTTGTCTAAGCAGTGTGTTGCAAGTTGCTTCCCATCCAGGAATGTCACTAGCAGAGAAAGTCAAGGGTGTGTTCTTGCTGATCAGTCTGTTGGGTACAGGATGTGACTTTCAGTGGCATTGTCAAGACTTCCTTTGTGTGGCCAAAGCAGCTGGCAATGTCAGGCTGCAAAAGAGGGTGAAGGGAAGCAGCCTGATGCTTTGGAAATGTCCCCACCCCAAGCTGCAGGGACAGAAATGTGATGCAATGGATCTCTTACAAGGGATCTCTCTCCTGGAATGGATTGGCCCATGCAGTTGCTTGGTGACATCTTTACCTGCTCCCTCACCTGTGGCAGGGTAATGTGACAGTGAGATGGCTTTGAGGGCCAGGGCTGTGCACATTACTCTTAGTTACCCGTGTTTACGCCAAGGAGTCGAGTCACTGGGCTGTTTTGTGCTAGATGCTATATGTGTAATTAAGTAAAACACACAGCTCTTCCCTCATGTACTTGATGGTCCAAGCTAAACAGTGCACAGCACTGCCCTGTGTTATGAAGGTGAAGAATGATGAGCAGTGTGAGGTTTTAATGAAGCCTCTAGAGTTGTGTGATGGGGAAGGGAGTGAGTTCCTGCAATATGGGTGAGGTTCTACCCTAAATATTTGGCTGGCACAGTAAGGCTGATTTTTGCCAAGGGAAGAGGGAGACCAGAAGTCACAGCAACACTGTTGTTGATGATGAAAAATCCATGAAGGGACTGAAGTGATTTGTTTGCTGAGGTAGAAGGAGGTAGGCGTGAGACACTGTGTGCAGAGACCTCCATGTGGTGGTGGAGCCACTGTGACAGATGGGATTGAATTGACCTAGATTGAACAGGCTGCAACAGGCATTAAGGAGGACACATAAGGAATGGAGCTGGGTCATGAAGAGCAGTGCAAGGATCTGAGCTGCCAGCAAGCAAGAGGACCATGAGTCAGCTGCTTGTATGAAACTGAAAGCACAGTGGGGCTGGAGGATGGCTTGACTTCACTATCACTCCTAGACAATGCAGCAACATTGCAGGATCTATTTACTGCTTTTTCCCACAGTTTTATATAAAAATACAAATTGAGAAAGTACTGTTTAAAAGTTGGTCCCCAGGGACCAGGAAAGTGCAATGGATTATTGCAGTGAACAGTGTTCTTGACCCAGGGCTCAGCTAGATGCTCCCACCTGCAGGGAGAGGAGCTGTGCGGCACATGTGATGTGCCTGTGACATGGCAAATACGCCTGGAAATCGCAGCTCTGCCTTCTCTCACCTTGAGCCTCCTATCCTGAGGCATGGCCTGCTTTGTGCTCCAACTCAAGAGTTGTGGGAAAACAGAGCTCTACTTTTGAAAATCCCTTTCTATAAGTATTTACATCAGTAGGACCTTGTGAGCCTTAGCACTCCAATTCATGTGCCTGTGACTACTTTTTTTGCCTTTGGTTGTGCTGTTAAAGGCCACTGCATTCTTCTTGCTGTGCTGTCCTATGTGCTTCATTTGTTAGCAGGCCCGTCAGGGTTGATCTGCCAGTCCTGACCACAGCAGCCAGGTCCAGCTCCTCTTGCCTGCACAGCTGCATCAGTGACCAGAGGAGAAGGCTTTGAAAGGGCTGCATGGCCCTGTAGGCAGGTGCAAAAGAAGTGACAGCTTCAGTCTCAGATGGCTGCATGAAGTTTAAAGGTCTCTTTGAGTATCTTATTTCCTTCTGCAGATCCCACTTTGAAAAAAAAAAGGAAGGCATGCGCTAAGCAGAGGATTTGTGGCAGAAACTGCCCCCTTTTTCATACCCTGCTTCCAGTTTTTTTCCAAGTCCTGTGGCTTCTGACTCTTTAACTTCAGGTTTCCAGGTTTGGCTGAAGAGGGAGTTGGTGGGGAGATGGAAGTGAGAGTGGGTTGTGATAAATCTCTCTTGCCATAATGAAAAATGCTGTTCAGTCAATGCCTAGAAGAAATTACTTCTCTCAGCAGGACCATCAAAATTGTCTCATCTAATGCAAGCTTTCACATGCTTTATCATCCCCCTTTTCTGAAATCCAGTAGCAAACTCACCCCTCCTGGTTCTACTGGTCATACCCTGCACAACCTCGGCTCTTATAGGGACCACAGTCTGTCACAGCACTCTCTTTTGTATAGCAGGAGACACCCGGGCAAGGTCTTACCAGTGCCTGCCCAGGCCAGGCTGCACAGTACTTCCAGGTAGAAACCAACAGCACTCCTTTGGCAGTGTCCTGGTGCTGTGCTGCTGGCTCAGGTTTGCTTCTCAGCCAGCTGCTAGGGTTTTTTTCAGTTTCCTTAGTAGAAGCATCAGTGGTGTGCAGAAATGGACTTTTTTGTTTGCACATTGTGTGCTGGGGCTATAGCACTTCATTCCATACCTACCATGGAGTATGTGCCAGAGCCACCCTGCAGCAAACAATTGTTCTGCACGTTCACATTCTCACTTTGCTTTACTTCAGCAGAACTGCAATTACAGCAGTGCTTGAGCAGAGTAGTTATGCTGTATTTGATGATAAAACACAGGTTCTACACTATGTGCAGTACATATACTCTTAGTCTAAAGAGCCAGTTTGAGAAACTCAGGACTTTCAAGTGGGATTGTGCTGAGGCATCACTTCACAAGAGTCCATCATCTTCTGGTCAGTGACTTGAAGCAAATTTTAGTAAGTGCAAGGAAACTAATTATTACCATCACAGATTAATTATATACCCTAAAGTACCGGCTCAGCACTAACTCAGGGTAGGCATCTCAGTAATTCCATGTTCTAAGTACTTTGAGTTCTCTGCAATTTGGCAGCAGAGTTGGGTCCAAGAGGCAGATTTTCCCAGACTGCATTCTAGTCCAGCTGTTTATTTGTCCCAAACAAGTGGCACATCTGTCATGGTGCTGTTCCTGGCTTCTACCCTTGAAGCAGCTGGGTGGGGGGCAGAGCCCTTCATGATGCCTGTGCTGAAACATGCTTTTTTTAGTCCCGATTTCATTATCCCTGAGTGATGCACTTCGTGCTGTGCACAGCAGCTGCTCCCTGGCCAGGTGAGTCGGCCCTCATGCTTGAAGGGTGCTCTGAAAAACTCCAGTACTTTGTCCAAAGCCTCTTGCTGAAAGAATGACTGTTGTTTCAGAGGTCAAACCCGGCATCTTGGAGGGCAAGGAGAGTAGCACCAGCAACAGAATTTCCATTCGTGTATCTGTCTGGGGGAACTTTAGGGTGCAAGTCACTTGATTTTGTCTGTCCAAGCTTTGCAGAAATGCATGGAAGGTGACTTTCCAGAAGTTACAGCATTGCTTTGGTTTTTTCCTTCTGGGAGAGCAGCGCCATGCCATTGACCTTCTGGGAATGACCAAGAGCCAAACCTGTGATGCTCAGTGTTACTTGAGCAAGATGGCAACACCTCTGAAGAGAAAGAGCAGGCTCTGGGCTCTTTTTTTGAGGGAACTACCTCCTGAGGTGTCAGAAACTAAGCACAGATGACTCAAAATGTTAAAAACCCAGTAGTTTTATTTCAAAGTATAAATTCCAGGCTTGTCAGACAAAACCCCACTACAGTTAACACAGACACACACTAATCTACAGTACATACAAAAATGGGGAAAGGTGGCGACTGCCCAGTTTAAATTGGACATTAAATCAGTCCTACATTTTTTCTTTTGTATTTACAAGTCCAGCTGCAAAACAAAACAAGAAATTAGTTTTGGAGTTTCCCAACAATGGATTTTGCACATTTGACTCCTGATAGCCAATAAATTACTAAAGCTGAACAGGAATCCCTGAACAGCTACTACTCAGCTATCTTATTTACAGCTACACCCTATTAATTTAAGA
Organism: Machaerirhynchus nigripectus; assembly: GCA_013397975.1. NCBI lineage: Eukaryota > Metazoa > Chordata > Aves > Passeriformes > Dicruridae > Machaerirhynchus > Machaerirhynchus nigripectus. The sequence goes on from VZRQ01009581.1 coordinate 306,591, forward strand.
CAGCATTTTAAATATATGTATGTGTGTGTATATATATCTATATCTATAATGTGTGTATATATATACACATACATATATATATATGTGTATATGTATATAAAAGAGAAGAATGCTCAGCCTGCATAATGACAATGAGAAAGAAAGATGCATTTTTAACTTAAAAGGGATGAAAAGGAAAATTAATTTATTTGCTTTCTCCTAGCTATCCTTATTTTTTTCCTTCTCCTCTCAGAAGGTTTTTGGAAGGGAATAGATTTGCATGGCAGGGCTGGCTTAGTGTCACTTGATCTCTTCTCCCTCCAGTGTTTTCATACAATGCCCACCCCTACCCAAATCAACAAATTAAAAAAATATATATTTAATATATCAAGCTTCTATTTAAAGTATCTGCATAGATATTTTTGACAAAAGGAGAATACTCAGAGAGTTTATAAGAAGGCAGAATCACAGCTTGATTTTGTACAGTGTATGCAATACTCTTCCTGGGGAATGGCTGTTTAGGGAGCAGGAACAGACATGACCCATTCCTACCTATAATACAAATTTTAATTTACTGTACATTTGAGACAAACAGCATCAAGGAAGAGCTGAAGTGACTATTTCTGTTACACTACAAAATGATGTTCAGATACTACTACTGAGCTCAGTCATGGTCCCAGTGAAGACTGAAGGGTTTTGCCTTTGTTTTCAAAGGAAGCAGGTAAGACCCCTTAATTTTACAGGGAGGATGTCATGGGTGTTTCCAGCCTTGTGCTAAAAACCTTGGGAATGGTTGTCTCAGTGCTTGTTCTAAGTGATCTAACAAGGCCAAGGGCAGCACAAACAATTCCAAGGAGCAAAGTCTGAGACCAAGTGCTACTCATAGGGAAGCTGCTCAGAGCATGGAAATAATTGCAGGCTGAGAGATCTGCATCCTTGTGTTTTCTGAAGCTGCCACTGCAGACACAGTACAGATGCTGTACCTGCAGTCTGTCCCTTCCTAGGATTTATGTTTTTGTATCCAATAAAGTCTTTTAGACGTACAGCAATAAAAGGAGGCCAGTGAAACTGTGTCTAGGAGAAATGCAGAACAGCATTTTGCCATCAGCGCTCCACAGCAGGGCTCCTTTCAAAGTAGATGAACTCACATTACTGTCAACCTGGACATCCAGATGCCCCCGTATCACACAGAGAAAACAACCCAAACCTAAAACACACCAGAAAGTAAATGAGGATGGAAAACACAGCTGTAGTCAGTGCTGTGTTTGCTAAAACATGGGCAACTCAGTCCAAGGTGGTACTGCTGGAATGTCATGTACCCAGAGGCAGCAGCAAAACACAGAGTCAGGAACAACTTTATACCAAGCTATTGAAAGATGGAAAAACTTGCATGAAGTGCAGAGAAGAAACCAAACCCAATGCTTCCACTTAAAAGCCATAGAGAAAGTTTTAAGCATATTTTAAAGTGGATTATTGGATGGCTTCAGCAACTGACACTTCATTAATGAAGACACCAATCTAGAAGCACACTATTAACACACCTGTACTGAATGTTGCCAAATATTTTGGTAATACTTTCAAATAAAGTCTACTAAATGAAACAAATTGTTTCTGATTGATTGTTGCTAGCAGAAATTTAGTTTCTCAATAGGTTTATTCTTTCTGGGAGGTAAAGGATAATAAAACCACCAGCCACTTGACTACATGGGGAAAAGTTCCATGAGGTAAGGAATTAAGCACTACTCCTGTTGGTTAGCAAACTCAACTGCAGAGATCTGCTCCATGGTGACAGCGACTGCACAAAAATGGCATAGTTCTCTTTGGGCACCAGTGATGTAGGGACCAGCTCCCTTGAAGGTCTCCACACCAAACTAGGCATCTCAAAGTCAAGCCATGCTTTATCACGTACTTCTCCACCAGTACTTGCTCAAGATACTGTAATCAGACCTTTAGCAGCCCTGCTGGGATGAAACAACAGGGAAGTAAGTGATCTTTCACCCCAGAGCTGCAATGTCTTTGGTCAACAATGGTGCCTTGTAAAATCCTGCCAAAAAAACGGAACTGCTGCCAAACAGACCAGAAATGGATCTATTAAGACAGAAGCCAGTTTTCACAATCAGTTCAGTGAAGAACTAAATCTTTACTAAATGAGTTTTCTTTCTCTAGTGATGCAGCCCACAAAACCTTCAAATGGAATGACAGACCATCCCTAATAATACCTCCACTGGAGGAAAGAAAACAATTCTAATGCAGGATTTGCACCCCCTGCCTATCCCAAACAAGACAAACCTAAGAACAAGGGAGATCTAAATGCAAGCTTAAGTTACAGCAAAGCTCATGTATAGTTTGGGCTGGAATCACAACTAAATAAATGGCATAAGTTTGAGGTTGTATCCTCATGTTTATTTTAACTTTCACACTGTAAAACTTCATAGTACTGATACGGCCAATGGCTCTTTGGTACCACCTCAAAGACACATTAACAAAAAATTGGCAAAGGACTTGACAGCCATTAACTGCAAAGAACTGTTCTAATCTCTGTTACAGAACTGTCTTCTGTAAGAACTCAAATTTAGTCTATTTCCATAAATAGACTGAATACATTATTAAGTAATTATTCATTGAAATAAGCAAACAAAACATTTACTTAAACACAGAAAAAATGTTTTGATTATTAGCACCAGGAATACACGAACAACTGCAATTCAAAGGAAAGGTTACACATTGTTCATACACAGTGTGAACCTTCTCTGATGATACTTGGATTTAGCCAGAATTTTTGCTTGCCCAAACCAACAGAACTGCTATACTTTTAAATACAATTTTCCATACAGAGAATATCCATTACTCACCTGACAGAAGTGACACTCCCAGCTACATGAAGTAGTGCAGTAAACCAGACAGAGGTCTACAGTACCATTTCTCTCACTGTAAAAGTTCTAAAAAATTAACAACTACAGAACCCATAATCTCATAGCATATTTCATCAGCCCTGCTTGGGGATTTAACTTCTCAATTTCTCAATCTTGCTTCACACTTCAGCATGTTGGTTCTGAGAAAGAGAGCACTGAAATGAAAAAATGTCATACTCTGCAGCTTTGCTAAGTGGATTTAAAAAAAAGAGTGTTTGGTTCTGTTGGGCAGGAATGCAACTGAAAATTGCCAAAATCAAAACCTTTCTTGCCCAAGTGCATTACAGTTTTGTTCTGCAAACAGCAAGTTTAACATGTCAGTGACAGTGGGGGAGATGCACCAATTTCTTTTCTCACCTCAGAAGCATCATAAAAGCATCTATTAACATTTGCAGTTGCTCACAAGGTTTAGGCCAGTGTCTAAAATAGTTTCTAAACCTCCTTGGCTGTGTTTGCTTTCTGCAGAGGCAGGCAGGTGATGGGAGAGAGAAGCAGACTGGGAAGCCAACTCCTCCTTTTGTACTCACTGAGCATCCAAACGAGTGCGAACAGGTAGAAGCTTTCATGGTGCTGCACCATGGGGGTTTCTTCTTTGGCTGAATTGCAGCATACAGCTTTCCCTAAAGAACCAGGAAAGGCTCTGGTGGAAAACAATGTCTGTATACTCAATATTCTTGACAGAACAAAAACCACCACTCAAGAATTACAGTGAGGAAAGGGTTGAATGATACTGCAGATAAGCACAAATTCACCATCAGCAGATATTACACTTTCTTGTCTTTACAGAAATAATAATTACTGCAGGCCTGGAAAATGAGAAGCACTGATAAAAGACTAGAAGGGGAAGGGAAAAATAACTCCAAGCAAATAAAAGAACACCACAAGGTATCCAGCTACATTTTATTTCTGAAATTATTCTTTAAGGCACAAAATAAATCTAAAAAATAGGGCTGGATGTATGAGGGGAGGGGCAGAGAAATTGTCTGAACTAGAAAGGTGTGAATGCAGTCTTTAGAATCCCGTTTCAGATCTGATCTGGTAATGCTCCCAGGGTGAGTGGGGGAGGATGGTGAAAACAGAGGAGCATTCTTATTTGGAAGAGGTAGGAGGTTGTGGGGTGATTTATTATTTTTTTTCCACCACCTCCAAATCTACACACATACTGGTTCCTGGCCAGACTCAAGTTCTCTTCCCTCCCCTCAGAGAGCTTATTACAGTTTGTGAGGTAAGACCAGACCACTCAAGCCTCCAGTACGAGAAGTGAGACCTTGAATCACCCTTCATGTCACAGCCTGTTCACAGAACGGTGGGGGGCAAGAGGCAGACCATTCGTGCCCTTGTGTTGGTGTCTCAATAGACATTACAGATGTGTACGCTTTGCTTAAGAGAAATTGCAATTTACTATTTTGTTTCCACTCTGAAGCAGAATCCCAGGCATTCAGGATGCCCTTGGATAAAGAATAGTAGGTATCTAGGTAGAACACCTGTCATGGAAGGAAAACCAGAATTTTCAAATGGCCCATGACATGAACTATTCAGAAAATACAGGCTCTCTTGCTGCAGGTCAGACTTTATTTTTCTTTTGGTTCTGAATTCATGTAGTGTATCACACAACTGTCTAAAATAATCCTGCAGAGTGGATTTAAAGGTGAATTACATGCATGAGATCAACCCCTCCCAAAACTGGGGTAATTCTTGGTAGCAGGACAGGTTTAAAGGGTCCAAAGATCTCTAGTTTAACTGCTCTGGGAAGAGATCACATCTGTGGACTGGGGGTCACAGAAGGGTCCAAAGCGTCCATAGACATCCTTAGCCCGGACTGCAAAGTAGTATTTGCTGCCAGACACGAACTGTGTCAGAGTGCACGCCATGGGCAGCGGCAGGGCCTTCACCTCCCCGATCTTCTTCCACTGCGAGGGCATAGTGGCACTAGGGTCCTCGTGGTAGGCGTACAGGTGGTAACTGTCCACAGTGGCACAGCTCCGGTCCACCTCCATCACGCTCCACGACAGCACAATCCCATTCTGGCTCTGTACCCGGGCCAGCTTCAGCTGTGGCTTTTGAGGCGGAGAAGTGTTGGCAGCTTCGGGGGGCAGACGTGGTGGCTGCGGCGCCTCTGGAAGTGGGGCGGGATGTACAGGGCGTGGTGGCTCCTAAGCAGCGTAAGAGCAATAAGGGAAAGGTCAGTGTCTACAGCAATGGAAGGAGGCTTTAATTCATCATTCCCCAGGTAACTGGAAGCAGATGAGCCTGCAATTACCCAGCCATCACAACTCTCAGTCCTGTGAGCAGAGGCAAGGCAGCAGCAGCAAATGATGAGAAGGGGTGGGACCAAGGATGCCATAAATTCTTTAGTTATTCTCATATAAATCCCTAGCTGTGCAAATGATCAGTGCCGCAGTAATTTCCCTATATCCTCTTCAATTCCCAGCCAGGAGGGGATGGACTGAACACTGTGCCCTTTACCAGGACTGAGCAGGCAGGTTCATAATGACTTTGAGCCGATCTATGACTTTGAGCTGCTGTTCCCACGTTACCCGACATACTGCAGGCAGGGCATTAAGCTGACAACTCATCATCTTTTCAAGAGACAGGTATTCAGTCACAAAAGGAAGAAAGGGTTATGGTGTCACATAGATTCTATCACCTTAAACTGATCACAGAATAAGGGCACAAATGTGTCTTTCCAGTGATACTTCTTTTTTATACTGCAAAAACAGTCCTAGGTATCTCATTTATATTAGTTAAGATGAATTTAGGAATGTGGTTACAATGGTTCAAGCCTGGGGTGTTTCAGGTTGGAGTCTGGGGTAGTTTTTGGCATCTTGAGTGTTCTGTGTGATATTTGCTTCATTTATTCTCATTATTTATCACTGGAGAGTGCATTAAGTTGACGGTGTCTAGACTGAAAGGATGGTAAGCCACCTTCTTGGCAATATAGTTACCATTTCGGGACACCATAAGTAATGTGACTGCCCAACAGTGAGTGTACAGGCAATCTATTTGAAATTAAATTGAGTCAGAGAAAATTCTCAAATTCTTACCAAAAGGAGTTTTAGGTGATGCAGAAGTAATCACCCTCAACATTGACTAAAAACCTCTAAAGTTTGGGAGTTGGCAACCTTGGGGATTTTGTCTGTACCTTGTTCTCCTACCTCACTTTTGCAAACAGCTGTACTGAAAAACTGGTCATCCAATTCATAGCCAAGCCATGACTTAACATTTTATTGGCAGTTCTTCTGTACCTTTGACTCCATGAGTCACCTGCAGACAACTCATGCACTGTTTCTCCATATGTTCTCCTGGTAATTTGGAGAAGGCCAGGGTGAGCTAACAAATGGCACAGCTTTTACCATTCTGGGCAGGAGTTGCTGTGGGTGACTGGGTGGTGCCATGCATGAGAACTGGCTGAAAAGTGTCAACAAGGCATTTCAGTGTTCTGCAGCTCACACTAAGAGGAGCCTGAGAGTCCCAGTGCAGAGACAAGGCTGTACATTGCCTCAGGTGATTTGAAAGCCCCACTCACAGTGTGCGCTTGCGGCGGTCGATGGTGCACCGTGAGCTGAGGAGCTCCAGAGCCCAGAGTCAGCCCGTTGTTCACCACGTAGGTTGTCTGAGGCATTCGCACGGTCATACCTGCACGGAGCACAACAAACACTGTGAGTATTCAATACTTACAGGCACCTAAACAGAACATTGGAAGACCAACTCCTTGGTTCAGCTGGATGAAGCCAAATTTCAGACACGACTCCTGCGGCTGCCAGCAGACTGATGAAGCACTGCATAACAACAAAATCACCTCCCATCCCCTGAAGCTGTAGAAGTGACAGAGAGCAAGTGCTTGTGTTTGCAGAGGGGACATGTGGGAGATACAGGGAGCTTAAGTATGAAAAGAAAAATCACATAGTTTTAGGATTCAGAAAGGAAAGAGAAATGCTGCTGCAGCACAAAGTTATCCACCCAGAAGGCTGTGCTGTGGATGGCACTGAAAGCAAAAACACTGTGTCACTGTCCAAGAAGCTTGTCCTCCCTCACAGAACAGACTCCTGGACACTACTCACAGGCATCACCATTTCAGTCATTCCCACAGCACACTGACCTGCCTGGCAGGAATAAACTGGACAGATTTATAGCCTTGTAACTAATATCCAAAACTCCTGCAAGGTACCAAGTTTTCATTCATTTTATACTCCATTTAATTCTCTTGAACAACACTTAGTCTATTCACTCTTGGAATGTGTATGTTCTGTGAATTCAAAGCTTTTGCTCATTGTTATGGGTTGCCCAGGGTGTCCCTCCATTTCTGTCTAGAAATACAAGATTTGGGGCAATCTCTACCATGCCCGAGTTCCAAACTTGCGTGAGACTGAAGCATTCTAAGACTCCAGGAGACAAGCTCACAGAACAACACATTGTCAGGAAACCACATCTATTGTACTGCAATTTCTTCTCTCTATAAACACTCATCAAGCTACAGTCCATAGGGGATGAGTGTCAGAAGTCTGTGTGATCTGCGAGTCCAAGGCAGAGAGCTCAGAGTGCTAAATCTTAATGCTTTTATTATAAAGTGCTGAACACCAGGTAGGTGCTTTACATCTTTTTCCTATTGGAATCTATCTAAGAAGCTGATGAAGCTGTGCCAACTCCTGTGGGATAAACAAATCACCTGAGCTGGCTCTTTCTCATCTATGAGAATCCAGTAAGATATGTTAGTTGAGTATGACTGTAGTCCTGTCTTAGGAAATTACAACCATCTGAAGATGGTCAGAAATGCCTCAATAAGACATAAGATACAAACATTTCATCATTTCTAGGTCAGGATACTACTCACTTGAGGCAGAAGTACAAAACTGCAATTTGCAAAACATTTTGAATGGGTTCTCACAGCCAATCTTTCAAAGACAAAGTGCAATGACCTTACTCCAGAAGCATCTGCTACTAACACTAAAGGCTGTTGCAATGATAATATAAACCAATACCCATCAGTAGCAGCACCACTACCAGGACATCACAAAATCAGGCTCCTACTCAGTGTACTAAATAGGGAAATTTATGTTGAACATAAAGGTCTTAAAATAACCATAGTGTAGAAATCGAGGGGAGCAAAAAAAGGGCAGTTAAAATCCACTACTTTGTAACAAAGTATCATTTTAGTTCTTTATTTTTGGCATCTATTACTCATTTCAGAAAATGAGTTTACTGCTAGGAGAAGGTTATCAGTTATGCATTTGCAAAGTAAAGGGGAACTTGCCAACACCTCTCCTCAAGGAAACTCAAGCATGTATCAATTTCTGATACATCCGCTGAGAAATTTCATCTCTTCAGGCCTTGAGAAAGGAAGGAAATTTGCTGAGCACAGGACATCAGAGATTGTTAAGGAATTACATTAGGATGCCTGATAGAAATGTAACTTTTAGACAGGAAATCAAACAAAATTTTCTACATAAGTATATTTAAAATTTCCACCATAATAAAAAATGGTCTCTTTCTCAGAACAGTGGCACTTGTCTCATTATCTTCCACTACCTTGTAAAGTATGGGGCATGTCAACCCCAGATGCTTAACTGGCAGAACTAGTGCCTGGGATGACTTAAATCCAATTTTCCCTCATTCACATAGCGGCAGGTAGAATTTCCTAGTAACCTAAGAATTTTCTCAAGTCTGTAAGCTGGGAAAAAAACCCCCTAACTTCTCTAACTAGGACCAGTATTGTAAAAAAGACCAAGCAACAAACCCCAATCAAAAAACTAAATGCCACATCCATCAGGTAGAACATACCAAGCTGTGTCATGGTAAGAAGCACATGGATGGATCATCCCCTACCTCCAGTCTGTGGGGTGACTGGCCTTAAGCCTGGGCTGGTCATGACAGCTCCTCTTACAGGATTCTGAGCTGGTGGTGCAGGAATAGTGGTATAGACCACCTGATGGTTAGCAGGGTTTCTTGGGATAGGAAGCTTGGGAGCAGCTGGAGCCACAGGCCGATGAGTTACATTCATTGCTGTTGAAGCTGAAAGAGACAGAGCACACCCTAAACCTGAATTCTGTGACTCAAAGCCATATGCCTGTTCCAGAGTACACATCTCCTTCGGAAAACTGACTCACCTGAGCCATGTAAAATAAAAACTGTCTCTGTCTGCTTTGGGTAACTCAAGAAAAGCGAAAACAGCCTAAACAGTAATTCACCTGAAATATTAGTCAATACATGTACAGCTTCCTAACAGAAAAGATAAATATACTATCTCTCCCACTCCCTGCAAAGGTCCTGCATGTAAGGACAGTGGGAAAATATAAAAGCCACCAAAGAGTCTGCAGAACACAGCAGTCATAATTCCAATGCCAACTAATCTTCAACAATCATATACAGAAAAAGAATAAAGAAAAAAAGAGGATCTACGTTTCTTTAGAAAGGGGAAAACATGATCACACTATGAAGTAATATTTAACTAGGGACAGAATTTCAATGTCAGCCTTGCCATTCCCTCTGCCAAAAGAATTAACTGCCAAGTGCACAGGGACAGACGTAGGAGTGATGCTGATAAGGATTTTTCCCCCATTACTTAAAGAAGGTACAGGTTTCTTCTCCTTCACTTTTACCAACAACAGTGTATTTAATAATTTCCATGACCATCCTTAGCAGGATTTCTTCCTCTCCATGGAATTAAATTGATCCTGAATTCTTTCCAAATCAACAGTACTATCTTTCCCCTTTATCAGTTTAAAAGAAAAAACGTTATGAGAAACTGACTAGAACGAAAAGATTACGAAGTGACTCAAACATTCTGAATATTCACTTAAAAAGATTAGCACAATGTAGAACACACAGCAGTCTAATTCTGCTAATTCAAGCAATTCTGCTAATTCAAGCTATTCACAGCAGTCTAATTCAAGAAAAACAGCAGCCACTGCACTCACACAGTGATGCGAAATGAAGTTACCTGTGGGTAATACATGTATGGTGGTCTGGGAAGGGCCACTTGTTGGCACACCTGGCTGCTGTACAGGGCTTGGCTGCAAAGGTGGCAAAGGCTGCAGGGGTCGAGTCAAGGGCTGGGTGGGTATGCTCAGTCCTGTCACAGGTACCTGGCTCTGGTTCTGCTTCTGCTTCTTGCCATCTGCTTTAAAATAAATGACAGTTATAGACAATAGCAAACAGAAATTTTCATTTCTGAATCACAGAATTTTAAAATCCTTTCCTCCCTCTCCCATTTACAGACTGGTGAGAATATTCCAAGCATGACACTTCTCTGATCTTTTTTGTTTATGCAAACAAATCTGCAGAAAACTCATTCAATTCTCCTTGCTTTCATCAGCGCACTCTCCCCCACCAAGATATGCTCCACAATGTTTTATTCTATCATCATGAACTCTGTGTATTTCAGTGCAATTTGGAAACCTGAATTCAGTGGAACATTATGCCAAAGTCTGTAGAAGTTTCTATTAAAAAAAAATCCTAAAACCTTTAAAAGGCCTAAACACTGCAGTACTCAATTAAATTTAGTTCCCTAAGTAAGTCTTGTCTGCTTTTGATGTTTACATTTTTATTTGCTGACTCTTTCCTTTGTTCAATCTGTTAGTCCTGTTGCTATTTTGAATTTTCATATTTACTTTAAAAAGGGGAAATAGCTTCATTATTTATAGAAACCTTTAAAAAGAAAATTTGTTTTATGACTTTGACACCCTCCTCAACATGACTTACTGACTTGTAATACTGACAAATATTGCCTGTTTCTGTAGTTTACTACAGCAGCACTTTTTCCTGCGTTAAGTTTGTGACTACGTAAAATATTCATCAGAGTGCAAGTCTGTATCTAATCAAGACTTTGCACAACTTGAATAAAGAAGAATTGAGAAGCTTTCGCCTGGATAGTTCAGCTACATTAAAGTAGTAATGGGCAGAGGAGGTACCACTGAAGAACTAAAACACACAAGATAAAAGAGTAGATTTTAAGGGCAGTCACTGAGAAGAATTCTTCCCTAATACAATTGTACATGCATCAGCCACTAATTTATTAAAAGAGCATAGAATATAAAGAAGAAAATAAGTAAATACTCATTTTACTCTTGAGAAAATATAACAATATAGTGAGGACCACGTTAAAAATATTCAATTAAGTATACCAACTAGATCTCAAAGCATTAAGAACAGGGTTAATGCCAGCATAGCTCAAAATGTTGGAGGTTTTAGCAGTTTGAGACTATTTTGATGGTCTCACTGAGCTGTGTTTAACACTAGCTACTAACAGCTTGAAGTAGCAGTACCCTTCACAAACTGCTGTATGATTCTATGAGACACAATTACAGAATCAACAAGGTTGGAAGAGACCTTCAAGATCATCTAGTCCAACCATCAACCCAACACCAGCATAATCACCCCCTAGACCATATCCCCAAATTGCAAGACCTCAAAAATAAAACACAGTATGAATTGCAGCCCATATTGTCTTTCTGTAGGCTCAATAGCCAAGCTACTTCACTGAAGTCATTTGATGAAAATACGTTCTTTTCTTTTTTATTTAAATTCTATAAAAAGAGCAGTGAAGAGATGCTCATTCTGAAGTCCAAAGGCGAGGTGCTTCCTGCACTTTTATCAGCTAACAGGCCCTGTGATTGGTTCAAGCTTCTTTTATTTTCCACAAGTATGAGAAATTTCCCAGGGTTCAGTAAACTACTTGACTCCAAAGGGATTCCTACAGAGATGCATACATCTGTTTACTTGAAATATTTACAGGCTGATGCACAGCTCAACTACCACTGAATAATTTTAGTGATGTGAGTGCATTCTTAGTCATGACTTAGAAGATGCACTTATGATCCAACAAGCACAAAGCTTTAGAGAATACTGCTGTAAATGTGCCTCAAGGAAAGATGAGAGTCTGGACAAATGTGAGGGCTTTTCCAGTTTTCCTTTTGTTTTTAATTTCACACAGAGCAATTTCATTTACCCTTGACAAATCAAGAAGAGCCCTGCTGACATTCCAGTGACTGGAAACTAGGTCAGGATTGCACCAGCCACTGGAAATTATGACAGATAGCCAACAAGACTTCATTAAATAAATGGACACAAATGGCAAAGGCTATTTAAGTAAAAAAAACAGCAAGGAAGACTGGGTACATAGTAAGCACAGGACTAAGGTTAAAAGTAATCATGGAACAGTTTCAATATTAAATGAACACAGCATCATATTCACAACAAATGTGGACCTAGAGGAGATAGAAAAATATGATTTATGGAAATAAGCATAAAATGGAAATTGTTACTACTGGAGGTGTAAGCAAAACTCCTAATCTAATACACAAAATGGAAAAGAAGAGGGGCTAATTTCCATGCCAGAAACAGCACACAAGACTGCAGTTAGAGCACAAAGGAGTTTTGAACAGTGTACTAGTTTGTGACTGGTATAGTTGGATTACAGAACAGCAAACACGCCACAGGCATGCTCAAGAATATGAAAAAAATTATCCAGTGAACTACAGATTTGTTAACCAGATAAAACACCTCATAAAATAGAAAACTGATTATGTATTTAATAATTTTTCCCACAAAATAATAAAAAAGCAGAACATAGCTGTTTTCAAGAGTACATTTATGTATCCTTCTTAGACTACAGACTCACTTTGGACCCACTAAATCTATTAATTGTTTTAATATTCATACAAAATAATTTGATGCAGTGTGCGACACAAATGTTTAATAAAAAGGACAGGAAGGTCCAAAGTACAAGTATTGCAAGATACTTGCAGACAGAAAAGCATCTAGGTTACTCTTAGCATGGTTTCTCAAAAATTAGACAGCATTTTCATTATCATTTTTGCACACACCAGAAGATGTTATATTAGCAGATATTAAGATCTATTTAAATACCTTTTACAAGTAACAGATTTAGGTTTACTTTTTATGTGGGTGACAATGCTGTAAAGAAAATAATCAGGATCTAAGTGTTCCCAGGAACACTATGTAAGTGTTGATCTTCTATTTGAATTAGTATTGAACTAATATTCCTGCAGGAAACACCATAATGCTGAAGGTATTTTCTATCCTGAGATCGTGTAAATCTAGAAGAAAATAAAACCTCCACATTTGCTGTAAACAAAGTTCAGTGGAAAAAGTATTTGGCCAAAGGTATATAGATGCTTATGATTATGCAAAAGCTGTTACACGTGTACTCTTCCTCTGCTTAATCTTGAAATTATTATCAGAACATGTTCCTGAGAAACTTGCTCAAAAATCCTTATGCTGTGTTCTCACTGCATGGTGAAACTCAAGCTTTTATTAGGGTTTTGGTTCCTATGTTTCTACAAATTATATAAAAAAACCACAGACTTCTCACACGAATTCTAAACATGAGCTAATCTGCATTGGCTTCAGGCTATCAGCTTCTGCTTTGCAGTGAAAAGACACACAGGAGCTAACCCAGTATGAAAGTACCCCACTAACCTTCCTCCTAAGGGAAAGACAATTTTCCAACACCTGACAACTAAGGGGAAGGAATCTCAGAATATCCCACTAGAGAAATTTTTAAGATACTGGCTCAAGCCCCAACAAAGAAACAGGAAGAATTAAGCTGTCATGGGCTACAACTCTGTAGCACTCCTACCTACAGAAGCAGTCTTACAGCTGTACGTGCAACTGTGGTGTTGATCTTTCATGGCAATTGTGAGGTGAACATCTACTTAATGCAATTAGGAAGGAAAGAACTGTGGAAAATGTTACTTTCAGAAACTTTTAAACAGAAAAAGATTACATGAAGTACATTACAGTACGTGACATGCTGCTTTTAAAACATACCACAAATCCATTTTGATCTATCTGCTGGGTGTCTTTTACAGAATATTAAACAGGACTGGGGAGGTTAACCTTACCTGACAGCCTTGCACAGTCCCACCTGTTTTATCTTTTTGAGAACTAACCCTCAGAAGAGATGACAGTGATAAAAACTTGATTGCCTCAGCTCTTCTGCCACTCAGCTCATCAATTCAAAATCCTGGCTGAAAAGGACCTCTGGTGGCTGTGTAGTCCAATTTCTTGTTGAAGCTGGACTGTCAATAACAACTTACTCAAATGATTTGTGGTTTTGCCCTGCTGAATCTCAGAAACATTCAAGAGGGGAGTTTCTACCACCCCTCTGTGCAGCACTATGGTGACTTCTTTCCTCCTGAAGCTGAACTTGAACTTCCTGAACTTGTAGTTCATGGCCACTGCCCTTTAATGTATTATCTGGCACTGCTGAGGTGAGTCGTGCTCTCATTTTTGTAACTATCCTCTAAGTAGCTGTAGGCTGCTAGTACACTGTCTCTTGCTCTGCTCTTTGCCAAACATGCCCTGGTCTGTTGATCTCTTCTCATAGGTCATGCACTCCCAGCCTTCCACCATCCTGACACCATCAATGGGGGCCTTTCCAGTGCTACCACAACCCTTCTGAGCTTGAAGAAGAGGGAACCAAAACTGGACATCGTATTTCAGCTGTGGTTCCACCACTGTCAGTCTGAGGGAACACTTAAATTGAAATGACAACACACTGTTGGCTCATACTCAATTCACTGTGCACCACATATCCTCTACTGATAAGAGAACCAGACAGTCAGCTATCTGAATTTCATCATGCTTCCCTAATACTTGCATACCTCACACACTTCCCTTTTGGTGATAACATCATATGGAACTGATCAAGGCCAGGCTGGATGGGGCTTTGAGCAACATGGTCTAGTGGGAGGTGTCCCTGCCTATGGCAGGGGGGCTTGGAATGAGATCATCTTAAAGATCCTTTCCAACCCAAACCATTCTGTAATTCTTTGATTTCTTCCTCACTGGAAGAAATGCCACCACATGCCAATATGATTTTCTACATTTGTGTAATACAGATACAAAGCAAGTCAAGCTACTAAGAATGTTTGTATAGAACTTGAATGCACTAGCCAGAGAAATAACTATCAAGGTTGTCCAGAGGACTCAAACTTCTTCTGAGTGGACTTCAGAATGCAGCACAGGGACATGCATTTAGAGACCAGACAGAATGAAAATTTTATCTCCAATAGCAGAAATAATATTTTTTCCAATGAAAATGGCAGCACAATACATGGTCTTAAGTAGAAACTCATTACTTCTCTGAAGTACTATCATTCTTCACTAATCCAATTCTAACTATAATTAGAATGGCCTACATTTACACAAGACTTATATAAAAAGAAATTTTTTTACAAGATGAAGTGCATCCAAACTGCCAAAGTATGTAAGAGCACAACTATATTTACTCTGCTCTTGGCATACAGTCCTAAAAGCCAACAACACTTTGCATTTGGTCTTTAAACTCTTGCACACAAAGTGTTAGTTAAACAAAAGATGAGAAGCTGTAATACTGTAATGCCTACATATCAACTGTAGAATTAAAAGGCCTTTAATTCTAATCAGTAAACAGAAAAAATAAATACATCTAGAAGAGCTTTCTAAAACAGCAAGAACTCAAATATCTCCAAGCCTGAGGTATTTAAGCATAGATAGTGATAATGCTTAAATTAAAGGAACAGTAAAAATCTTAATAGACTGCAAGCAAAATTTCTTTTAACACCTTACAGAATTTTTTTAACAAGAGTCCTATTTAACTGAAACACCAAGGAAAAACTACACTGAGCAGAAACAGAAGTTTACTCCTTTCTGTCATTCACGGGATGAAATAACACTTGCAAGCTTAATTATCCCTGCAGCCAGCAAAGTATTTTTCACCTACCTTGAGAACAGCTGTCATCCTCTTCATCCAGTGTAAGATCAATGACACCTCCTGATTCACTTCCTGTGAACTTCCCGCTCTGAAAGACAAAACTCCTTCGTTTCGCAAAAGCAAATCCAGGGAACACAGGTGGAAAAGGGACACATATTGAACATTCAGAAGGACAGGTCTCAGAACTGATACTTATTAGAAAGGAACTGATGAAATGAGCAAGAGAAGGTAATTTCAGATGACTATCCCAGGACTTGAAAGATGGGCAATAACCAAATGACTGTAGTGCAGTAACAAGTATTAAAGTACTTTCAGCTTTGTAAGGAGTAAAAAACCCTGATGAATAGTAGCAGACTGCTGTTTTACAGGAAAATGCATAACAATTTGCTGTTATAAAGTACATTTCAACTATGACTCCTAACATTTTAATCCAGTTGTAATCTGTGCTCTCTGTAGTGGTGTAAGTTTCTGACAGAGCAGTCGTGAGGACAATGTATTACTTATTTTGAGACAGCTTGGCCCATGTACTTACAAAGACACTGACTTCACATTAAGAAAAAGGGAAAACTACACTGGAACTTGTATGCTTACAAAACATATCAAAAGCCATCAGAAAACTCCAATTCTATCCAGTAATTTCATTACTGTATTCTCACCCATTATGGCAGATTTTAGCATTCTATTATTCTACATACAAATCTATTTTTAACCATCCGTTTAGAGAGCATAAAGTGATATTTTAAGCTATTGCAAAGTTTAAATGTTTTTAACAAAAAGGCCTAGGAGACCACCAAACAAGATTTATCTTCTAGATCAACTGCTGTCCCTCAGCTGGTCAGACTGTGAGGATGACCAACATTCTAATATGGGGGAGGTCTTACATATTTCTGTGTTTTTAAATATACTTTCTAGAAAAAAAATCCTGATTATATCAATTTCTACTTCCTTAAACTTGCTACAAAAATTAGTTGTGGTTTCTTCTTCTTTTTGTTGTTTTTGTTTTGTGGAAGAGATTATCACTTACTGTTGGACTGAACTGCTACTGATTTGTGAATGAGAGTCAACAAGTTTCCTTAAGACAGACAAAGAGTCACAAAAGCACAATAATTATCAAAAATCTCTGAGCAATTAACATGGAAAAAAGCATAAGTTATCAGACCCACATGGTCTGTACAAATGCTGACATGATATACCCTAGGAATATTAGAGATTTTTCTGTGCAGTCAGATGGTGAGAGATGCACAAAGCCTCAACATTGAGATTTATCTGCTCTATGACATCTCATTTGGGCAAAACTAAGCCTTTAAGCAATTCTCACACAGGCAAGGCTCTGAGGAGAGGCAAAAAGAGGTATCGTATGATTACTAAATGCAAGCAGAAGCTGCCTAAATTATCAGTCACTGAATTTGGAGTGCCTGACATGACAGTTCTCTTTATTATGCATTATTACAGCCTGGTTTCTTTTTGCCTTAAGTTCTGATGCTGCCACTGATGAAATTCTGCTAATAAAATACAATACACAATTTGAATACGAAGCATCTAACTACTTATGTTCACAGGTGATAGAAGAGATCTCTACAGGGACTCATCTTTCCTATACACAAAGAAACGTATTTCAGAATGATTAACCACAGAATTCTTCTGTTGAGTGGTTGCTATTTAAAATACTTTCTAGCTTCAGGTTTCTTAGTATGATGAGCTGATTTAACCACTTGAAGCTTAAGAAAAAGGCGCATTAAAATAATCAATGATAAGTTGATTAGCATAAAGTCAAGAGGAATTTAATTCCAACTTGATGATCTTCCCAGCCAACAATGCGTATTTTGAACCATGGCGCTCTCTGCCAGGGAGAAAGCACATTGAAAAATTGAGATTTATAAGGAACTGGAGAAAGAAAAAAACTAACACCAAGCTATTAATTTCTTCCACTAAAAAAATACATTAGTCTGAAGTAACTTCCTTTCAATTCTTCCTCTGCAAGGAGATCACAATCCTTAGAAAAAGACTCTGTATGACAGCTAACTGTTTTGAAGCCCTACTTGACTGTGCCACTTGAGAAAGTTCTTTGAATTTCCTAGTCAGCAAGTGCCATGGCATGCATTTCTTTATTTTGGCGTGTCTAGAAGGCCAAAATCTTGAGTTAGTTAAACAAGCAACTATTAAATCAACTCAGCCAACAAGGTCTCATACGTGCAATTCTCAGGAAGAACGACCTTCTCTTAGCCAGCCACACTATTCATCAAGGCTTTTTACCAAATGACCCTGGATAGCAACCTCCCCAACAGGAGCTATCCAGAAGCAGGCTCTTTCTGCAGCCCACCCTGGGAGCTGCAGATCTGCAGGGAAACCTTTGAGCAGAGCTCTGTGGTACACCCCCAGTCCTGGTTCTGGGACACACATTCCAGCTACTCCAAGCAGATGCTGTACTCAATACGCAGCACACCATGAAGTCCTGTATCCCCAGCCTCCCCAACTACATTCCATTACTTCACCAACCGTGCATTTCTCTCAAATGAAATTTAGGGGTACAGGAAAATCTTAAGGAAACTTGGAAAAACGAAAAAGCTGGACATGGTGTTTCCTACCTAGGACAGCATGGTATAGGCAGGGTATCCCCACACAAAAGACTGCTCATTATGCCTGTCATAAAGGTCAGGATTTTGACTATTTGCAGCATCCACCTACACTCAAAAGGAGGAGAAGTATCCATTTCTATATCCTGTAGTGTTGGCACACACAATTTCCAGATACTTGTAGATATCTCAAATTCAGGAATGAGAAGGGAATTCAGGAAGAACTGGCAACTTAACAGATGTTAAGAAGATTGGTCCACACTACTTTCCCATGGTAAAATTAAGCATCTCCATGATCTGAGAGAGCAACGTTATCACCTTATACCAGATATTTCTGGAGTATTGACACCACCAGAATGGTTAAGACCTACAAATTTAACCACATGGCATCATCTCTGTGAAATGCAAGTAATAAAGAGTTTTCAGAAAACCCCGTGCCCAACCGAACAAGAAAATAAAACCATCCCTTTTGAGTATCATGACTATTTTACCCAGAAATTCTCTCAGGGAAATTTTTGTAGTAGAAGGATTTGTGAAAACTCCAGTTTACAACAGAATTATGTTCGAGGAAAGACTACAGGGAAACAAATGCTCTTTTCTTCCTTAAAAAGGAGGGAATGGGATTCTTTGGAGAAGACTGCCATGTTACACATTAGAAATGGAGACTCAGATGTGCTGCTCTGAGCAAAATTAGAACCCAACTTCAGAATGCTTGCAGCCCTGATGAAGTAAAGGGGGAGCTTGGCATTGGACTTTCAGTCATGTATGAACACTACCAATTGTGTCAAAAACAGAAACAAGAGAACAAATCTTTCAGCTCCCAATACTAGATTTCAGCAAGCATTTGGGTAGAAACTGGTAAAGCAGAAAAGTGTAGTCAAAGCATTCTGGTCTGCTATCACTTTTTAGCTATCTCCAAATACAGGAAGCCGACAACATGGAACTGCTTCAGCTGATCTCTGCAGAAGAACAAGATGATGCCATCGTAACACCTTTCTATCAGTGCAGCCACATTAGTGAAATAATTAAAACCATTAACAAGAACCCCAAACATATGCCTGATATTTTAGTTCACATACTGCCTAGCAAGTCTTAGTTCCTTATTCAAGGATTCGTACACCTTAGAATACAAGTAAGCTGAAAGAGAAACAAAACAACCACAGCAATATAAAGTGATCTGTATATATTTAAAATGTCACACTTACAAATAACAAACACAAAACCAAACAAAGCCAAATAAAGCAAACAAAATCACAACCCCCTAAGCCAACCTGTCATCATTTGTCAGAAGCAGAGCACCTGTCTCCAGACCAAACAAACAGAAGCTGCACTTAAAACTGATGGTTTACAACAGCATCTGGGCAATTTTGAGTAATCTAGCAGAAAAAAGTTTACATTGAGATTTAAAAGAAATATAAACTACCAAACCGCCTTTCCCATCCTTTTACAGCTCATGTATCTTAATGTATGTGCCTTTAAATTCCAAGTAAGTAGAAATCCTCCAAAATACTGTCATTCACGTTGCCATTTTGGACCTGTTTTATCCACAGCAGGTGAGCAAAGTTTGTATAGCCTGGAAGTAGCAACATCAGGGACTGAACCATCCAGTTAATCACAACTGTATCTGAGCTGCCTTAGTTTAAGTATCTCTCCTTTCACCTGGCAGTGTAACAATCTTAACACAAAACAATGGAATGTGAAAAGTGAATTAAAAATTGAATAAAAATTCAACCTAACAAATCCCATTCTAAAATGCCAGAGTTTTAAATATATATGTGAAAAAAACTTTATGAAGAAAATGAGATAAATACAAGACTTCATCTCTTCTTGACTTCCCAGTTTTACTATAGCCTCATCTTTAGTCTTCAGCTGGTAGATGAATTTCAATTTGCAATTAAGACGTTTTGCATAAAAGCAGTATGTCCTGTAACTGAACATTTCATACTGAAGTCTTACACAGATCCAGCCCAAGACAACACACACAACTTGGAGTTAAAAGGCAAAACACAAGGTTAAGTGGGGGGTGAGGACAAAAGGTATGACTAAGAGCAGAAACAAAGGTGAAATAAGGAAGCAGGAGGAGGAAAAAAGGTAGCAGGGGAAAAGAAAACAAGAAGTCATGCAGCAACTGAGCATGCACCACCACAAATGTGGAAGGACAGGGTAAGTGTACTGCAAAGTTACTTCGCTATTCTCAGTGGTGTGCATTTTTCCTGAAACAGCCCACCAAAGAGAAGGCCCTTCACACTTATGATCTTGATCTGTTTTGAAAAGTGTGTTCTTAAAAGAAAATCTTGTCAAATTGCAGCCCCTCTGCCCCAGCTGCTTTAGTCTGCAAAGTCATGTCCACACCTACTGCAATTACCAACACGAAATGATCTGTTTGTGTGTAAGATGGCCCAGGCAAGCATCTAACTTGGCAAGTGTGGAGGAAAAGCATTTTAATGGCAAGCACAGAACTTGTGAAAGCAGCAACTGAAGGACCCTAGAAGAAAGGGCAGAACTGAAAGTGGAAACACTCATCCCTTTCAAATATCTGAGTGAAACCTGCCAAGTCCTGAAATAAACGTCATAACCTCTTCTAAATTCCCCTTCATCAGTTACACGGAAACTGCTTTATAGTGCATATGGAAGTTAAAACAATGCAAAGTATGCATAAAATGAATGCAACTTTCAAATTTCTGCATTTTTTCCACTCTATATTAGAAATTGGTATTTCTAAGTGTTCTATTAACTGCAAAACTTTTGCTTAAAACAAACATTTTTGGATTTACTTGACCATAAAAACTACTAGAAACAAGGGTTTATATTCATTAACTATATAAAATCTCTATTCATATTTCACTAATTGCATTTCAATTCAGGGTTTTCTACAAAGAATCAGTAAAAATTACCTATGCTCACAATTTCATGCATTTTATACTGCATATGCATGGACAACATAATATCTTTCTTCCACTCCCAGCCACTAGAGTCTTTTAAAGAACTGAAGAAAGTACCGAGGAATAGATGGACAAGTAAGATATACTTATGAGGATAACTGCTAGGAAAAAGCAGCAATAATATAGTTTTCCTTGAGAAAGAAAAGAATTATACATTGACTTTCTAAAACCAGTGTCATATGGATATTATAGAAATTTAAACAGAAAGTATAATAGAAAAGGGGTTCTTAGAGGTAATAAAAATCATGGAACTTCTCACAAATGAATAAATACAGGGTCACCTGAACCTGAAGTCACAGTTAAGATTTGCAATAAAACCAAAGTAATGTCATATAGTTAAGAACTTTTTTCCTTCTTTTGGAAGACTCTCATAATATCCCATATGCCACTGACTGCAGTATCAAGTAATTAATCTACACACTAGCAAACAGTAGATTAATAAAGGGGAATCAGAAGGGCATCAGCCTCGCAATAAAATGAAGGGCTGTGTCTGTCTGGTGTTCAAGGGATTCTGAAACAGTTTCCTCATCTGGCTCTAGAAAAGTAGGGACATTGAGACAGGCGACTACCATTATATATGTTTTTCCACTTGCAGGGACTGTTTTACACTGTTGTAAAATACACTGGAGTGAGAGAAAGAATATCACCTTAGCTTTGCTATCCAGCAACTTTTTCAGGTCATTACTGCTGCAAATTAGGTTGATTCATCATTTGCAATTTTGAAAAGAAAGAGAGAGCTTTTTTACAGACACTTATCCCCACAATTTTTTCTATTCCAATACCACAAGGAAAACAAATGTAAGGAAGGAGACAATTTAAGGGCCAAGGCACATATGGTAGACATGATATTGAGAGAAGAAGTTATCTCCCACCATAACTGCAACTGTGAAATTTAACACAGAAGAAGTTAAAACACCACAGCACATATACACCAATGGCAAACTACTGTAGAAAACTGGGAAAGAAACCTCTAAAGCTCAAGCTAAACAGCTCAACAACATGCACATGTATTGTAACACGTGAAAAACCAGAAGCTACAGGTTGGTATTTTGAAGAAAGTTCGGAATATGCACTTCTCTATTCACATATGATAGACATGATTTTAAAAGTTTTGGTATTATATAACGCCACAGTTCAGTTCATCACAAAGAGATAACAAGGTTATTGATTGTAATGCCACCTGCTTTTCATAAAGGAACATTTCAATATGTAAAACTGAAAAATAAAGGGGGAAAAATGCAACAACGAAAAAATACATTGCAAAATAAAAAACGAATTTCAGAGTAATAAAGATAAAAATTCTGAAGATTATGTGTGGCACAGTGACACAGTGGAGACAATTTTATTAATAGTTTCTACAAGAAAAAAATACCAAACTAGAAAAAATCTGGAAGTTGTAAACCAGACAATTCAAGAAGCATCATACCACCACAATAATACATGACGCACCAAGGCGTTATATAATAGCAAAATCAATCTTAAATTATGGGGAGTGATGTTAAAAATATGTCTTCGGAATGGGATGCGTGTAGAGAGGATGGCAATGCTGTGTTTGTATGCAAATTATAAGGTCAATATTTCATTTTTAGTCATCCATATACAAAACTACAGATTTCAAGCACAGTTTAAGCAGTTGTGAAAATTTTTTTTATACATTTTTGAGCATATTTCAGTCACAGATTGCTTCAGTGTCAGATTTATCACTCCTCAACCATTATTTTTTCCAATGCAGTAACTCCCACAAAACTGAAGTAATTATTCCAGCCTTGCAAAGATGTCATGAAAATCTACTCAACCAGGTACCAAATATACTTGTTGTCTCTTACCAAGATAAAAAGGAAAATGATAATGCAATAAAAGAAGCAGTTTACCAAGATCAAAGTTTACACAAACAAAATTTCACAGTGCTGCAGTACATGTTTTAATAGTGTGTGGCTGCATATTTGTATAATATTCAAAAACACTTTTAACAGACATTTTATGTGTTGCATTCACAAGATTGCTACATTCCCCCTACCCTTAACTGGAACTGGGCAACACTTCCTACAGAACAAGAACAATGCAAGCCCGGAAAAAGTGAATCACCAGTCATAATAACCCCTAAGTATTATATACCCTCTCACTTCTTTGGTGCAAAGAGCAGATGTTGGCCTGGCTACCCCTATTAACAAGAACACAAATAATAGATTGGTTGCCAAAATAGCTTGTTTTAGATGCTAGTAATCCTAGTCCCAATTAGAAGTTACAAAGAAACACTTGACACAATGCTAGAAGTATTTTTCTACATCTGTGATTCTCTTTATCGGACAGTTAAAAGGGTATATAATAAACACAAACATACATGGACACACACACACATCTCTTTATTGGTTCTTAGTCTTTGAAGGTGACACATCTACCTTATTTCCCCAAGACTCACTGACAGTTTCCCAACAGTATAATGTGGGATGGCCATCTTGGATGGTGGAAGACCATCTTACTGAACAGTAAATGTATTTATAATACTTTTCAGATTAGTTTACTGCAGCTTTTAAAAGCTATTATCCATGCCTGGAGTAATGACATAATCAATTAGATTGTTTTAGTATCTCTCCCAAATTTTTGGCCCCAAATGACAAATTTGAGCCTACAATACACAAGTATATTTACCCATTAAAAGCGGCTCTCAGCAGCTGGGGGTGGTTTAAGTAACACAGAGAAGTCGCAGGGAAAGACAAATCACTTGAAAAGCCACACAACAATGGATTCACTTTAACTGTGTTCCTTAGAACAGCCATCCAATTCAGCTACATGATGTCCTGCTAACAATTTATAATTTAGTTTTCTAATTAGGCTCAGGCAAAGGTTCTACCTAACAGGTGAGAGCTAGTGGCATTTTCAACAGCGCAAACATAACCCCACGGTCAGAGACAAAAGTCAAGCAGCCCATTTTACATATATAACTATATATGTTTATTTTCAGTGACAGAACCATGAAATGCAAGGAAACATATTCATCAATAATGCTTCAACAACACAGAATTAATAGCTGCTTATAAATTGTAAGCTGACATATCCACTTTGCTCACATTATTTCCCAAGAGACACTCACAAAGTTTGTTACACATTGCAGAGTAAAGAGATAGGAGTTATAAATGTACTTTATTAATGTTTTACCAGATGAATTTCCAACAGTCAGCAAAATAGCTTAAATTAAACTGTAGTTCAACCAAACAAATCAAGGTATGTCAGAAACAATGGGAAATGGATAGGACACTGGTGGACTTTTATTTAATAAACTAATAGTAGCTGTAAAGTGAAATGCACAGATGAAATTTAGACAGAAAAAAAGATTTACTCCTTAAGAGGATAAGATGCACATGAAGTAGGGAACAGCAAAAAAAGACTATTCACCTGACTTGGTGTTTTAATAAATATAATGCAAACATTCTTGAACATTGACTTATGCCACACATTTTCAACACATCAAACCCTGTTCAGATTTGTTCACTGTTACTTTATGTTACAGTGTAATAAATCTGGTTTCATAGATTCTCTCAGTATACCACAGCTATATTTATGTATTATATTTAATATCTATAAATCCTGTATCTATAACTGGGATTTTTATTAAAATACTTCAAAACCATTCTAAAGATTTGCTATATAATTAAAAATGCTTTTGCCTCTAACAATATTTACCCCAATACATTAAAAGTGCTTGCCATGTCTTCAGAAATGCAACTCGAGGACCTGAGGCACTGGAATGGCCTTTGGTAAAATGACTGGGACCAAATAACAACCCTTAAATTTCTGTGTATGCAGAAAAAAGCTGAAGATGAAAGACCAACACAAGCAGTAAGATGCCCCCTCCACATCCCTGCAGCCACTCCTTTTGGAGCAAGAAGCAGAGAGAAAGGCTGAAAAAGAAGAAACAGTCATACACCAAAATCATACGTCCAAGCTGCATACTGAAAACTTGTGACTATGCTGACCTAAACAGCAGCTACTGAGAAGCTGTACAGTTCAGGATAACCAGAGGTACTAGACTAAAACCACAACAAACCCAAGAACAAATTCAATTTCAAAGCATCCTTGCAATGCCTTCAGGTATTTGACACTGTGCACAGTGGAGCTCTTCACATGGTACAGAGAAGGTGCATATAGCAAAGAAAATATACTTTAAGATACCATGCTAACTTCATAAAAACAAAAAGTAATTAGAGTTCCTCTTAAAGTAACAGCTGAGATTTCAAAACTTAACAGGAAAACACAGAGAAAACAAGTTCTAGTACCAAAGCTGAGTTATGACAATGAGATGTAAAACTAAATGTGTGGAAGCACTACATAAGGAACCAGTCATTCTCCACTGTTTTCAGGGTCATCTCCATCAAAGGAAATGGAATTTAATCAATAACATAGCGGCCAATATTAATTTAGCTGACTAAGTGCTGGTTTTTGTTTGTGCTGGGTTTTTTGTTTTGCTTTTGAGGGATTTTTTTGCAGCTGAAATGAAAGAGTATTATTTTAGAATATCTAATTAGAAAATTCAAGAATCATAGATGATAAATTTTCCAAGAATATTTGTTATCTTCAGATTTTTAAAGTGAATTTTAAACAATGACTGACATTTTTGCATTAAATTTGCAGCCAAAGTCAAAATCTAAGTTTAGACAGACAAACTATACTTAACCTGCTGGTTCACCAACCAGATTCACTTATAGCAGAAAAATGACGGGAAAAACACCAATAAACTCTGTTATTCTGCTGTTTGCGGTTCTCTGCTGATACTGCAACTGAGGTGTACAATTCATGTCCATTTTGATAGAATTCACTATGTTCACACAGCATAACCTGTACTGCTGTGAACAGCCCTGACTTGAAACTTGACCCCCTGCTCTCCATATTACTGTGCTCACAGCCAAAATTGAGTATACAAAAGCTGCAAAATATGCATTCAGTTCACTTCAGTTTTTTTCTAGAAATAAAATATATGTAGGAAAGATTCATTTAACACTTTAGGTGGGAGGGGAAACAGGAGAAAGTTTTTTCAGTTCTGGAAGGTTAGAAAGATGTTCTACTAATTAGAATTAATCCAAATTTTACCAGAAAGCTTAGTAAACAATGATCCCAGGTCTTGTGAAGCAATACTACTTCCAGCCCAAACGAGGAATACTTTCTCATTTAAAATAAAAATTCTCCCATAGAAAAACCCAGAAGGTAGTTATACTGCAGTCAGTAGCTCTGAAGTATCAGGTTCAAACTGAAGGTACTAAGAGGACGCTGTACAGTTGGTGCCAACAGAATTAGAATTTAACAAACGAGAATCCAAAAATACCCAATTATAAGCCAACAGAATGGAAGTCAAGTTAGAAGCCAAATGACATTGAAAAAGAATGAGAGACATGCCAAGATTGGCTAAGAGAGTCCCTTTTTCTGTTTTAATCACCAACTAGATTTGTGCTGAAGAACGAAGCCAAGAGCAATTTGCTGTTGCACTAAGACACCCAGCCGCAGTTAGCACCAGAGCAGGGCGTGTGGTCAGTGTGACCAGAGTATGGAGCAAGAGGGAACACAGAACCATCTCCTGGCAACATACTGTTCTTGTTTCTGGAGGATAAATGTTCATGCCAGTATGCTGGAAGAAGCAACTACCTGAGACAAAGACGGGAACATTTTCGGGGGGGCAATAGTAATACATACCCATCCTGGTGAAAGTTTAGACTAAATTTAATTTTGCCAGTTTTGCTGAGTTATGAATTCTATGAATCCCAAAAATTTGGAAATCTGTGTTACCCTACGATATTCTAGGATAAGTTACTGCACAGTTCTCCTATATTTTGAGAACTGTTTGCCCTTTGTTTTTCTACTGTTTCTTCTAGCTGTTAGAAAGGATCACTTTCTCTACCACCTCTAATTGATTTACTTTAGGCTTGACAAAATGATCCATGCTTTCTTTTCTCTAGTCATTGATGTCATAAATTAATGCTCCTACTGAGGAAGTAGGACTGTGCAGAAGTAATTTTTATATTAACAATTACATCTGATCAACTATCTCAATCATAGGTAAGTTTAAGATCACTACAGAACTTTTAAAACCTTTTAACCTTGAACATGTTCCATTATAAAATGGAGCACTGTGTTGGTCTTACACTTTGGAAAATTGATGCAGTAAGTATGAATAAACTATACAAGGCCACAAAAGTAAATATTATCAGCCAAGATAAAAACTCCAAAATTCAGGCATCAAGTCCTCTGTGCAGACTATAGCAGTGTCTATATAGACTATACACTATAACAGAGTGATAAATCTCATTCAGTATTTGAAAGCCTATCCCTGCAAGGAAGTTCTTCACAGAATTAAGAGTTTATTATGGTCAATTTGTCATTTCAGCTGGGATTTTTCTCTATTTTGTCCACTGTTGAGCAATATCAACACTTCAAGTGAAGTCCTTAGTGTGATAAACCGTGAGTGTGTAGTGCATGTGTGTACACACAGTTGAAAAGGACAAATTTCTATTTCATTCAGTTAATATAATGGAAAACAGTTTTAAATGCTACACTGTTTCGTCTTCCAAAGTGGACCTACCATAATTTGTGATTCTATAACCAGTCTTCTATTTTTATTTACAGGATGAGCTCTTGTCATAGTCTATGATGAAAATTATTATCCACACCCATTGTCTTGAGAATTTCTAACCTGTAAAAATCTATGGAAAAGATAAAGACAGGATCAGTTTACTAATCTGAAGAAGTTAAAATCGAAAATAGTATTTGGACAGGGTTCAGTGGGGAAGAACAGGAGGTACTTATACTGACGAAACACTAGAGTGAAAAGATGATGTGAAATGTAGTGAAGGGGTTGGTGAGAGGAAATACAAAAAAAACCTCTCACAAGTTAGGCACAGAGACAACACTTAAACTCTAATTACCTGGCATTTAAGCAAGAAATTGTTTTCAGCTCTTTCAAGAATGTTTTCCCCATTGCATGCACAACCGAAGAGATCCTAGTTTTAATACCGCACAGATCAATAATGCCTTTGGGGAACAGAATGACTGGAATCCCAAGCCAAAAATATTAAATAGGAAAAGACCTGCAATGCAAATCTGCAGCTCACAGAGAAAATCAATGTAGAAGAATATTTAAAAAAAAGAAAATAAAGGCACAGTCCTCTGGTAGGTCTGATAACAATTTGAACAGAGGGTGACAGTGGTTAAGCAATTCCAGGCGTTTTCATGCGTATGCATACATTTGTAGTGCATCTGTGTCTATTTCATTCAGCTTCTACTTTCTTGGTGCTCTTCAGTAATCAAGTATTTGATTTGTAAGATGCTACATTAGTGCCAGCAGGCACAAAATGGTATGATAAATAACACTCTTCACAAAATATAAAAGCCACACTCTTAGTGAAGAAAGCAAATCTTCAGCTAAGTGGAAATCAGTATCTCCCTTTAATGTTTTTTAAATAGCTCTGCTCAGCCACTTGAAAGAGTCCCAGCTGCCACAGAAAGTTGTACAAACTCCAAGCCCTGCTCTGTTTCAGTTTCTGCTCCATAGCTTACATCTTGAGTGCAAACAGGATACTTCTTGCTGAACTAGACCGTAAGAAATTTCCTTAGCAGACCAAGTAGAAAACCAAATCTGGTAATTTTTCCATTTTAGCAATTCATCTGAAACCAGTTCTATTACAGAAGCATCAAGTCATTGGTTCTTGTTTTATCACACGCTTTATAAAGACAGGTTTGTTACAACAGCCTTGAAGAGGACTGGCAGTTAGGTTCCCGCTGGTCATGCTCTTGGGGAGAAACACCTTGGAAGAACTGTGGTTCAACAGGACGGGGCTTTTGCAATTCAGAGCTGGGTGTCCCTCAGGGACTAAAGCCACAGAGTTAGTGCCAGGTGGCACGACAGATTTTGTAGGAAATAAAATTCTGTTTTGTTCTAGAGCATGTTTTACAGAAGAGGTGGATGCGCCAGATACTGATTCTTTAATCACTTCATTTGGGATCTTGCTATATCGATAACTGGGGGCGTTATCTTCCATTATATCTGCCCAGGCCCTGTAGCGAACCTCTGCAGATCCCCAGTAGTGTCTAATAGCAGACTCGGAGCGATGGCCTGTCACTGCCATTATTTCTCTAGGCCCCAGGCCTGCTTCACACAACAGCTGGATGGTGGTAGTTCGGAGAGAATGATTGGTGTACCGCTGAGAGAGCCTGGCTGCCACACTTATCCTGGGCATCATGGTACCCAGGTAGTTCACACCCATTGGTTCTCTTTTGTACCAGACAGGCTGTTCTTGCATTTGCTCTGATGTTAGCTTTAGAGGGTGCAGGTAAAAGGCAGGGGGCTCTGGAGGCAACTTGGACAAATAAAGTTCCAAGGAAAAAACAGGACAGTTTGGGTCCCCAGGCATATCATACATTTTACCCATTTTATGAGGATCTTCTCCATTTTTTCCTTTGCCAGGATACCTAAACATAGCGTATCGACGCCCGTTCTTGTCCTTCTCAACAACAAATGCATCTGGAGCCAGATCTCTTAGAATTTCCCTCCCTCGCTTGGCAAAATGCAACTGCAAATCAAACCACACCTTGTTGACGAGTGCCAGTGGACTGTGCAAACCCAGCACACCAGATTGCTTAATCTTACGCAAGTCCTCGGCAGCTATGGGAGGATGGTGGTGAGTCTCATCCTTTCCCTGCATGCGCAGCATCTTCAGCACACTCACAAACACCATGTTTGCACTAGCAAACTCTTTGTCCTTCATTAAGCAAATCTGACGATTATAAGGTGGCATTTTGAGATGCCGGTTTAAGCCAGCACGCATTGACTTGTAGCTTGCCACACTGTAGGTATTTCCATCGTGATTTCTGATTGTGTAATAAAACTCTCTTAAGATATCATTGAGGTCACTTACTGGGACCAATTCAAAGCTAGGATCCTTGCCATTTTTGGCTAGCCACTGTTTTAACAGGTTAGCTGCCCAGCCAGTCTGCTTGTGGGTGTTTTTGATGCTCTTAGCATCCTCTTCCTCTTCCTCCAAGCCAAAGAGCACATCCTCAGGGAAGTTAAAATTCGTCTGTGCTGCTTCTACTGCTTCTTTATTTTCTGATGAAGTCTCTTCCTGTTTCAACTGCTTTTCGAAACAATTGATCAAAGTTGTACCATCAAATATGCCACAGGTATACGGCACACAGTGAACTACTTTTTGATCTGAGAGCTGCGAAGTGTGGAGTAATATATAATACTTTGGATTTTTTATAAGAAAAAGCAGGTGGCATTAACTGGATTTTTCAACTGAATGGCATGTCAGAATTCCATACTAGCCAATTAAAATGCACCAGGTCCTTCTTTTTTAACCATGGCATTACATATGCTTTAACTGATTCCACGGAAAGCAAACCTAGAACACACACTACACAACAGAAGACTGAAAACCAGAAAACAACCTATGTCTAATTTCCCTCCTCCTAGCTCACCTTCCACTGCAAAATACCACTATCATACACAATCTGTTTTTCCGAATTTTTTCCAGGTTTCAGGCTCTAACTGAAGAAAAATTCCAAACTATGCATCTTATACTGAAAGTTAAATCTCAAAACTGTACTACTGTCATCCATTATGGCACTGGATTTCCTACATATCAAGTACTGACAAGAGTTTTAATAGCTATAATCCACAGGTATCTTTGAAAAATGAGGTTCCAACCAACCTTTCTTTATGAAATACCTTAATAGAAAGATAAGAGTGAGGCACAGTTTATACTCTAAAATACTGGCTACCTTTGCCAGACTACTTTCAACAGGTGAAAACCAAAATATTGTCCAGTATATTTTCTTGTTGCTTTGAAATACAATTTAGATTAACTGTACCTTGAGACACTAATGAATTTGGAAATGTTGGCTGGAAGAAATTAATTTTGTTCCCCTTAATAAAATGACTTCTGGTTAAGAGCAATAGTTAAGTATGAGGTGCTTTGTGAAATATCTGAAAACAGAAAGAAAACTATTTATGAAGAATTTTAAATAGCTTAATTTCAGACTTGAAATTTCAAAGCAAGTTCGACAAATTTTAGACAAGGAATCCAGAAGTACTGCAAGTTATCCTTTATCATGAAGTAGCTATTCCTGAAGAAGGTTTCTTTTCCTTTTTATTTTTTTTTTCCTCCCATGATATATGGTAATCAAACATTAGAATTCCAGTTTTAACTTCTGGATTAGTGTGGAAATGAGAGCACTGCAATAATTTATAAAATATTTGTAGCTTTAAGTTCAAGCCATTCAGACAAAGATTGGGCAGTCTTTTCTTTGTATGCTAGCTCTGTTTTATCAGATAGTTTTTAGTCTGCCCCTGATTTACCAACTCCTCTACCTACAAAAACCCCACCAAAAAACTTCTGAAAAAATTATCAGAAGCTCATGCTCCAAATAACAGTGAATCAGAAGAAAAATATAAACTGAGAGAAACTAGAAAGGATGGCACAAAAGAAACTAAAATCGTTTCATTATAAGCAATAAAGGTAAAGAACTTTTCTCCTGTGGATTGTAACTTTAGAATTTTATATAGAAACAATCAACAGCCTACCTGTGTTGTTCCCTCAGCAGGTCGCTTGTTTGCTGAAGTGTCTGTTGGTGGCCTGCTTGTCTGGTTTTCTGAGGGGTCAAGAAATTGTTCATTTACAGTATCTGAGCAGTACTAGTTATTGCTACCCACTTGACAAATTTGAAGGCAATATTCAAAACTGACACTAAACATTCAGTATGTATGTAAAATAATAATATATTTTACATTTAGCCCCAATTTTCAATTATAAGTATTCACGTTTGATTAATGCATTCCCTTCCTTCTAAGTTTGACAGTGTATTAAATGCGTTTTATGAGCAATTTCCTTGCCTGAGGAAAAAGTATAACTCCAACCTCTCCTCTCTCTGTATGCAAGCTGATAAGCTATTAATCTGAAAATTAATAAAATTACTAAATATTTCCATACAAAGAAAACCTGACTGAAAAATGGATGGTTAAACAGACTACAAAATATGTAACTGAGACAGGGAGACTGACTACCTTTATTAGCTCAGCCAAACATTAAACTAGCAATTTAAAAAGAAGTTGCTTTAATATTTGATATAAATATATAAATCCAAATTCAGTTATCATTTCTTTTCATTTTAACCGGAGCTTATCAGCAACAGTGTTGGCCCAA
This sequence comes from Machaerirhynchus nigripectus, assembly GCA_013397975.1. NCBI lineage: Eukaryota > Metazoa > Chordata > Aves > Passeriformes > Dicruridae > Machaerirhynchus > Machaerirhynchus nigripectus. The sequence continues at coordinate 338,898 of VZRQ01009581.1, forward strand.
ATCAGTGTTTCAGTTCTGGTGAGAAAACTACTAGGGTATAAAGACAGTCTATGGGAACTGAATAAAATGAGACATTCTTTGGACACATAGGTCCTCCCATTTATCACTGTATCTCATCAGTCACAACCCTTTTTATGTTGTCTTAAATCACATCTGTTTACTTTAGAGCTAAGAATCAGTACAAACATAAATGTCCAACTCTAGGGAGCACATAGTTCAGCACAGGTAACTTAGATACAGGAAAATGAAATTAAACTAGTTCTGATGTCAAGCTCTGCTTGAGTTCCAACATTATGTTGTGCCAATGAGGAACTTGCTGCAACTCCAACTCACTTACAAATCTTGAAGACCTCTTAGAAAAGAATTTCACGATATGTAAAATCAGAAGTACAGAGATCCATAAGGGCATGGCCATTGAAAAAAAGTATTTAAAAATAATTAATCTGAATATTGTTATTTGAGCATTTATTGTATTTAGAGACTTTATTTAAATACTGTAACCGTAGCCCTTTGGAAGTAGGTTAGTGTTCAGTTGGTTTTTTCTCCTGTTCTGTTTACTTCTAAGTGTTGTGAAAATTAAGTTATTATTATACTTTCAGTATGCCCTTGCTTAGAAAGCCAGCTCATATTATTCTGAGAGGCTGTATTAAAAATAAATACCAAGTTCTTAATGGTAGAAAAGGCGTTTCTGACTTCATGCTAGGAACTATTTAAATCAAATTCCAAATAAAACAAAGCTTACAAAGCCACACTGCTGACTCCCTCTAAGGGGAGATTGTTTTCAACATCTGAAACAGATCTGTCATAGAGATGATTCTGATCTTGAAAATTTCAGCAGAAATGCAACCTAGAAGAACCATCTCTGTAAAACACATTAACAAACAATTTTCCACAGAGTGCAGTTTTATGTTTCCCTCTGACCACTATCTTCCTTTCCCAGCGTCAACATTCAAGCAGAACTTACCAATCTTGGGTGCTGCAATGGTGGGTGGTTCAGTAGGAGCTGTACTACTAAATGCAGAGACAGGAATCTTCATCTGTAGGGGCGCTCGACTGGCAGTCACATTATAAAGTCCTGGAGTACCCACTGTGGGCAAAGAAGTCCTTGTGGTCTGGGCAACAGGATGTGTAGTAGGAACAGCCTGTACTGCCAACGTTGTGCCTATTGACCCAGCACTGGCTGTAGAGTTCCTTTGAATACCAGGACTGGGCACATGTGGGATGTTATTTGGTTTAGTTGTGTTAGTTGATGCCAAAGAGACTGTAGTTTTGGTAAGGCTACCAACTGTAGACGAGTTTTGTACAGATATAAATTCAACGTTGCCTGACTGCTGGTTAGAGACCAAAGTCCCTGTGTGGCCTTGCAGAAGCTGAGTCTGGGATGACACTGCAACAGGTACATGCAGGATTACAGGCAAAGACTGCAATGAGACAGACACTGGCTGAGTGCTGCCAGTGGGCACTTGGTTAGTGCCTACAACCGTAGCCGTGTTAGCTGTGGGAAGCACTGTTGTTGTCAAAGAGCTGGTGGAGGACACTGGAGTCTGAAGCTTAGGATGTCCACTGACAACTGCTGGAGAAGCAGCAAGACTGGAAGCAGGCACTACACACAAAAAAAATAAATAAAAAAATTAAGCACTTGAATCAAGTGGGAAGTTTCACTGCAACACAACAAATGGAAGGGCAAATTTATGATGAGGGCAGTGAGTCACTGGAACTGGTTGTCCAGAGAGGCTGTGAATGCCCTATCATTTTAAGTGTTCAGAGTCAGGCTGGACAGGGCTTTGAGCAACCTAATCTTGTGAAAGATGTCCTGGCCAATGGCAGCAGGGTTGGACTACAGGATCTTTAAAGGCCCCTTCCAACCCAAATCATTCTATGATTCTATGAAAAAGGTGGTGTATAATTACTTTTCTTTTGCAAATAAAGGCTATAGATACTATTTTACTGATATTCAATGGCCTGGTTAAAGATACAGTCAATACTGCACTTCTGTTTGTAAGAAACGGCAGAAAAAAAGATATATGAAGAATTATGACACAGGCTTAAAGAAAGCTCCAAGATTTAACTGTCGAAAACACAAAATAGAGCATTTTAAACACCTGTTACAGAAATGACAGAGCAACTGGTGCTTCACAAAACACAAGAAAAGAAAAACTATGTCAGTTATGACTAACTTGCCTTGTATAGGTAGAACCTTGTATCCAGAGGGTTCTACCAAAACCAAGTATTAATGTGTCAGAGAAGATGTGCACTTTTATGCAACAAAATTTCAGGATTAATTCTAAAGATCAGGAGCAAAATACACTACTGAAAGCCAGTACATGCAAATTATGAGATACTCCTGTGGGAAAGATTCAGCATTCAATATTAAACAAACTATTTTTACAGCCAAGGACAGTGAGACTATAATGAATATAATTAATGGTGAGTTTGAGCCTATATTCCCTATAGAATTTTAATCTAGAAATTCCATTTTTTCAACATGACTCCTTTAAGAAAGAGGGTTCATAACTGCTGTTTAGTTTCCCGCTCAATTTCTATAGTCATTAGGTAGAGGGAAGTATATCATCAGCAATCTATTCTGATCAAGTACAGTAAGGGGCCTGAGCCATGTGTTTCAGTTCTTGGCAGCCAGTTTTGTTGCCATACTCAGCATGCAGTCTCCTGAAGCATCTAATTTACCACAAGTTCTGGTTAGCCAAATCAACACATTTTGTCCCATACCTGGTAAGCACACTACACAAATATAAACTGGGAACATGCTAGAAAGCTAAAAATAATGATTTTTCATGTCAGAAAAGAGGACTAAAATCAGTTTTGCTCTGCTTAGTTAGTTACTTCTTTACTGGAAAGCAATAAAACTTTTAAGAAATGTGTTTACACTCCATAGGGAGTTTCTTACCTGGATTCACAGGGGCTTGAAAAGTTGCTGGTGTGCTCTCTCCTACATTCCTCTTTGACTCCAGCATTTGCCTCACTGTGCCAGCATTTCTAAGAAATGAAGTTTCAGTTGGCATTTCTCAGTAAGCCACAAAAGGTATATTTATGAACGGTACAATGGTGAAAAAATCCCTAATTTTACAGCTGTTCTTTACTTTGAGATTTTCTTTTCTAAACCCATTTTTTGCTTCTCAGGCAAATTAACTTTGGGTATTCCCCTACTAAAAAAAAGCACGGAATTATTTATAAATTTTCAAGTGCTTGCACCAAGTTTGCCTTGCACCATGAGAATTTTCCTGTTCTTGTAATTAAACTTCCACTTTTATCCACAATTTTTTAAACACTGAAACTGATGCTAAACAACATCTAAATTTACCCAAGAATTGATTCGATTCTGTCAATTTATGACTTCTGTGAAAGCAAATCAAATTTTACAAGTGAAGAGCAATGAAGAAAAAGGAGGAACACTTTAATTTAAAAAAAAGGAAATACAGAGATTATCCATGACATTAGGAATCTGAAGTGTCCTACTGTCAATTTTAACATGGTCACAGTGATGGGCTTTGCTTACCGATATGTGGCATTGTTTACGTTTGCAGTGTCAGCTGCTGCTTTCCCTGGAGATGCAGGTGCATTTGCTGCATTCTACACAGGATGAGAGAGAGAGGCCGTAGCAAAACAACTGTAAGTCAGCTTGCAAACTTATGCTTTCAATCTATTTCACAGCCATTCACTGCTGTGTGAGAGATTCATTTTCTGAAGCCAACATTGGAGGAGAATTTGACATATTTTACAACTACCTAAAATCTCCTAGGTCCTACTGCCTCCCTCTCCTGTATCCTCTCTTTCCTCTTCCTCCTCTCCCCCCTCAGAATCAAGGTAGTGGGATTCACTTTTATTTACACTGTACTCTTCCCACTGAAGTAAATTAGATTCAGTTACATACAGTTTAAGGTGTTTTCACACTAATAATGGCTAAAGAAGCTTCTCTACAAATCAGAATTACATAACAGATGTTAAGACTTCTTTAACCAAACCAGACAAACCTGCTTTTGTCAATGCCATTGAATAAACAAGTCACATCTTTCTGCATAAATTTTATTTTCCAATACAAGGTCTAGGCTAACTCAGAGAGAACACCCAACCCCAACGAATCTAATTCTTACTTCCTGTTTCTTCTTCAAGTCCTCCTTGGCTGCTCCAACCCGCTTTGTCAATCTCGCAATTTTAGCCTAAACAGGAAGAAGATGAAAACAAACAAAACCATAAATATTCCCCCCAAGAACCATCAAAGAAATTTTACAAACTAAAAGATATATAACTAAGCCATCAAATCAAAGGCTATTGTCATATCAGGGAAATTATTCTTCCTTGAAACACAGTACAACTGTATTATTTTCAACTATATTATAGCAGAAAGACAAACGTATGCATCACAATCAAGGTATCTTAGAGACAAGTTTAATTATTTTCCTTCCTATTCACAACTGCACAAACTGAATCCATCTTGCACGTTCACACAAAACTACATCAATGAAAGCCTTGTATGATGTTATTAATTTGACACTCTAGTTGATGGCTAAAGATACTGATAAACGGTATATTGAAAATGTCTTCGAAAGCACTTGAAAAGTCTACATAAAATGTGTGGGGCAACAAGAGGAAAGAGTTGTACAGAGGGAACTGATCTGGCAAACGGTATTTATTTTAACGCAAAAAGTAAAATGGCCTTATTGTTTGAATTTGTTATGACTTAAGCTTCTGTCTTGTCAGTTCAAAATTCTCTGAATTTTGTGATGTTCCTCATGTCACCACTATGTACTTATTTCTATAAAGAACGCAGGAAAGCATGCTGCATTCAACATCAGCTATTTGCTTCCTTGCTAGAACATTAACTATTTACTTTCTGGAGAAAAAACATGTCATGTAGAATGTTCGAAGTCCAGTGCTACTGCCCTCTCCTTTCTGCATGTTCCTATTTTTAAGCAAATTTCCAGCTTCATAAAGACCTTAGATATTTTCATACTTAGCATTTTTTGAAAAACATCTAAATGGAACAGAAGAGTGGAAAAGCAGTCTACTAACAGCTACTGAATCAGTTTGCCAGAAGGAAGATCCACTTCAGGGTTTCTGTATGATTAACTGGTTGCTTCCCTCCTTCTGAGCAGGAAAATACAGTTTTACAACTCAAAAGGAACATTACTATTTGCTGCTCTCCCCAGCACCTCCTCCCCTTGCGGAGCCAAAATGGTTTCCCTACTGGCAACTATAGGAACCTTACTACTAAATATTGAGGAAGTTATTTTTGAATTTGACCCTAGTATGCAGCTGAACACACAAACACTCACCTGCATTTCAGTAAGCACAGTTTTATGCCTCTTGTTGCATTCTACTTTCTCCATTCGGGTTTTCAAGTCTGCCAGAGTCTTGTCAAATACTGCACACTGTAAAGCGGTAAGTTTTTCTTCCAAAAGTCTCTGGATAATCTGCAAAATTGTTATATTAAAAAAAACCCCAACAATGCAATCCCCAAATTTGGGAGACCATCTAGAAAAATATTCTCAACTCTTAACAAATATCCTGCTGTAAACAGAACAATGACAACTGTTGTGCTCTGTCAATCAAATCAATCTACAGTCAGCAATAAGCATGTGGATGCACAGCTAAGTTTGACATCATTCTGGAAAATACAAATGGTTTGCCATTAATTCATCAAATTAATTTCCCTGCAGTATGGTAAGTGTATAAAATCTTGCTATATATAAAAAGAACCTTAACAACAGAAGATATTTTTTTAAAGTGCAGTGCTTACACAAATTAATTGCTCTTCTTTTCTACTTTTGAGAGAGACATTGGCATTCAAAGAATAGAAACTAAAGAGATTCAACGAAAGTTTTTTTCTGAGATGTATTTTCCCCTAGCAAAAATGCAGTGTTGCCTTTCTTGCAGAAGCTAAAAATATAAGAAGAAAAGACTGGATTTCACAAAGTTTACTCGATAAAGTTAGTATTTAATGTCTTTCTCCCTTCTATACCTATTACAGTGCAAAAAGTTTTCTTAGGAAAGAAAAATAAGTAAGCAACAAATGTGATTCAGTTTTTGCCATCCTAAATTAATGAAGTTACAACACATGCTAACTAAATAATAGAAGAACAGCACAATTTTCTTTTCTTCAAGACCATAGGTTCCTTATACAGCAATGGTGCAATCAGGCTATTAACAGCTCTATAAAAATCTGCAAAATGCCAGGTTGATTACAGTCTTGTTTGGAGACGGCCTTTCTTTAAAGCTAGGCACACAACAAAGTGCAATAAACCTCACCATGGTGAAATATGTCCTTTACTAACATTTTCAGTCTAGAGTCACACGAGACTTCAAGTATTTTACACATTTAAAGTGTAACTCCTGCAGCATAGTTTTCAAATGCTATTTGGTCTCTTCTTAAAAGGAGGGCTGTGCAGAACTTTATATGAATTAAGCACCTTTGTTCTTTGAATTACATATAATGTTCAACCACAAAAAAGAGAAAGTGTTTGGGGACACAGAGACACACAGTGTGTGGGGAAGGACAACTAATTCAAAGATGGTAACCCAAGTGACAGGTGTGTGTATATGTTCTTCGCTCTGCACGTCTATTCTACCTTTTGTAATTTTTGGTCAACATCCTTTCTGGCTGTAATTTTTACTTGGAGTTCTGCTTCATAATCTTCTCCCATGTACCGACGATGTTTAGAATGAACATTGTCCATGTCGTCAGATTTGGAACGTTTTCTCTTTGATGCTTCACCTAGAACAATTAGATACAACTGCTCATGAGGAACTCCTTAAAAAACAGGTATCTTCAGAATGCCATGATTACTGTAAGGTTGTTCTCAGTTTAACCTTTTCATTCTAAACCATTAAGAATGCCTTTGGAAAAACATTCTTGATGACATCAAAGCACAATACCAGTCCTTTTGGTATCTGTACGTTACTGCCCTATCAGTGAGTTCTGCTTTGTGATTCACCCTATGACTTCCCCAAATGCAAAATGGTTCTAGTACCACCATTCCCCTCTCCAGAACTTCCCTCCAGTTCTTCCTGCTCCTATCAGCACCATCCTATAACAAAACATGGCTCATGAGAAGCAAAATAAAACCTTCTTCTGAAAAAGGAATCCTCTTCTCAGAATTCCAGCCAAATAAAACTACGTCTCATTTAACTGTGCCAGCAATTAGCTGTATTTACCTGCAATGAAGTTTTAACTTGTACCTCCAATACCTGACTGAAAAACATCCAAAATTTTTTCTTACTGCTTGGGTAAGAAGGAAACTAAAAATCTAACAAAAGAACAGGCCCAAAACAGAACTAGATTATAAAAGTAATTTCATCACAGTGATGAAGCACAAAAGAACCAAAGAGACCTCATTTACTCCTCCAGCTCCTGGCACTGTGTCCAGCAGGTTCTTGAGGACAGAACGGACATCTGCTTCTAAATAATCTTCAGATTATTTAATAACGACCCAGGGAACTAGAGGATTATTAGCTTTACCTCAATCCCTGGGAACATGATAGAGCAAGTAAATCTGGAAAGAAACCATCTCTAAGCCTATTAAGAAGGTGGTGATGGGGAATAGAATGGATTTATCAAGGGGAAATCATGCATTATCAGCCTGATAGCCTTCTACAGTGAGACCACTGGCTTGGTGGATGAGAGGAGAGAATCTTTAGTAACGCTTCTGATACCCAAAACATCCTCAAATTCCTGATGTATGGCCTAGATAATTGGTCGGGCTCAACTGTTGGGCTCCAGGAGCTGTGGCTATTGGCACATAGTCCAGCTGGAGCTCAGTAATGTACACCAGCAGATGCTACTGGTACCAACATCAACATCTTCATTCATGACCTAGATAATGGGGTAAGATGATATATGCAGCAACTTGTAGGTGATACAAAACTGGAAGGAGCGATCTGTACACTCCTAAGTGGTTATGCTGCCATTTCGGGTCACATTGACAAACTGGAGAAATGGGCAAACAAGAACCTCATGAAGTGTAAAAAAAGGAAATGCCCGAGTACTACACTTGGGTAGCAATAAAACCATGTACTAGTACAGGCTGGGAACTCATTGGCTGGAAAACAGCTTTGCAGAAAAGGCCCTGGTGGTCTTCACGTACATGAAGTTGAACACGGGCCATCAATGTGCCCTGCTGGCAAAGAAGGCCAACAACATTCTTGGTTGCCTGAGAATGAGTACTGACAGCAGGCTGAGGGATTATTCCCCTCCTACCACGGAATGTAAGCCTGAACCTTGAATCTTTTGTCCAGTTCTGGGTTTCTAAATACAAAAAATATGTGAGCATACTGGAGAGAGTACAGAGTAGAGTCACCAAGATGTTTTAGAGATTGGATGATTCATCAAGAGCTGGAAGTGTTCAACTGCACAAGGCCATTAGGGGAGATTTTATCATGTGTGTACATTACCCAGACATGTGGAGAATTAATAAAGACAGAGCAAGACTCTTATTGAGTAGCAGTGACAGGACAAGAGAAATGGATGTAAATTGAAATACAGGAATTTCCACTCAAACACGTAATTTTTTTTTTACTGTGAGGGTGGTCAAACACTGGAATGAGAAGACTGGAAATTTTTGGAATCCTTATCTGTTGAAATACTCGAGACCTGTCAGGACATGGTTCTGAGCAAAGTGCTCTCTAGATGATCTGGTTTTTTAACAGCAGCATTGGACTAGACAACCATCAAAGGTCTCTTCCAAACCTAATGATTCTGTGCTTCTAACACATACCACCCAGTGAAACATAATGGTTTTAATATTACATACTTTTCTCTATTTGTTTCTCTTCTTCTTTGAGGGCCTCTTCTCCTTCTTTGTCTTCACTCTCCTTTCTTCTCTCCCCCTCCACCTCTTCTATAAACAGAAGGAAAAAATCCATGTGACACTTACTCAGGCCTACAAAATTCTCATAACGGTCCTATTTTGACTAATGAATTTAGAAAACTTATGAAAAAACTTGTCAGGGAAGGCAAGAGAAGTAAGTATGACAAAAGGGAATGCAGATATGAAAAAAAATGAGGGGATACCCTCAAAACAAAAATTTGAACTATCATGCAACACATTAAGACTCACTTCTGAATTTGCTTAGCATTTAAACCAGAATAACTGAACTGTAATTACAGTTAGAGAGGGTAAAATGTTTCCGTTACCTCTGAAACAAAACGATGTATTTTAAATGTAGCTAAAGTTCTCAACAAATTATTTTAGCTTATTTTTCCACTTAGGGAGAAAGTATAAAAATTCAGTAACAAAATACTAGTACGTTTCTCTATTTACAATTGGCAAATTCAACCATAATCTTAATAGTAGAAAAGGCCTAGATTCTTCTTAGGTTAACAAATACAAATTTTAACTTGAAGTTTCTTGCTAATACAAAGTATCAGAATTTAGGACTAGTCATTTAAAATTATACAGTTTAGGAAATGCTTAAATAGAGAAAAATCTGAAGCCCCAAACACACAAAGATAAAAATGGTAGCACTTCCTGAAAAATTGTATTATATGTTCCATGAGCTTCCATTATGTGTTTCATACATATGTTTATGAAACAAGCTCCCATTATGTGTTTCTGTGCTTGCTAGATACAACACGTAACTATTGCTTTTAAGATTACAGTAAAATCTATCCAGAATATAACAGAGGATGTAAGCACTGGTTTGCACATCTTGATCTGTACACTTCTTCAATTTCCTATATTAATTTTGTTATTACAGCAGAGTTTACTAACTTTTCTAGGGAAAGTTCTGAGTTGCAAAGGTATGCTTGACACTCCCTTAACATCAAGTCTCCCTTCTATTATGAAGAACATTTATATGATTTAAAACAAGTTACCTAATAAATCAGAAAAAGGAAGGAGTCAACCCAAAAACCTGGCATTATGGGATTTTAATTTTTCTCATTTATGTAAAAAGTAATATTCATAATATAAATTCTTCAATCCAAATCTGATTTACTTTTAAGGTAATAAAATAGCATAATGCCTATGCCACCTGCTTTTTAAGACTTAGAGATAAGCTTCATGTATTTAATTCTTATGAATAAAATAGGACTCATTTGCCTACGAATCTAAAGGAGAATCACTAAGTTCAAGACAACTTTCCCCACAATTTACAGATTTTAATATTCAGCTGAAAGACACAAATATTCCATGGAAAGATAAACACACCCACACACCTAGAATATCTTTAAAACATGTTACAAGCTTCAAAGCTAAGGTTTTTTTTCAGTTCTATGTAGATGATGAGTAATTTCAGGGATGAGAAAGTCCTTTCCTTACAAACTTCCATTACTGTGAACAAATCTAACTCATTTAACTAAAAGTGGTTTAAACATGATGCCCAGCTAAACTCTCTAGTTAAGGAGGAGAAAATGTCACAACTGGCTATCAACTTAGTTTCCACTACTAAGCTGTGATCTCGTTATCCTGATACTAGAGAGGCAAGAGCAATGAATGCAACCTTGTGGGCGTCCTATGAGCTCGGTGTCTCACAGTAAAGTTTTCCTCAGTTTCTTAATTTATTCCAATCATTTTCCAGTTGCTTTCTTCAACTACTATTTTATCAATGTTTCCTCAAAAGTACCTACTATAATCCTGGAAGATTTTTATTGAGTGGTGAGTCAGTTCTACTTTCTGATCAAGTTATGATTTTTGTACTAATGCACTCACTTTGTAGATAACCACAGAGTTTCACCTGCCATGTCATTCAGCATTGTAAAATTCTTCTCCAGTTCTTCATACCATCAGCAAACTGTCACCTCACTAGTTACCATCCATTTTAGGCAAATGATTAATTCTGTCACACAGCACACTCTCTGGAACTAGTCTCTGGAACTCCGGATTCATTTTTCATTCTTCAGCTGATTATTCCCTCCACAAGGACTTTCCATCTTTACAAAGACAGTTCCATTTCCAGAAGTTCTTGGTAAGAAATCGCTTGTGTTTGGATATCCAAGAGAATTCAAATACATCAATCAGGGCTTCCTTGTCATGTGTTTGTTTGCTTACAAAAAAAGCACCAGGGTTTTCTGATGTATGATTTTTCATAACAAAAATCTATGACAATAGAGCTATTATATTTCATATTCCACTTGGAAAATACATTATATTAATCTGTCCATTTAAATAAAGTCATCTAGTACCATTCTTTCACTATTGTTTAGCCATGCTGGTTTTCATCTGAACTTTTTGAAATCTTACTTCTTAACTGAGCAGTTTGCAGCTGTTTCTCCAACACAGCATCTTGAAATTATCTCCGTGTGGTCTCCAGTTTTAATTTTCACAGACTCTTTCTAAAAGTTACTTTTTATAAGATAACTCTACCTGTTTTCTCATACAACTGTTTCCTGCCTATGCAACCTCTCTGCTATTATCTTTGTTGCTCGCTAAGGACAGAACATCACAGTGACCAATTTTCATTTCGTGAACAGTCTCAGTTACAGCCACACAACTGTAAAAGTCATAAACTGTTATTAGCCAATAAATAAAACAACTAGTCAAAATAATTTGTCTTGTCACCAAAGCTAAAAATCTGAAAAAGTATTGCTGGACACATTAATTTTAAACTTCTGAAAACTGCAGCCCAGTATTTAATATTCACTTCAGTCTTTTTGCTCCAAAGCAAACTCCTCTGTGACCACAGAGTGTTTTCTCATTGGGTAGGGATGAAAAAAGTAAATCTAGTGGCTTCTGTGAGAGAACCCTTAATCTGCAGTGAGAACAGAGATAATAAATTTATTTGTAATCTTCATTTCATAGAAGGGACTCGTAACACACTAAAATTCTGACACACAACCTTCTTTCCCCCTGCTTCCCCCACCTCCAATAGTTTCTGGAAAACTGTCTTCCAGAACAATGGAACACACAATGGTATCACTTTTTCAATCTGACTGACAACAGCTAACGCCTAAGTAAGATCCTTACCAGAAGCTATGGAACCTACCTACCTTATCTTTGCTTAACTAGCATAAATTTAAAGGTAAATACTGGAAAGGAAGGCGTCTAAAACAGGGCTGAAGAGATGTTCTTATCTCTGTTTCTCTAGCTGTTTTAGAGACTGAAAACTCAGAATGCCACAGTCTCGTCATTAGTAAAACAAGATTTGAGAAACTACGGTTACTAACCTCCCAGAGACTAAAAACATCTGAATCTTGTTTAAGCTATGAAATTTCTACCCAGTCAGTCATATTTAAACACACTTGAGTTAGTATGGTCATTTAATAAAAGCTATACAATGGAGGAGATGGGGGGAGAAGAGGGGGAGGAAGAAAAACCAACAAAAAAACCCCAAAACCCAAGATAATTTGAAACATCTTTCTTAATTACAGATCAAAGAATAGAGTCAACTTATCTGTAAATTATTAATCTGTTTTATTTTCAGAAGTGCAATACTATAAGAATGGCTGCCCATTGTCAAAAAGAAAAAAAGCTTACAGAACTGCATGAAATAGTACACTATAGAGGGCATCCATTCAGTTTAAGTTAGAAAAACATTCTGTTAACTACATGAAGAGATCCCACACTTAACATTTAAAGGCATCAATCAACTGCCATAGTCATCAAAGAAAACTTAGATAAAAACCACTGAGTTAAATGAATGAAAGCTATATGATATGAAAACAATACATGACACGCATTTTTCATTAAACTTTTCCAATACTGCCTTTCAGTGGGGAAAAAAAGTTTAAAGAGGAGTTGTGGCACCCCTGGATTACATGCATGTTTTCCTTGTCATTTATTTGCATGTTAAAGAAGCCTGAAATCCTTTCTTCCCCTTGAGAGCAGTAAAGAAACAAAGTTCTCTTCTCACAAATCTTTCTGTTCCCTTTCTGACAATTACTCATCTTTCCTCTTTTTCCACCCACTACCTCACCCAAGTTTGCAGAGTATGAAAAAAGCCCCAAATCAAACCAACAAGAAAACAACAAAGAAACCCCAAAACCAAACCCCAACCCAACAAAAAATCAGAACAACCCAAGTCTTAAAGATGACCATTTTATGGTGCTAATTTTATTTTCCTGGGCCTCAAATACCAGCCTTGAAAACTAAGACTACATAACATTACTGGTGGGTAAGACTGTCGTTTTGATTTAGAAACCTGCCACAAGAGTGTCACTCTAAGAAATGAACAAAATCCCAAATTTGAATCGAAACTAACAATTTAAGAAATCTTACCTGGAAGACTTGACTTGTTCGGTAGTACCCCTTCAGCACGTTCCTCCTTCTCATCACAAGGATCCTCTTCATCAGACAGTACTAAGAAAGCCTCTTTTGGCAGACTTTCATTGCTTTCCTGCTTGGATGGTGAACCCAAACAGTTGTCTATTTTCTCTTCTAAATCTGGGACTGTGTCATCCACTGGAAGCAAAGAACTTTTAGAAAAACAGCTCAGATCATCTTCAGCAGGGGCTAGTTTTTCCAAAATTGGAATAATTTCATCTGTTTCCATACAGTCAGTATTGTCCAAGATACTTTCACTTGGCTCATCTATTGTCTTCGGAACAGTGGTTTCAGAAAGTCCTGCACTGCCTTCTTGTTTTTCCTGGTCAGCTTCCATACTGCTAGAGATGGCTGCTTCTCCAACAGCCTCTTCAACAGTTACTTCTTCAGTCCTCTTTTCCTCACCACATGAACTGGAATTAACAGTTAAATCACTCATTTCTCCCTTCTCTTCAGAAGAGTCACTAATATCACAGACTGATTTACTTTCACCTTCCAATGGGGTATCATTCTTTCTTTGGTCCAAATGATCTTTTCTATTATTTTCTTCATGGAAGGCATCTTTATTGCTACCAACCACTCCATTTTCAGCCTCACGATTTACTGCACTGTCAGTATCTTTAGCTTGCTCAGGAGTAACATTTTCTGAAGACAGCTTTAGAGGTTTGGATTCTACATCATTGACTATGTTTCCTGCCCTACTTTCAGGGCTTTTGGCCTCACTAATTTCATCAGAAGCTGTTCTTCCTTCTTCAGAGTTAACACACAAGTCAACCATGCCATTAATTTCTTTCTTGTCTTCCACACAGTCTGTATTGCTTAAAAGGGAATTTGTATCAGAATCTCCATTCTCATGTTTACCATTTACCAGTTTCACTTCAGTTGTCTTCAACAGCTCCTCTTTAACCTTATAGACAGCTTCAAGTTGTTGCCGATCACTTACTCTCATTGTTTTTCGTGCTTTAAAGACTTTTTTCTGAGGTTCCTCTGTGCTATCCATCTTAGCCCTTAAAAAAGAAAGTTCAGAAAGAACTGTGAAGGTAAAAATTTATCATTATCATATTACACTGCTACTAAGAAAGACTATAACGTTTAGCACATTTTAAAGTCATTGAACCAGTTTAAACCAGTTGAAATGTTACTGACAAAAAACAAAAAAACACCTGTCAACACTTAAAGTGAATCCAAGTTTCTCTATATGCTGCACAAACACATTTCTGCAAAGGTCACAGAGATCACACTATAACATCATGCAGTAATATTCTGACTTGATGTTTTAGACCACTTGTCTCATAGTAGTCTATTAAAGATAGATATTATAGTAAGTTAAGAACCAGCAGCCTCTCTTCTCATAGAAAGGTATGTTAGAAGTGAACTTACTCTTAGATACAACTAAATGGGGACTCTTCAAGCACCTGTTCTAGAATTTGCCAAAACAAATTTGGAGACTCTGTAAATTCCTGTGGTAAAGAGGTCCATCATAACTGTTGCTTTCTCCCACTAGTGGGGTCTTCCCATTCAAAGGCAAATATACCTCTGCTGTTTTCTGCTAGTGGGCATGTCCAAAATGCATCTTTCTAGTCAATAACACTGAACCACATGTGATTATGGGGAATCTTGCTTAGTAAAATATATGGATTAGGGCCTACCGGGTGGCGTACTTGAACAAGTTTATTTAATTCCCTCAAATCTTGAACAAGTCTGTATGTCCCATCTGGTTTCCTGACCGGTACAATAGGGGTATTATAAGAGGACATGCAGGGTTCTAACAATCTATCCTTCAGAAGTTCTTCAATTATATTTTGTAATCCCCTTCTTCCTTCCAAAGAGATAGGATATTGTTTCACACAGATGGGTTGGCTCCCTTCCTTCAATTTTATTTCCAGGGGAGAGATATTCAGCGCCCCTCTAGTATCTTTAGCCACCCACACTACTGGATTTATTTCCCTCCCATCTTCTATAGTCAATTTAAATAGCTTCACCACCATTCTATCCTCCTTTGGAATTACCCCAATCCCCAACTGCACATACAGATCTCTCCCCTAACAAGTTGGTGCCAGCCTCTGGTATTATTACAAAACTGGATGTTATTTCTTTACCATTTACTAAAAC
>VZRQ01009581.1:361395-394585 GCA_013397975.1 Machaerirhynchus nigripectus
GAATCTGCAATATAAACCATAGTGCACAATGGGGTTTACATAACATCACGGGTCTAGAACAGTACCAGCAAAGGGCTCCTGGAGTGCACACAGCACTAGCCAAAAGTGCCACAACCATAAATCATTTCCCAAAGCACAAGAACTACATGGAGGAAGTGAAGTTCACTGATCATGAATATCAGTACTCAAATGTGCAAGCCTACTTAAAATGAAGCAAAGCCAAATCAAGGAAAGTAAAGCAGCAAATGGTCATGAGTAATGTGTTCTAGATGGAGAGTTCCAGAGAATGAAAGTGGTGAATAAAACCTACCTTTCAAGTAGTGGTTCATAAAAAGCAGTTTTCAGTTGAAATCCTCCAATAGCAATTTTGATATAAGTTATCAGAAATTTAAAAACTCTTTTCAAAGAAGAAACAAAATACTGTTTGTGACCTATTCTTACACAAGACCTGCTGAAACAATATGCCCATAGTTTGGTTTTCTGCCACTAATACAAATCTACTGAGCTGGCTGAATGGAATACACACCACCAGCCTAGTGAGCTCCACATACAACTGTGCCTTTTTTTTTTAATGTAATAAACAAAATAGAGGTCACATGATTATCATATGTGCAAATAATATTTCTTCCAGCACACCACTGACGACTTGAGGTTTTTTGCCCTTTTAGGCTAAAGTTGTTAGTGTTAGCTGAGAGTAGGGAGAAAAATTAACCATTTTCTAAAAAAAAATTACGTCACCATTCTACCCTATTTCGCCTAGTGGACACACAGCAGAACAAGGTGAACTGTAATTAAAAACCCCTTCAGCTTATTTGTCCCCGCCACACGCCGAAATGCCGTTCGCGGTCTGGGGAGCGAGAGGCACGTTCCCCTGCGGCAGAGCCCTGCAGTGTCGCGAGCGCTCCCCAGGGGGCGCCCGCGGGGCCCCGCCGGCCGCAGCCCGCGTCGCGGCGGGACGGACTCGCAGGCCCCACCTCCCATTGGCTGAACGGAGCAGCCGCGCGGCAGCCAATCAGACGGGAGTTCCTTGAATTCTACCCAGCAACAAGCCCCACGCGGCAGACGTCGGGCGCGGGCAGGAGCGCGAGCGCGCGCGTTAAACGAACAGGATTTTACGAACGGCGCAATAGAAAGCCAAGGGCTTTCTGTCTGAGACCTGGATCCGCACAACAGCGCTGACCCACGAGTGCGGGTGCACAGCCGCGATAAGAAACACGTGTTTAATTCGCAGCAGCATATTTAGACGATCACTGAATTCCTGCGATGTTGAATGCTGAATCAGAAAAAACGCTGAGATCCTAGCTGGGTTCAAGTATTGCAGCTAGAAAACTCTCCTTTCTTCAGATTCTATGCAGTGCCTCTGCTTTTTTAGTATTCCAGCAGAAAACGGATGTTTTGTAATGACTGCAGTATGACTTCTGCCTTGAAAGCAGAGAGCAGAGGCCATTCTCCCCCACCCTTGCGAACTGCCTTCTGAAATTCAGCAGAACATTCAGCCCGCGTATGCATCTATGCCTAAGAAAAACACCCACCTATATGGTTAAAGGCTTCTTAAACTAGAGTAAACTCACTGTACAATTTCAAAGAGATTGGTCTTGTTTATTGTATACGTGCTGGACAGTGTCATATAAAAACTTGAGTTATGCTCTTGTCACGCTGGCGCCACAGTAAGTCTAGCAGTTATCGTGTGTCTTCTCTACCTCGGAAGGGTAATACCTCCTCTGACACTGGCTCATGAACCTGCTTTTCATACCAAATTCTCAAGGTTTTTTCCCATGAGGCCAGGATGCCTTGTGGGAAAAATTGATTCCTCATGGAACAAAACTGACGGACAGGTCTATTTACATAGCTGAGATATTTCATCTGCTGGTGGCTTTGCGGAATTGTCCTTACACGTTCAACACTTTATGGCTAGATAACTGCATTCTTTGGAACATGGAAGAATATAAAAGAAGTGGAGAGTCTTTCCTAGAAGATTTTTACAAGCAACTCAAGTCCCTTAGAAACACCCACTATTTAGCACATGTAGCTTAAGCTGATTCTCCAAGAAGAGTTTTATCTTTTTCTATACACTGAACTTTAAAGGCTACTTAGATTATTAAACTCGTAGAACTGTGCGACTGGAACTCAGCCAGAGAAACAAGGCTGTGATAATGTGTTTTCTTACTTCCCACAAGTGTTACAGATTTCAGCTTTTATCAACAACTCAAAACATTAGCTTTCAATTCAGCTGTGAGAGCTCCAAACACTTAACAAGCTCTACTGTTTTAAACTGTGGTAACAGCAAAATTCAGCTTTCTTAGAGAAAGAGTTTTAGCATAAGCTGAAACACTATGGGTTTTTTTCATTTTAAAAAAGGATTTACTGAATATGAAGATTAATTTGTGCATTTGAAGAGACATTTGATGAATATTATTATACACAGTCTCAATGTTATATTACAGTTTCATCCCTGGCATGGGATAAATAGCTTGAATTTCCTTACCGTTATCCTTGAATATGAATAGGACCCAACAATTCTATAGATGTGGTCACTAACTGCCAAAACACATGTACAACTAAAAACTTTCCCAACTTCTGATATTCCAAACTTAAAACCTGAACAACCTGAATTATGTGTTCATGCACATGCAGATCAAAAAATATGAGACACTCCATGGAAAAAGAAAAATCTTAGAAAAAAGCCAAGATACTCTGATCATGCTTAGGCTTTTCTAGATATTATAAACTACAGTATTTTTTTTCTTTTACTAGGAAATAATTATTTATAAACGGAAATGTATAATTTAAAGTAACTCAACAGGCTACAATTTTGAGAAGGTACCTCCAATTTATGCACATTCGAATCCTTTTTCTTCTGTTAGATAAAATGCAGAGTAACACTATTATAATGAAAAAATCAACATATTTACCCTGAACAGTGTATTGTCTAGACTAGTTCCCGCATCACACATGCAACTAGCTGTAGCGATGTAACCTCAGCTTTCCATCTGCCAGCTCAGTGGCATAAGAATTCAGAGGTGAGCTGCATGATGCTGACAGGGCTCTCAAGAGCTGCTTCTCAAACGCCAGCAGAAGCAAAAAGAAAATTTGCAGCAGAAGAGGCAATGCTGCATTGAAATGTTACTGTTTGCCACACACAGAAGTGCCTTCTGTGAGGTTTTTTTACAAAGATTGCATTTTCTCAGGAACAAAAAAGCAGGTGTAAAATGGAACTAAACCAGCAGTTGACAGGGATGGAAGGGGCATGTCGCCAGGGCGCGAGGAAACCAGTTCTTCTATAAATGCTCATCCAGCTCTGAGATGAGGGACTCTGAGATGTGCGGGGCAGGGAGGCTATTTCCCATCTTCCCACATGAAAGGATGAGTTTTCTTTCAGTGAGTGTCTGAGGCAGGCCAAGGCAGCGCCTCGGCAGCCATCTTGTCCTCTTGTCAGCTCCCTACCCGATGGCGGGGACTGCCAGTGATTTGCATACCCGCTCGGGATTGGTTGCCGCAGAGCTGCTCTGCAGAAACCAAATCCGCCTGGCAACAGGCTAAAAATAGCCAGCGCTGCTGCTGGGAGAGGCACCGTGGCGGGGCGGGAGCGCGGCTCGGCCAACGTGAGGGGCCCAAGGCACGCGCAGCCATCCTACTGGGGCATTACGTGCGGGCACGGTGCAGTGAACTCCCTCAGGGTTTCAGTGGGGCTTTTTAAAGGACAAAAATAAATTCTGATGTAATTCTCTTTTCAAATCAAAACAAACTATTACAATCTGCACACTATCTTCTTTTCCGCTTTCGTTTCTAAGCAAGCTGGAACAGAAACCATTTTTCTAATACCCCGTGTCTGTCTGGTGAGACGGCAATGGAATAATCCCCAACACCCACAACAAATGTCACCTAATCGTTACTAGATGTGGACTCTTACACGAAGTTCTTTTGGCTCCTGAGTTATCCCTTGTTAATCACACCTCACCAGAAACACAGCAGTACAGTTCCTCCACTCAAAACTAAAGGCAGTGTGGGATTTGGAACGGCAAGCAGGATGAACCAAGAAACAAAACTCTGTAAAATAGAAAAGGCATCTTGAGAATGAAATATAAATACAAAATGGAAGTCAGTAAAGTGCAAAATATCAAAGATACTATGTACATACATGTTCTATGATAGTAACTCCAGCAATAATCTACATGTACATCATTTTACGACTTCATCCTACAAAACAGGAATCATCTACAGAAGTTTCATTTTCAGCAGTACTGAACTGACAGCATAATCTCTTCTGACTGCAGCAGAAGCAAGTAAAGATATTTCCACATCTTTCTATTCAACATATCTGCCCTCAGGTTTCTGTTTCATGGAACTGGTTAAAGGCAGGTGAAAGCCAACATTGTAAGATGAATGAAGCACCCAGTGCATGCAGGACATGTACAGCTGTCTTAACCATGCTCTTTGGCAGCCTGAAACATGCCGTCTGACACGTAAGGTAGACATAAGCGCTGCTGGAATGAAAAAAGGTATTTTCTATAAGACTGTGACAATTAAACAAGGAGAGAAAGAAAATAGTGATGAAAGCAGGTGGTTAGTCACAGTGACCACTGAAGACAGTTGATATCTTTTGAATGACTCAACAAAACAGAATCACAAAAATTAACCAGAAATCCCAGTAGGAAGTAAGTGAACTAAGACAAAAATCTGCATATTAAAAAAAAGCTTCAAAATAAAATTAGGGGGAAAACCCCACCATCACCACCACCAAACAAACCAAAACACGCAAAGTTTCTTGTGAAAGCTACAGTTTACCGAAACTTTATTACCTGTACCTAGTGCTAGGACTATTTGTCGCAACTATTCTTTAATGAAAGGTAACTTGCTGCATAGATGTTAATTAGCTACTCCCAAAGTATTTTACTAGAAATTGTGTCCCCTACCACATGACGTTTTTATGTTTATCAGAGGCTAAATGCTTTCCAAAGGAAACTAATGTTGTGGAATGATGGGAACTAGAAAATGCCAACCTAATATTCAATTCATCACTAGATACAGAAGAAGGGGAAAAAAAAAGAAGGCACCTTTTCAGTACTGATAACACACTGTATTAATATGCTAAGGATCCCAGATAATGCAAATAATTCATGTTTTTACAATGATAAAGTCACTTTTTAATGAAGTTCTATGGCAGTCAATTTCTTACTGCACAAAGCATGCAACCAGAGTAAGACTTATTTACTCTAGTAAAAGTGTGTAGTGGCAGATTAAATTCTCTTGGGTCAGTGGGTAGACAATTATTTTTCTGTATTTGCTCTTAGGCAAAGATTTGTCACATCTCACACTTGTAAAGACATGTAACAAAACTTAGCCAAAGTGTCACCCAAATTGTCCTTTAAACGTTTCATAATCAAATACGTAAGCAACCATTGCATGGATGATTCTTCAACTTCAGCATGTCTAGAACAAGCTCTGCAGACACAGATTGCCAGATTTAATTCTTTGCTAAGCTGCCCAAGGAACAGGAAGCAGAAGGTAAACAAACCTACAACAATTTCTTTATATAGTTCCAATAATAGAAATAAATGCTAAGAAAAATAGAACTAGCTTTGAAAGGGGCTTTGATGACAAAAAGTAGCCTGAAAGGGTACCAATTCTTACTGCATTCTTCCTTTCTAGAACCTTTGACACACCCACCTACTCACCATACTTGCTGCACAGCCAGCAGACTTATGATCTCACTGTATGCAATTTACCTGACTTGTTAGGAGACCAAATGCAATATCCTAGATTTAACTGTTAGCATGTAAGAGACACTCTTTTCTCATTACTGTCTTCTTGCCACACTTCTAAATTCAATACCAGTAGGAAAAAATTTTGAAATTATGTCACACTAATTTTAAGTGGCACAGTTGTATTGATCTTCAGTAGCAGCACCTTAAGCAACAAAGCACAATATGTTAATTTCTGAGGTGCTGACTTACACCTAATGCTAATAATTCTTGTCAACTTACATACTCTGGAAAACAAAGATAGTTGAACAAAAACAAAGGAGGATGAGAGTCATGTCCTTAAAGTAATCACTCAGTTGATGGGAAAATCCCTTTTTTAGCAGGGTGCGGCAAAAGTTTGGCTGAAATCAGTTGGTAGGTAAAGAATCAGGAAAACGAAGAACTTCTGTGTCAATATAGGACAGACACTTTTTTTTTCCCCCCAGCAAGACACTGGTTCACTGAAACAACCTCCCCAAAGGATCTGGCAAAATCCCCATCAGTAGAGGTTTTCAAGATGCAATTGGACAGGATGCCAGATAACTTCATCTAGGCTCTCTTTCCCAAGAAAGGCTAGACCGTATGGTCTTTCAAGATCCTTTCCAACTGAAGATATTCTATCCTATTCTATTCTTAGCTTTACAACCGATTTAATTACCAGAAGATCAGTACTAGCAGTCAGATATTAAAACCTCTCTAAAATGGGACTTTTAAAGGTGGTCAGATGACTACTCCACCAGTCTTCTGAAGGACTGTTACATCTTCAGCAAGAGCACTAATTGCACAGTTAAGAAGGTACTGTTCAAGATAAGCAATCTTCTACTAATAAGCTAAATCATTAAAAAAACAAACAAAAAAACCCCCCTCCTCTTTGAATATATTATATACATAGAGACATTTTATATACTTCATGTATTTTGTATTTATATAGATACATACAGTTGGGGAAAACATGATCAGCCGGCTTACAATAAGAAAAGTCTAAAATGGTAATTAGGTTGTGAACTTGAGGATCTAGATTTATTTGCATAGGGTTTTAAAGGTAATTTTTCTATATGGAAGCAAAAAAATATATGGAAACAGTAGATCATCAGGCTGAAATAAGCATAAGTGAACTTATCTTTAAGGCAATTTTCTCCCAGAAAAACAAATTCATCTTGTTTGCTATCTCTGGTCAGATAGTCAAAGGAATTCATACAACTAAAGTAAGAGTGTTTCCAAAACTTAATTTCTAATTAATATAAGACATAGACTTCTATCACACCTGAGATACGAATTCCAAGCACCTCATTCCCCTTTTTTGGTCAACCAATAGAATTAATGCTTCATTTTGCATCTTTAATTCATTTTTTTGACTGTTTGCTCTTCTGACATGGAGATACAAACTACTCAGTAAATACTGCTGCTAAAAATATAGAGAAATATACTTAATAACATTGCAAAGAGTGTCAAGTCTCACAGGCTCTTACAAAGTTATATTCAATTTTTATTTATGAATATCCATAATAACAACATAGACAAATAGGATGTCAAATAAAAACTGCTATGAATATCTTTGTTTTAAGGGCAAGGTACACTGCAAGGCCCAAGAATCCCATTCTAGAAGGGCAAGGTTATTTTCAGAAGTCCAAACTAGGGGACACCGAGCAACGGACAGTTTTTAAGTGCCTATCAAAAACGTAACACTTTTTTGGCTGGGTTTTTTAATTCTGAGAATTTAAGTGAAAAAAATCAGGATAAACTTGAAGCGCAATGCAATATAACACATTTTTTGTATACCCTCCTCATACCTACAAAACTTGATTAAAATGAGCACTCTTTAAAATTCCCAGAAATTTCAACCGTGTTTTCATACATAGGTTTTAACAGTCACAACCCATCTGCCACCTGCAAAATATCATTTCAAAGAATGTTCGAAACAGTTCAGAACAACTAAGAAGTTAGATTTTAAAATATGGTGCAAGAAAGAGAAATACTGAAAGTAATTTATATTATTCAAATATAATGAAATACGTTTTTCTCCTTGTTCTGCAACTGCAGCCCATGCACAACTAATCCAGTATAATCCCACATCAAATTGTGAAGGCAAGTCGAGGAACAGGAAAAAACCTGAAGTTTACTGCTATTATAATATAAAATATAAGACCAAAATAAATATTTGGTAGAAAATCTTGTTTATCGCTAGAAAAACATCAATTTGAAAAAGAAGTTTTATTGCCAGGTTTTTGTTTCCCATCCCTGACAAAGACAGTTTAAAGGTTCACCAAAATTCAGAATAAATAGGTATAAAATTTCATGAAGAAAAGTAATTTCTTTAGAAATCCTGCTTCAGACAGACTCACTTTACAGCAGTAGTGCTGCTGTAAACATTCAGTATATTCACCTGTGGCTACCAGAGACTACCACAGTTGCTAAGCAACATAGTAGTTTCATCTCTATTTTGATATTTGCCATTTTGGCATATTCATTGGAACCTTACTTATTCTTTAAAAAACCTCATCTCATTCCACTCCTTTCACAACGGTTTTATAAAACGCAATCCAATAGATTTCTCAGGGGGAAAAAAAAAGGGGGGGGGAGGGTGGGGAAGCTTCCTTTTTCTTATACTTTTTGAAATATCTTTGTGTAGATGAAATATCTTAGAATATTTGCATGTGACAAGAAACAGTCACCATACAGTGCTACAGAAACCCCACTGAGTTTCAGCAATTGTCTTGCCTTTCTGATTTCTGGTTTCTCCACTTAAGTTAAGCAAGGACAGGAAGTAGAGAATTTCATACTAACAGAAACAAAAAAATCCACACCAAGAGCAATTAGCATACTATCTAGATTCTACAATGAAGTAAAATACTCCTGATAATGAGACTGAGCCCCCTCAGTCAAAGAACGTGACACATGATCCCATACACGTTCTTCCATCTTACAAAGAAAGGACCAATATAAACGACCTTCAGTGACTCCACCAATACACAGACATCAAGCAGCAGATTTCACAGGGGAAGGAAAAGAAAAGAGATTGCAAAAATCCATGCAGTCAACATATTTCTGTGGATAATACTGCTATGTGGTTACTGCTCCTTGAGAGACTGCCCACGCCGACTGTCATCTAATCAGAGGCGTTTCCTGTGTAACAAGACAGCATCCTATGCCCTGGACAGCTACTCTGCACACCCTGCATACAGCAATAATATTCAAAAGAGGTGACAAGCTTTTCAGAACTCTAGCAGAATAAGCACCACCACTGCTATGCAGTACCATCTTAAATAGTTAAATCAGTATCCATACACAGAGTTCCATTCTCATAAACTCTCTCCTGTCCTTATTAAGTGGCACTTAAGCATTAAGTAGTACTCCTCAATGTCTTCTTAAAAGGTTCTGTTACATTAACTATATACTATGACATCTCCCTTTGGATTAAGTAAGGACTGAGGAAGAAAGAGGAGAGGATGAAATGCTAATAATAAGGTGTAGGCTCTCATGATGACAACTGTAAATAGCCATGTTTTTATGAAATACTAAATAAGTGGAATCATGCATGCACTTCAGGCAACAGCTTTTCAAATCATGACCTTAAAATGACCACGGAAAAAAGCAAGTGCTTCATTAACCATATGAAATAGGAGATGACAAACCTAATATTACACAGATGTCTCAAAGATGTAGATTAAAAAACCAATTATCTAAAAGCAATCCAGCTATTGGACTTTCTCATCTTGCAATATGAATCTTAATAAAACGGAGTCAATTAGCAAGTGCTGTATCACTTTAGCTGCCAAGTACTTTCATTTATCTTTTGTGTTGTGGGATGACCAAATGCCAACAGCCATATCTGTAGCAAAACCCTAGTACTAGGAATATGAAGTATTTTCTGTGAATCACAGCTTGTTGTTAATATTACAAAGGAATATGGACTTCTAAACATAAGAAACTGAAATGAGAATCTGTAGTCTGAAGGCATTTCTTTTCCATAATGATGGAAGAATCCATCTTTGTGTTTTCCTCAGTTTCTTAGTGTAAGATCCTTGAAGAAGAAAGCAGGAGAAAGTTATATGCAAGATGTCCTCTTGACCACATCAGTCAGCAAGTTCTCCCACTAGGTCTCTTAGGGGATACAAAAGGAAAATAAAAAGGAAGATTGAAGAGATGTTCCATATAGTCAATAAAGACTACTGTATTTTAGATTAAGAAGCTACAAGCCTCAAACGAAATCAACTTACACTTCCCAAAGTATTTCTTGTGTCTATTTACTAATGGCCCCAGTGAGACTTGCCACTATGGAGGATGCACAAGTAAATCTGGAAGGCTTTCCTGGCTTTAAACTTCACATATAGGATGACAGATTTTAATTTTTTTTCCTGATGAACTACTTTAAAAGCCACCATAAGCCCCAGTTTGCAACGCGGCTTCAACACCATCACCTCTGCACTGTTGCTGGCAGCGAATGTGTGGACAGAAGTCAGCCAGCAACGTTTTATTCATGCTGACTCGCCAGATCATACACACTAGCCTAGGGAACCAATGAAAAACACCTACATATATGATCTGTTTAGGACATCAGAAAAAACAGAGCCACCTCCAATGCCAGTGTTGTATTCCTAAGGGGAAAGGATGGAAGTGAACAAAATCAGAACACATTTCTTCTAGTAATGAGGTAATTGTTTTGCTTGCTAATGCAAGTTTTCAAAAATAAAGAAGACAGTATTACGAATTTGTGAACCGTTGATAGTCTGCACAGAACATCAAACTAGCATTCACAGTATTATACAATACCAAAAAAAGGAGCTACAAGTTTTATCTCTACTGATACATATCTCTACTGATACATTATTTGGCAATGATTTTGCCAGAACAGTCCATAAAAAGTTTTTGAGCCTGGTTCTAAAAAACAGTGGCCAGTTTGTAGTGATACTGCCAGCAAATTCATGAGTTGAAAATACTTGGTCTGTAAAACACTTTTTCTGTGAAGAGCTCAAAGCTTTTCTACAAAAAAAAAAAAAAAATCCTTGATTTTACTGTTTTGTGAGGGAGAAAAGCAGCTGATGAAGCAACAATCCTGTAATACCGTTTCACAAACACAGAAGTACATGAAGAATTTATACAGCTATTTTAGACTGCTTGCCTTCCCAAATGTCATTAAAAATGATATGAAGAAAAATGCATCTGCACAGTCACTCAGGATGACCATTTACAAGAAACTTAATTTCTCTTGCCTAGGAAGTTTCCCAAATGTGACCCAGAGTTAGATGCCAGAAGCAGACGGTATTTAAAAATGCCTCCGTTTATAAAATGTATAAAAGCCTCAAAGGAAAGCATCTTAAATTTTGACCATTTAAGGTTTGCTGTAATAAGTCAACCTCCAGAAAGGATCTACCCAGAAACCTTTAACATCAAAAGGAACACTCTTCCACAGTCTGTCTTTTGCCTGGTGAGCTGGCAAGCCATGCTTGCTTGCTTCTTGGAGAGGACAGGCTGCAGTTTCACCTCATCCAAAAAATCAAAGGCTAGATTTCTCTTTGAATGAGTGAAGACATTATACATCTTTTCTTCATGTGCTGGCACGTAACATCGCTGAATTGCTTCCTGATAGTTTTTCAGACTAACTACAGACTCTCCTGCTTAATTTGTGTGCATGACCACCTCTCCCAGGTTTGCATTTGTAATCATAAAACTATTTTATTTACATACCCCCAAGGTGAATATGACCGGGTCATAATCATTTGTCACCATGGGGACTTCCTGGGGAAGAATTTGTCTACATAACAGAACACTAAGGAAAGGGCAACAGAAGCTATAAAACTGGCTAACTTTCTGAGAATCCTTCTAATCCATTTTCTCTGGAAGCTGGTACTAGCTTCTTTAATATCATGTACAGTTCCAGTGAAAACTGCACAAGAACCTATTGATCCTTGAAAGGACATTAAAAAGAACTGCGGTCAAACGTAACAGCTGCCATTAGGACAGCGCAAAATCCCGCATCACAGATCAGCTGATCTTTCCAAAGAAAAGCTCTTGTTCAGATCTTCTCAGAATAGCTGAAGTATGCTTCACCCTTCTCTCTGTGGAGCTGCTGATGGCGAACACAAGGGACCTCTTCCCATCCCAGAACTTACGGAGTGCAGGCCTATACTACCCCACAACAACAACAAAAGAAGAAAAAACAACACCACAGCAAACCCACAAAGCAGATTTAAGGACAAAAGGAACACATCACATAAGATGCAATTTTAGGGCAGGTCTGACCACTAATTAAGAAAAAAACCCCCGCAACAAAAGAGAAATGACTGTAATTAAGAACAAGATATGGTCATGGACTGCCCGTCATTAAGATAATTGAATATTACCATGTATTTTACTTTTCTCAGCCATAAAGGTTTTCATTCAACAGTTAAAAGTTTTGCTGCATGGAGATTAAGCTTTGCCCACTGTCCTTTCAGAAGGGAGGAGATGGAGGGAAACCACTTAAGTATCCAAAATCATTGCAGCATGTCTGGTGAAAAATAAGCTGCTAGAATTAAGGACGACACCATAAAACGTGACAACAAAAAGAATAATTTCTAAGCTCATTAGATCACTAAATGTCCTTAGCAATCCATTTGCTGAAACCAGAAAGGCACTTGGCTTGTGGGCTAACTTAGATTCATCTGGCTACGAGCCACAAGATGAGCCAGTCCAAAAATTATTCTTGGGGAAGAGAGCTAGACAAGTTTTGTGGGGTATCACCACCAAGTCAAACTAGCAATAAAGGTTGTACCAGGCCATGCTAGGTAACTGTATATACAATATCAGAAATTCAGATTACATGGAAGATTTCATGAGCACATTATTCCATGTAGCCCAGCTACAGAGTTGCCATAGTGGGCAAGCCATACATCAGTTGTTCCAAATCCATGTGTCATCTAAATTTCATAGGTTGGCCATTCTTTTAAGCCTGTCTTCAAATCTAAGTGAGATGTCTTTCTGGAAGGAGACAAAAAAAATTTCTCCTTTTCCTTTACTCACTCACAGCAAAATTATTTTAAAAAACCCTAAAACCCCAATAACCTAGCTGGCATTCATAGAGAAGAAAAAGACAGACAGTTTTCAGAGATGTACAGCACACTGACAAGAGGAAACAGATACAGCTTGCTGCAAGAAGAATTCCACACAGATACAGAGAACAGTCCTTCACTACAAGGGTGAGCAAACACTGAAACAGCCTGTCCATAAGTGGTTGTGGAAGGCTCCTCAGGGAACCAGTCATGGCACCGAGAGTTCAAAATGCATTTGGATAACTGAGTCAGACATGTGGTGTGATTCTTGGGTCCTGTGAAGAGTGAGGATTTGGACTTGATGATCTTTGTGGGTCCCTTCAACTCAGAAAATTCTATGACTGACCCTTGACAAACCCTGGAGCAACCTGGTCTAATTTTGAAGTTAACCTCCTCTGAAGAAGGTGTCAGACCAGAAGACCTGCAGAGGTCCCTTCCAACCTAAATTAGCAGCTTAACTTCTAAATTACTTTACAATTTTATTGTTGAGCCAGAGTGATTCTTGTGCTTTTTGCTAGGACCCCTCCTAATTTTTCAGCATTGTAAAAAACCAGTACAGACAACAGGACTGCAAGCTGTATTGATGCATGATTCACATCCTCAGCATTTAGTATCATCCATGAACATAACTCTATAAAGAGTATGACTTCCTTACTGTTTCTCTGTGTGCTACAGAATTTCAGTCCCTCCACATTACCTGTCTATTCTGGGCTTCAGCTAACTAATTTGTCTGTGTGATCCCCACTTACTCGCAGGGCAAAGTGTCCTGTCAAGTAGGTATGTTTTATGCTGGATGGTCTATAGATGTACAAATCAGACTTTGGTGTGCAAGGGTAATAGATCTATTTTAATAAATCTAATAAACAGTGTTTGGGTCTCACTAAGCAAATTATCCTGATGACTCTGTAAGAGTCAATCTTTCAATCCTCTGTAAATCAACAAAAAGTAACTATTTTACAATAGCAATCATAAACTTTACTTGGAGCATGATTACTACTCTCTCCCCTTCAAAAGCTTTGAATATTAATTTAGTGTTTTGATGATACAGGGATCGGGATAGGGAAGTTGTTATTTAAGGGAAAGACTGTATCAAGGAGTAATCACATTACAGATACTGAGTATTTACACCAAGAAACTTTGTTCTAAAACAAATTATATTAGGATATCCTATTTCATAATAGTGTTTCAGCAATTAAATCACCTCCATGATAACCGAAATAATATTTTTGCACATTTACTGACACACTGTTATCCTCCATTATTTTTCTCCAGACCTTTTTAAAAGTCTTCAGGGTCTTCCACAATTCCTGTTTTATATTGAGTTACTGGGGGGACATCTAAGAAAGTATTCTCAGCCAATTCTTTTAAAACTCCTGGATGCGGATTACAAAGACCTGCTTATAGCCTTTGCTAAGAAATACCTATCATGGAATCTTTAGTATCTTCCTTGTAACTTCAAGGTTTCAAAAACCTAAGTTACCTACATGACCTTATAATATAATCTCACTTTTATCTAAAATAACCTCAAAATATTTACTGTAATCTGCCTTTTTTTTCTTTCACTATGATTGTTATCATTATCACCTACATTACTGTTAGAATTCTCAATTTTTAACAAATCTCACATTTGTTACTCTTTGCTTTACCAGTCAAGTTTTTCCTCTCACGAACATTTTATTTCCATCAGTTTTCTCCATTTTTCATGCCCCACTCAATGCCATTTCTCCTCTACCATCCTCACACTGACACTTCATAGAAAGGAGGGAGGGGCCCTAAACTGCGTCCTTCATGTAACAATGAAAGCAGGACTGGTTCTAACGGAATTCGACATTTACGGAAAACTTTATAGTTATTAGTGGTGATTTCTAGTGTAATTTATTTGGGGAAATCTGCCATACACCTATGTTTGTACTCTCTCACACACACGCCCATTTTTGTATTTTTTGTAGTCTGGACATGCATATAACCAGACTTCTAAATGACAAGCAAAACTCTGTCCATACCAAATCTTAATTAGCATTAAAAAATTATCGAAGGTTTCAAAGTGTATGAGCTAACTACAAACTGCAACTCATTTGGCCCTTATTGTAGGTACACAGCGTTTTTCTCTGCCATATGAATGCAGAAGTTTACCTTTCTCTATTACCGTTAAATCCCCCCTCCGCAATATCAAAAAGTTACAGTTCTCTTTCCTGGCATATTTATCTACGGGCCTTAATTCCCAGGCCATTTCAGAATGCCTCCAATATTTTCAACATCTATCACTGCCATTTTAAGCTCTAATAATACATCTGCCTACTTTGTCCTTCTACCTCTTTAGTTTCATTCTATTCAATTAATCTTATTTTTCCTTCATCCAAAGCAGGCCTGTCTACTTCCAGCTCCACATCCCTATCTCGAGCTGATGTCTGCCTTTAAGAGGCCATGTTTTGTTGGCTTGTTCATGCATCTCCAATCATCTCTTTTCTCCAGGTCAGTGACCTTCCTTATCCAGTAATTTTCTTTTACCATCTCTCTTTTCCAGTCTTCCACCCTGTCGCTACTTCGACTTGTAAAATAGAAACAATACAAATATATTAGTGCAGAACTAGCACACCTGCCCCATGCAGCCATTTCATGCACTACATGCATAACCACAATAGAGCATATTATGTAATTAGCAATACTTCAATTCTGTTAAAATTTGCAGCTTTAAGGCAAGGTTATTGTCTTCTGAGGGGGGAGGATCATAAAAATACCGTATTCTGATCCATTTCCCTACTTACAAAAACAACCGTTTAAAATTTACATATAGGAATTTAAGAAGATATTTATACTAATATACATGGACAACAGTTCAGTATCCAATTGTTTTAACAGCTTTGTAATCTCAACAAGAAGAGAATTCAAACTACAACCAGGATAACGAAGATCCTTCATAACACCATGAAGCTGAAACACAATTGGTGGATTCAGCTTTGTCAACTCTGCACCCTTTCCAGGGTAAGCCCTCACTATTGCTAAGCCTCCATGTGCATCAACTGGTGTCACTACAGAGACAAAAATAACAGTAGCAAAACACTAGAGGTTTGAATCAAACAAAAGCAGCAACATCACCAACAAAAACTACATACTCAAATTTCAGATGTTTTTTAACAACTAATTTTACTAAAGTAAACATTTTACAGTAATTTCTACGTAACATTGCCCGTTAAAAACAGCAAGCCCAAAATAATTACAGCCAGAACAAATGACTTCTGGGCTTCCCAGAAAATGCCACTTACATTCAAATTAAATTCCTGGCATTGTGCCAAAGTAGGGGGGTTGGCACCTAAGTGAAGAATTAACTTCAAAGTCCTCTAAAACATGAATGCAGAAAATGAGTTGATTTTCTTACCTGGCAAGAAGATGGCACGTGCAAAATGAGCTTCTTCCTCTGAGTAAGCCACTGACATGCAGCTAATTTGCATAAGTATTATGAGCTACAAGTAGACTTCCAGGTCGGCCATCTTTATACTAAGATCTTGTTTTGTTTACATAGCAGCACGAGTACTGGTTTTTAGCCAGCCTGAGCTATGCTGTTATACCTCTCAGCTAGCAGCCCACATCTGTTCGTTAAAGCCTGCTGGAATTCCTACTTCTGCATGTAAGTAGCTGAATGTGTCAGAGTGCCCCTGCAGCTCACTGAGCATGCCACAGCCTCTAAGGAAACTGTTGCAACTGCAAGTGCCTCCAGTTGTACTCTTTGTACTGCCTTCTGTGCTGCCAACTATTAGTGCTGCAGCAACTATGTGCAGTGAAGTACCTCCCACATACCACACAGTAGTACCAACAAGCATAGAATTATTACAGCACAGCACAAGACAGCACACTGAAAAAAAAGCCAAGTAAGCCAAAATTTCTTCAGTGTTTTCACTTACTAGCAATCTAATTACACCTAGATTCCTTTGTACATCTTTTCACATTCATCAGTGTTGCTTTTTCTTTTCAGAAACCAGAGTGCTCCTGCAACCCGTGTGAAGAAGAAGTCCATGACACATGTTAGCTGCTGCCGCCACTGAGCCAGACTGCAGTTACAGCTAGCTGGCGCCACTAAAAATTTACATAAAGGGGCCTTATTTCACGACTAAATTGCAGCAGGATATTGCTGAGCAAAGCCTTCCCCCTCCCCACGGGTTCTAGAATATACCTTTCTAGGTATTTGCTTACTAATAATCCAGATCCGTGTCAAAAGTCAAGTGCTGCTCTCATTGTTCATATAAATGGAAGCTCACAATAGTGTCTGCAAAGTAAATGTCACCTTGCAGCCTGTTCCAAGTAGGATGCTTGGATACAGACACACTGTTCATGGTCATTCTCTAGTAATAGAAATAACACCAGAAAAATTTTGCAATGCTCAGCAGCCAGGTATTCCTAACTTAGTATTTCCAGTATTTTCCAGACAAATAAATACTAGTTCCAAATAAATTCATTTTTAACCTAATACTGACAACTAAGATGTCTGACCACTTAATCTCCCCTCTCTATTTCACATTTAACTTTTCTAAATTAGTTAGGTGTAGGAGAAAAAAAATAAAATCTCTCAACCAGAACTATCTTTTCAAGTACCTCTAAGGTACAGTGACAGGCAGCGGCAGAAGCTTGGATTTCAGCCTCCCTTTGACTTCTAATAGCTAATTTTTGAATTCTTACCTTTTTCCTTCCAGTCAAAGTCCAATTAAATAAATGCGTATGTTACATTTTACAAATGCTTATTCTAAAATTCAGAGTACTTTTCAGGGGAAAAGAAAAAAGAAGCCACGCTTTAAGAGTGTGTGTGTGCATGTGTGGGTGTATGATTGTAAAGGATGAATCGTTCGCCAATACCTTTTCCTCTCTCACATGCTGCCTTACAACAATTCTTAGAGCATGAAAGAACCAATGCAAATAGATACACTATTTATTATACTAGCTAGAAACACAAATTTGTAAAACCTTAAATAAAATCAAGTTTGGCTAGCTACACATCTAGCAATAGGCAGCTGTAGTTGCAGCCTGGCACCATTTAGTGAAAAAAGCAAAGTGATGGAGACAGGTATGCTTGTTGATTTGAACATGGCAAAGGCAGAGCATCTCAAGACCAGAAGAGCCTGTTTTACACCCCTGGCATCTTCTAGTTCCCTGCATTATTCCTCTTTAGAATGCCAACAGTGTCAAGGCTATATATAGCCGAATTGTATGTCCCATTTTCTGCTGCAAGCATAATTTGCTTATGTATGGCTGGTTCTAGGTTATTTGAGCGTAACACAATATGCTCATCTATAATGTCAAAAAGATACTATTTTTGTGTCTGAAAATATTTAGCAGTGCAAATTACTCCTCATTTGTTGTTATAATTTATCCTCACCTTTTGCATCCAAAACCCTAGAGTGATTTGTAAGGGAAAGCCAATTATTTTTTCAGAATGACTGTCACATTTAAATGACAATCATTAACATCCCTTTTATATTAGCTGTATCTTTTGACTTGCCTTACTTTCAGACTGATTTCTGTATGCTACCACATCTAAGTGCATACAGAATACATCTTTCAGTGATGCTGTTGTCATCTGCAGAATGAATCATCGGATTAACAGCTTCTGAGCTTAAAAGGAAATGCACCAGTGCTGCTTAAAAAAAATTTTTTTTGAAAACCCCTTGAATTTCCAAAATAGAGCCAAGTCCCTACCCTTGCCCTACCTCTATAGCCTTGTGCATGAATACCTGAATAATAGCATGGTTCTGAAAACGCACACTGCAAAGTAAGAGCCTTGCAGCATTTTCTGTTCTGGGCTCCAGTCCGCTATGGGAAGTCCACGCCAGAACTTGCCAGCAGCCCCGCGGGTGAGCGCTGCATCTGCAGTCTGCGGGAAGCACCACCCCGCTTCTAGAATGTTCAGGCAGAGTCACCCTCACCCCCTCGCTGTGCTTTCCTGCCTGTGCCTTCCTCCCTCTTACACCACTGGCTATGACAAAGCTCAGTTTCAAACACAAAACATTTTCACAGAGAGGAGGAGCAATTGGTTTAGGAGTTAGAAACGCACCAACTCAGTTACACAGGGCAGAAGGGGACGGCCTTGGCTAGGGCTGAGCCCCAGACCAGCGGCAGCCTCTGTCTGCCACGCACAGGGCTAGCAGCCAACCCCAAGTAAAGTACAGGGACCCTTCAGCAGCCTCCAAAGTAGGAGATTTGGGCGGGATTTTTTTTCCTCCCAGTTTGGGCTTCCCCCCCCCCCCCGCCCGGGGTGTGGGGGGGAGTGTAGTTTGTTTTGTAATTGATTGTTTTGTTTGTTTTTAATAGGAGACGCTAACCTGAGAGAACAAACCATAGTTACTCAATCATAATTCTGCAGTGACTGCCACTGCAGAAAAAGCCAAAATGTCTGCCTGTCTTTCCCCCGCTTTGCCCGCATCGGTGGAAACACCTAAAAGCTATTGTGACTTGGCCTTCTCAGAGCCAGTTCTCTTCCTCCAACATGTGAACGACTTCCTAATCTCTCATGAAAAGTGACCTTAAAGAGCTGATGTTGCAGTCAAAAGCAATAGGACCAACTGTGTTCAAAATAACTACTTTTAACTGTACGGCTTCAATAGGTACTAATCAAAGATAACATCTTAAAATGTTGGTTCAGTTCTCTCAAAATAGGTAGAGAAAAAAAGTCACACAACATTATTTCCCCAATCCAGACAATTTTAAATATTAAAGCATTTCATTGATGTAGTTTGTCTAAAATAAAAAGGAAAAAACCCCATAAATCCAACCATGATGAAATGTCACTACTACCTTGACCTAAAAAAAAACCCAAACAACAAAACACGACAACAGACCCTGAACAAACAACAGCCAACACCCACCACAGAGCAAATGAAAGACCCTGAGCCTTCCGTAAGGAGCAGACAGAAGTCCAAAACACCCCTTTCCCCGAGTTTTCTTCTCCAAAACACAAACCAGATCAAATTACTATTTTCTTCTCCAAGACACAAAACAGATCAAATCATTATTCACTTAAGAGTCAGCTAAAATTTCAGTCGTTCCCAAGATCTTCTCACATTAGTGTTTCAAAGACACAGATAATTATGTACATTTCTGAAATGGAGAAATGTCTATCAGTCCATTATCTTAGCTGCTGTGGTTTATTCGAAGATATTTTACAGCAGAAGTCTGTATCAGCAGAAAGAACAGGAAAGGGGGGAGGGAGAACTGACAATATTTGTATCCGCTTTTCCGTTGTAGAAAAGGGTTGAAAAGTGTCTAAACTGGATCAGTTCCAGGCTGTAACAGTCTAATATGCTGTACTCTCTTTTTTCTAGAAAAGGAAATTCCTCAGTATGAGTATCCTTATCACCTTCAGAACCCCTACATTTTGCTCACTTAAATTTACATGAAAAATTTTGTTATTTACTAAACAGCTGACCTCAACCTGAAAATCAAGATGATGAAAGAAAATAAAAAATTTGGCTTACTCATAATTCCTTCAAAGGTAGTACATGTTTGAAAAAATCTACTGTATCTTACGGCTAAAAAATAAAGGTCCAAGTCAACTGTTTAGTAACAGTCATAACGTGATTCAGTATTTAAGATTCCAAACAGTTCTAAGAATTTGGTAACCATTTATTTCCACCTGCAGAATCAAACAAGTCAGCTATTTTAAAGTGATTTCCATGCATTAAACAGTATTGCATTCATTCCACAGTCCATTCCAGTCCATTTCAAATCCTACCTGAAATTGTTTGCTCCTGAAATTTGTACCAAAATGTAAGATGCGGCTCTGCAAATTACACAATTCTGAATTTTAGGAGGAACATAAAAATAAGCCATGTTAGAATGGTTCCAAGCAACTATGGTTTAGTAATGAAAAACTATCCAAATAGTTGCTGCATAAACAAAAAGAACCTCATTATAAGAAAATTCTTCTCCTTTTAAAGTACAGCATTCGTAAGCACGGGGGGGAAAAAAAGGGAATCTGTACACTTCTGAGTAAACTCTTGGTTTTCTTTAGGAAATCATATTTCTCTTGGAAAATTGTGTAGATTTGAGACTACTACCCTAATAGAAATTTATTTAACTCTTGGTAGTCTGTCCTTCAAGTTTACCTCTCAGCAGTACAAAGCTTATTTTTCTAGAACACAGACAAAAGAAAACTGAGCACATTCTGACAATGCGCCTTGCATTAAAACTGTATAGCAATCAATTCAGTTGAAGTCATTACTTCATTACACGCATCTATTTCTAATTCAAATCACAAGCATCTAATTTATGTATTTAATTAACGTGATGGGGTGAAGAGACGTGTTTTAGCATCCACTCAAGTACCCTGTTCCTGTGCACATAAATTGGTGGTTTTCATTTTCTTTTTGATTATTAACACCCAAACTATTAGCACCATGGGAAGGAAGATAAAAGGGATTATGCTTTCAGCTATTAGTGCTACCATAAAAAAGGCATTACAATGTACTTGGATTTCTGAAAATGGGAATGTAGTCCATATGCAAAACAGGTTTCAAAACCCACCATACTTGTAGCATTCCAACACCTACTTCAGGAAAGAAAAAAGAAAACAAAAAAAACCCCGAACCCAAACCACACTACCCATACAGTTCATACAACAAAACACTACAGTTCCCTGCTGGGCCAGTCAGTCATTTTGTACAGCCCTTCCAAAAATGGATCTGTGTGTTAAAAATGGCCTGTTAAAAAGCAAAGGAAACCAAAACCAAAGGGAAGGGGAAACACAGAGACAAGAACTTTTCTCTGAGCTCTGGCAATCTCTTCATACCTTTTCTGTAAAATGGGAGTAAGCTTACTCAGCTCAGAGAAGAAAAACCAATGGGCAACAAAAAGTCGCTAAAAGGACTACATAAAAGACACAGTCTGAAAATACAGTATTTTACTCAAATGTAATACATGTGAAAAACCATTCCTTATGGTGATTGTCCAAAATACTCTACTTTTCATACTCCCATTAAGGAGGAGTTTAACAGAAAAATCTTAAATCAACGAGGCAAATAGCATTGGACAACTTTTATATGCCTGCTGTTTTCTTTAAAAAAACACCAACCAACCAAAAAACCCAACCCCCCAAAAACCAACAAACCACCAGAGGATG
Source organism: Machaerirhynchus nigripectus (assembly GCA_013397975.1). NCBI lineage: Eukaryota > Metazoa > Chordata > Aves > Passeriformes > Dicruridae > Machaerirhynchus > Machaerirhynchus nigripectus. Next base: position 383,268 of record VZRQ01009581.1, read on the forward strand.
TGTATGGTAAAGTATATTTTAGACATAAAATGTCATCCTCTTCAGTGATCGTAATGTAGAATTTTGGTGATCTCAAAGAAATAAATGTTTCTGCTTCCTGTGAACAGTATGAGTTATTAACATCTGGAACTAATCAACAACAACTGCCTAAAAAACATGCAAACACAAACCTCAGTAATCATTTAGAAGATTGGGGTCAAGATGATTCAGACTATCTTGCAGAAAACCCGAAAGATTATTGTTTTACTACATTATTAATCTACATTCATCATATGAGGTAAATGTATGTCAAAACTTCACACTTCATCAAGACAAATGTGTTTAACTAGAATTTGTGGTTTGAATTTTAAAGTACCAGGACAAATATTCCCAGGACCTTAACTATCTTACCCAATCAAAAAAAAAGCCTCTATGAACTAAAATCTGCTGTAAATCAAGTTCACTTAACAGTTCCATTAGCAATAAAAATAATAAAACTACCTGTTTTTCATCACCACCTCTAACCACACATTTGCATTAGTCTTATCTCTTACCCTAAGGCAGAAAAATTCTATGACCAATTATTTAAAAATTTACTGTTAATTGAAGTCACCAATCCATCTCACCTTAAAAATTCTGTATTTTACCGACTTTGTCAAATTAACAAAATAAACACAGAGAAATGTGTCCTGAGACATAGCTGTCTGCACAGAATACTTCATGCCTTTATAGACATTGTGTTGCCATTAACTGTAGAAGGTAATACATGGGAATAGGTATTTAAAATTAATTTAACTACCAAGTGCTTTGTTATAGATTATATTGAAAGCACCAAATTGATGTACAAAAATTCTGAGGAAGGACTAAACTTTTGGGCATTTAGACTAGCTTTTGCATCCCTAGCACTAAGTTCAACTTCAGCCAGAAAAATACTATGAGCTACATACATACTGATGAGTTACCCAGCTTGTCTGCTGCTCATGATATGTTTCTGGAGAACTTCAAGAAACTCCCATGAAAATTATACATAGAGTCATGAAGAAAAATGCTGCCTTCTTTTCTGTTGTCCAACTCCCCAGTGGAAAAAAGTTGAGCATTAGTTTTCTCCTACCCTCATCTCCCTTGACACAGAGAATACCTTATAATGTGTTTTAAGGATGACAGCTAGGTCACCAACCAGTACCACAAAGCAAAATAAACGAGGCCATGTGAAACCACTAGCACTTTGAAACTCAGATTTCAATTAAATAATACAAAGGAAATAATGATCTCTAAACGTCCATCTTCTCATTTGTAGTAATTCCATAAAATCTGTAGTGTTATTCTTGAGTAGCAAGTAACTGCTACCTGCAAAACAGTTAACCATTATATAATCATTGGTTTTCCAATGTATTTATGTAGGCATTGTAATTATCTACCATTGGAAAAATTACACATGGAAAAATTACACATTATCATAATCGAATCTAATAGGTTACAAAAATTTAATGAAGTTTATAAAAAGTTTATTTCCTATTTCAGTTAAAGTATGAGGCAAGCATTTGAGAAAGGGACAGAACAGAAAGAGAGCTCTTCTGGCCTGGTAAGAAGGTAAGCCAAAACAAAGTAATTTGATTAGCAAGACAGGTATGATATTTCAGCTGTCCTGTCCCACCTAATCTATCCTGTAAACTGAGACAACATAGAGGTCTGTGAATTAATTCAGTGAGAAAGGGGAGAGAAAACAAAAATAGCAGAAAACGAAAAAAAAACAACCCCTGAAATTGGAAGGAAAAAAAAAAGACAACAGCATTTAAATTTGTTTTATATAGCTTAGAATTAGTTAACCATGCCTAACAAAGGTTTCAAATTGCTTCTCAGCAAAGTAGAGCTGGTGCTCACCTCTAAGGTCTGAAGCATGTGATGCCAACAGCTCTGCTCATTTGGACAGTCAAGCTGAACTGCTATTCTGAAGAGCACTTTTTCAGCCATTCTGAAATTGCTCTGTCTCAGCTCTACTGAAAATAAGACTAAGATGGCTGCAGTGCTCGCTCAAGACAAGCCAATCAGTGGCAACTCAGCAGGAGGTAAAACATTTACACAGCAAAGCACCTCCCTCTTTACCACACTGCAACAAACTGCACAGGCGGGGTGGGTGGGTATGTGTGAGCAGAGGAGTGGTTTCTTTGACAGGCAGGAAGTGGTTAATGCACAGCTGTAGCACTGCAGCTACCTAGCACCACTGGTAAAGAGAAAACTGAAATAAACTAAAAACCAGAGAGGCAGCCCTGCTAGGCCTGTGATCCAGGGTTTGTATCACATACTTCAAATCTCAACTCCAAGGCAGTTCAGAATCCACGTCACATATTAACAGTCATGGATACAGAGCCAGATCACGCACAGAACTGACAAACATTACTTTCCAAGAGCAGGCGCACTTCACTGCTTTAAAAAAAAAACCAACCAAAAACCCACTTAAGAAATTAATCTATACCTTTGTACTGCTCCACCTACTTTGAAATATTCTGTAATATTAGTTGCCCAGTAAAAGTTTTACCTGGAGAAGAAAAAAAACCGAAGTTCACTTTATAAGAAAGCTAGCAAATACCCCAAGAACATTCCAAAACTTCAATGTCTGCAGAAATCAAGTATCTAATTCTCTATTAACTGCAGTGCAGCTTGCTGTCGCAAGTTTTTCAAAGAAGAGCCGTATCTAGAATCACTTAACAAATTTTGATGGAATCTTGTAACAGAGCAGTTCCTGAAAAACTAGTTTGAGAATCTTTGGTGGGGAACAAAGGGGTTGTCAAACAAACACACAAGTTTAACACAAAATGAAACCCACGATAGGTTTCGCTCTAGTATCTGTTTATTACCACCAATCATGCGCTCTCACAGAGGCAACACTGGATCGATTGGTTCTGGAGGGAGCTCCTCTAAATCTGCCTCACTTTTCTTCTACAAAATCCAAATTTATCTATTTTAAAACAAAATACCTGTAAGAGCCCATGTGGCAATTCTAAAGGAAATTACTGTTGAATTACACTGAGCCTTCTAACAAATAATCTTTGAGATCCAGAATTAGCCCAACATAGTAAGTCACTCCCCCCAAAAAGTAGAAGAACATGCCCTCCAACGACTTCAGTTATGAAAAGGTCTAGACTTATGTAACTGTGCATGTCTGTTGCCAGCTGTAGCTAGTTATTTCAGGATTGATTAATCATGCCAGCAGTAGTTGTCTGATGCACTCATCAGCACTACAGTCTGTATTTCTAACTTTTAAAATGGTGAAATACACCATCTGGCTTTTCCTTTTGTCCTTGTATTGGCATGACTTCAGTGCAAGAAAGGGCACATGGGCACATGCCACATGTGAGACAGCTCCACTGATTGTGTCTGATAGTACTGTACAGATTTAGAAAACTAAATTAAAATATACTTGAAGTTGAAATGCCCGAAAGACGTATTTCTCAAAAAATACATTTGTGAACATTGGAGAACACATTCATTAAAGTTAATTTAAAACTACCTATTACAACGAAGCTTTTCTTCACCAACACCTATTACTAAACTAAAAATCAAGTTCACAACCAATTCAAAAGAAAAATTTCTATTACTCAGTTATATACGCCATGTTGCTTACTCTGAACATCATATATACCGCACCATCAGCTTGTGGGAATTTATAGTAACTTGTAAGATTTCAAAATTCAAATTTAAGTATTCCATTTGTATAACAAATACACATTCTCTGATTTCTCCAGCAGCAGTGTTTAAAACAGAATTCTGTGTTCAGTGTATCTACAAAATTTGTACATCAGAAGGTGAATTCTGACTTCCAAGTCCTATAATTTCGAGAATATCACCAAAAACATAGGGATATTCTAACCCAGAATCCAAGAGCTGAACTTGTACAACACTGTGTTTTATGTAACACTGAGTCTTGGAGCTTGACGTATGGATGACAGTGACTTAAATAGGTTTGAACAGGCAAAAAAACAAGTTGGCAAAAAAATTTCAGCGAATGTTTTCCCTGAGCTAGAGAAAACAGAACCCATGTCACAGTCCTGTTGCTACAAACGTCTTGCTTTCTCAGAAAGCTTCATGAACATGCACATGCACTGATATGTTAAGACAGACACATGGATGCAAAGAATCTTATTGAATAATAAGAAACCACATGCATTAACTTAATGTCCCTTTCACTATATTAGACACCAAAGTGTGCTAGTAAAGTTTGTTAAAAGTTATTACCAAACTAATTTAAAAATAAAACCTGATGTTTAAGTAAACGCAAATTTATGAGTGGAGTAACTCCTGAAAATGCTCTGGCCCAAGAAATATTAGAGTGAATCTAGACTAATCTGTAATTCCTATACTAGCATGAGACTACAATTTTTTTATTGCTACTTAGCATGGCATTTATATGGGTTCTCTAGTCAAAATTCCCCAAAATAGAACATTTTAGTAAGACTAGAGAACAGAATTTAAACTTAGCATGTTATGATAAGCATGCCAAACAACCTTTAATTTTCCTCTCTTTGAGAACGTGCCAAAACACTCTCATATCATCTCAGTAAGTCCAATTACTGTAGTCATAAATTAATACAGGGCTTCCATTTTCCAAATCTCTCACGAACATCAAATAAGAAACGCAAGAGAATTGCATCCTGTTGTTTCTCTAATTATTGCTCTGTGTAAGTAACATCACCTTTGCACACACCTCTTAAATACCATTACTTAGAGTCACAGTTCATACAGGGGCTGCTTCCCTGAAGGATCAAGGGTGGGCAGAAATTCCTGGACTTTCAGACAAGGTTTTACATCATTTTAACATAGCAAGAGCAGGAGAGAACCAGCCAAAGCATGAATACTTTCTTTTGCTCAAATTAGATGCTTAGAAACCAGTTTTCTACATATCATCCACAAATGCCTATTTCCAAACCACATCCTATCCACTTTTTTCATTTACTCTCTTCCTTTATTGATCTTTTCTGTTTTGTTGTGTGGGCTTTTTTATGTTAGTTAAGTGGACAAAACAGTTCTTAACACTGACAGAGCTCAGGAGGAACTACTACTATTTGTACACATCTCGACTGAAGTCTCAAAACACCATCCACTGAAACCCCCTTTATTCATATTTTTGCACAGGCCAGTAGGCTGACTTCAAAAAGCATCTTGTCTCTCACTTAGGACTTCACAAATAAAAACTACTTAAACTGTTGGCAGAAAAAAAAGAGTCCATAATCATGAGATAAGGAATACTGAAGTTAAGAAAGACAAAAGTTTGCACATTTAAGGACTGTTCATCATTCCAAGCAACATGATGGTAGCACCAATGAGAGAAATTTTCAGTGCATTGACTGAAGTCAGCAAGCATTTATGTTGAGGTGCTTAAACACATTTTTGAAAGAAAAAAAATTCAAATGCAACATTTTTTAAAAATGACCTTATGGAAACTGCAAGATGTTGGAAGTGAAGCTAGAAGTAACATGGCAGATTTTGGGTTGTTTGGCTNCGTAACATTTCTTTACACTACTGTGACATGAAAAATAATGCTTGAGATAGCACAAAATGACAGAATAAATAAACTGGTTATTTTAACAGTTATCTGCCATATCCACAGTCATAAAATTAATAAAACCTGTGTATTGAGTATACAAATTTACTTGAAAGCACTTTCAGAAATTGCATTTAGAAGAGAAAAGCAGTTTTCCTGTATGACAAGAATTCACATCACCCACAGCGAAGTAGGTCTATTAGTTTACATAAGTATTTTAAAAATATTTTTACCAGAAAACCCCCAATTTTGCACCCAGCCATCTAGTTTCCTAAGATCTCAAATGAACTGATGTTTGTTTATGAAAGAAATAAGAGCACGTAACTTTTATGTACAGTGTTTCATCATTTATATCAAGCACAGTTCAAAGTACAACAAAAGGCATCATTTGCTTTTTTCCCCCCTTAACTACCAAAAGAATATAAAGGATATTTATACAACATAAATACATTTACACAATGTTGCTAATTCCTCTACCGCGATATGATGGAAAGTGACATACAACTGAAAGGTAGTTATTTAATACCATATAGTTAGTACCATGCCCTCAGGTACACCATCAGGGAGTCTTTACTTTCAAAAAAAAAAACAACCCAAAAGATGGGGGAGGAATGGGAAGGAGAGGGCAGATTTGCTGTTAAATATACTAGTAATTTTAAAAAGAATACACCAGCAGTACTAAACAAGATAAGGAATGAGCAGTGGAACTACCGAATCTGTATTTCCTATGGATTTATAAACATTTTCTTGCTGTTTTTTACTCAGGTTATCACTGGTGCCTTACTACACCAGGCAAGTGAGTGCAGGTACACAGCTAGTCTGAAACTGCATGCTGATGTGACAGCCTCCATAGTGCTCTGATGGACACTACCTGTGTACTGACTGACAACAAGTTATCCCCCCAAAACAACACATAACTTCGAAGTTCCCTCACTGCCAACACTGGTAGCCTCTCCTCACCCCAGCTGTTTGTTTCCACAAACTTTGCAGGTATTATCTTTGACACTTCCTATACTTTATATTTACTAAAACCCAAAAAGTCTCCTAGGAACTACTAAGAACAGAAAACTGGCAATGTTCACATAAAACTGGACTACTGTGCTAAAAATAAACAGGCTTCTCTTAGAATTTTCAGGGCTGTGGCACAATTTGAAATTTTTGCCGTATATCTGCATTGCCATTTTCTGCTTAACCAAAAAATTTAAAGTCATTAAACACATCCATCTTCCTAGCAAGAAGTTTATAAACATCATTTTCATAAATTTATCCACACATTTTTCAAGTTTTACTTGAAAATTACTCATGCAAGCATGAAACTTTTGCCTCTATGCAACATTTAGGTTGCATGTAAGCACAACCCCCGGTATCGGTACAGGCTGGGGGATGCACAGATCAAGAGCAGCCTGCCAAGGAGGTCTTGGGGGTGCAGGTGGATGAGAGGATGACCTGCCAGTACTTATGAAAACAATCTACAGAAGAGCTGAAAATAGACTTTTTACAAGGTTATGTACTCACTGAATGAAGAGTAATGGCTTCAAACTGAAAAATGGCAAGTTTATATTAGATATTAGGAAAAAATCCCATAGTGCCAGGGTGGTGAGGCACTACTGTGAGGTGGTGAAATTGTGAATGCCTCACCCCGGGAAGTTTTCAAGGCCAGGGTGGATGGGGCTCTGAGCAACCAGGTCTAGTGGAAGGTCTCCCTGCACATAGCAGGGCAGCTGAGAGTAGATGGTTTTTAAGGTCTCTTCTAACCCAAACAACTCCTATGATTTTGTGATTTTTCACTGAAAGAATTCTGGCTTTTTCAACACTAATACAAAACTAAATGAAATCATGAAACAAAGCTGCATAGAAGTCATGTGCAACTGAAAATCTACTTTCAACTTTGGGATGCTTTTTTGGCCTACATATATCTCCAGACAAATAATCAAGGAAGAACAGAGATAAAAACTGAAACATTAAGTTAATATTATATTGATAATTAATTATAATATTATATTAATATTATATATTGCAGAATATGCAACATAAATTAAAACTAGAATATGCATCAGAAGGCCAAAAAAATCCTTCCAAACTAACTAAACATACTCCCCTTTCTGAATTACACATCAGTTGTTCACCACTGTAAAAAAATACTAACACATTCTGAAGATCCAGTTTTTAAATAACCAATGTCGGTACTTTGCATCTACAACTCTGTCACTCGCTTTTATAATCTGATTTGTAAGCTGACAGTATACTTCAATTAGATGCTTTCAGAGACTTATGCATTGTAGGTATGAACTGAAAAATTTCTTAACCCTTATTGCTATAGAAATCTAGACAAGAAAAAAACAAGTTATAAAAATCCGAACATGAACAAAAAAATGTAAGACATCTAAAAACGCTACCAACAATACACAAAATCTTTTCAGGCAAATAAAAATTAACATTCCCATAACACCATACAAAATTCTGCTCTTAAGAAAGTAAGCACAAGTCAAAAGTTGACATAGTCTGTGTTCCAGATCCTCCTGAGAAAATATTAAAAATATTTTAGTTACGTTCTTTGGCATCAGGCAGCAGGTTTTAATCCCCAAACAAAGGCCAAGGTAGAGAAATTTTAAATATTAAGTATTACACAATTCACATATAAACTGTACTCAGAGATTAAGACACTCTACAGCTGACTTGACAAGAAAGAGATCACTTTAGAGAACAACTTAACTTTTTGAACAGCCTTATCTTACTCTCCATCCTGTATTTGGGTAAGTCACTGCTGCTTGATAAACAGTTTCTTACAGTACAGTGGAACTATGACAAGTTTTTTCATGCAGTACAGCATACAGTGCAATGAGTAGAACTGAAACACCAATGACAAATATGTATCATGAAAGTAGCATGTATTTTGACCAGTTTACAAGCTCCTGCTTTTTTGTGTGTGTGAATAGGTGAATGTTTCAGAATAACATCCCATACTAAAGAAAACCAAAGAGACCAGTAGCAGATAGTTTTTAAAAATACTAGTATTACATTTCATTACACTTAAGAGCAGTTTTAGATGAAAATATATTAAGGGAAGAAAAAAACCCAACTCCCCATATTCACATATCATGACAGTTTTGTAACTTGCAACTTACTTTCTTCGTTTATTATCCCTTATGAAAACTGTACGTGTGTCATTGCCGTAATTTCCAAAATAAAATCATAATGTACACATGCAACTAATCCATAATATAGAAAAAACACGAAGTGCAGAACACCTAGGAGGAAAAAAGCATTAACATGCAAACAAGAACAACATACTGGTTTAAAAGATCTTTTGGCCTTACTGCTTACATTCCATTAATAAACTTGCCATTTTTGCCTTAAGTCTAGTCTCTGACAATTAAGTCCAGATAAACCTAATAAATGATTACACTACTAAAATCATCTAGTTGGTGAGCAATGAGATTTTTTTTCTTGTTTTGAAAACAAAATACAGTACTTGGTTTAGTCAACGCCTTTTCACTGTGCAAATATTTCTTTAACAAAAAAATGCGCAAATGCAGTGAAAATGAAGACTGAGTTATGAGTTAGGAATCAATATTTTAGAATTTATGGAGTGTGTAAAGCATTTGTTTGCACTGGATTCCGTAAAAATCGGTACTTAAAATTAAGTTATTTCTATTCCTAAGTTGCTCAGGCTCTTTCTTGGCTGGCATCAGCTCCCATGCTGGTAGGAAGCCATATGCCTATGTGCTTTATGTCCCATATGGGAGCATTATTAAAGGAACCTTTATAGGAAAACTAACATAGTATTGTTAATGTTGATTTTCTGTGATTGTGAAATGAGCACAATAATACAAGCTACAGCTTGTAAAGGTATAGGAAATGCGGCAGGTAAGGCATGTGTATCTATTGGAATCAGTATCTTCTTGAAAACAGACTTCATACGGCATAGAAGACAACAGGTCTCTCAATAAAAGTGTCAAAATAATTATTTAAATTAAAGCATATAATTATTACTATACTCTTTTACAAGTAAATTCTGCTACTGTAAGTTTCATGTCTATGCAACACTAAAGACATCCTGCTAAATTATTTCATACAGCAAAACACAACGCTGTTCCACTATCAGAGAAAGCGCCAGCTCAGCACTGCTATACTTGGTAGAAAAGTTGCAGCTAATGATAAAAACACGTTTTACTCCAAACAATGTACTAAGGCTTCTAAACTAAGAACATAAAAACAACCCAGAAGTATTAGTACAATGCTTTCTAGATGATACACACACAGAAAATTTTCTTAGTAGTTCTGAGACATATAGAACAATGTTAACTGCCACATTTGAGAAAAAAACCAGTGGATGCAGTTACCACGATTCAAGAATTGCATAAATGCAGTCATTAACAAGTTCATTTTATGATTGGCCTGACAAGTCATTAGCCCCATTTCTTAGATCTGAAACTGAGAAATTACCTACCAAAGACCACGTATCAAACAGCAGTTTTTGCGTTTGATTTCTTCCCCTCCAAGAAATTCTCAGTATCTGCAGCAACACTCTCCTTCATGCCTTCCTATAGGACTGCAAAAACTACTATCTAACTAGAAAACCACTCATTTTTTAGATTGATAGCTGATGATTGCATACAGACTTAATATTTAATTTACTAATTCCAGATTTAAGTAGAGATTAGTCACATTCTTCACACTTCTGGTTTTGAAAACATGAGTGTAAGTATTACAAACTGTAACAAAGGCAAGCATATATTTTAACTTCCAAAAGAGAGACGAACAGCATGCTTGTAAAATATTCTGATCTTGCACAATTAAGTCCTATTAAACCTATTCATAATAACACCTCATCTCCTTGTATAATTTGGAACAGTGAACAAACATATCTATTAACATACTCTTCTGCTGGTTAGCATGATAAATATCTAGATGCGTAAGTGATATTTTCCTGTGATGGCTGCATTTTTAAGCGCATTGACCGCTGCCTAGAACATGAGAGCTGTTCACCATTTGATTTTAAGCAATTACTTTTCCATCAACAATTCCATCCAATTTTTCCTGTAAGTCTGTGTGCAGTAAGGGTCACAGTCATGTTATGTAAAATTATCTCGAGATTACTGTTAAGCAACAAAATACCCTACTATTAGCATTTCTACTGAATATCCGCCAATGACTGGGAAATCCAGGAAGAGAAGGATGGATCTGCTAGAAGAACAAAATACACAAGGGCAGAGCTACACCTCTGAATGAAAATGGGAGACCCCCTGTGAAAAAATTCGGTATTTTAAATATTTAAGGAAGAACGGAGGTTCGAATATATCTTCTTTAATTTAGCACATGGCTTGTACTGTTTTGCCATGTTGTTTGATGTGGGCGGCCATGACACCTCGAGAAGCTGCTTGGGCCTTGTTTACTGGTTGCATGACACGAGTAAGCACAACTCGGCCTTCTCTGTTCCCACACAGAAACGGTTTGATTTCCAACAAACGAGTGTATCCATACAGTAGAGAAATTATGCCCTGGTGCCCACCAGTGTAGGAACACCACCACCAGTTTCCCCTCGTTGCTTCCACAGCTCATCCGCTGCGACGCCCCGCGCCCGCCGTGCCAGTGCGGCCCTTCTCGGCGGAGCACAGCACCACCCAGGGCACGCCACCGCATTTCCGGCAGCGAGCGAGGAAACGCTCTCGAGGCGCCGGGCGCGCCCGTGTCCCACCCAAACACGCGCCGCCACCTCGCCTCGCCCTTGCGCGTCGCGCCCCGGCAGGCGCCCGGTGCGGCCCGGTGCGCGCCCCCGCCGGACCCACCTGTGCCCGCG
>VZRQ01009581.1:394740-493629 GCA_013397975.1 Machaerirhynchus nigripectus
CGGGCGCCAACGCCGCCTCCCCGCGTCGCACGCGCCGGGCCGCTATGCAAATGAACCCCGTGTCTCCGCCCCTCTCTCGGTAGGCCCCGCCCCCTCCGTGGGCATAGGGGCCGGCAGTGGGGGGCTGCTCCGGAACCGGCCAATCGCTGGGCCGGCCATCTTGGTGGCATGCAAATAAGCCTCCGTGATATTTAAATGAGGCAGTGGCCCCGCCCCTTGGCGCACAGCCGTGCAGGGTTCGGCGCAGCGAGGCGCCGGGGCGCGCCGCGGCAGCTGCCGCTAGGGGGCGCTGTGGCGCACCGAGGGGCGGCGCCGGGAGCAGCCGGCCCTACCTTCCTTCCTCCCCTCCCCTCCCTCCTGCAGCTTCCCGCCACAGCAGCTCCGGGCGGCGTGGCTCTGCAGCCTCCCGGACATCTTCGAAAGCCCGCCTGAAAGCCGCCAGGCTGCATTATCAGTGACCTACATTGTTCGCTGCTCGTCCCTTATCACCCCTTGTGTCCTGCTTCTGGGCTATGGCTGTGCCTGACCAAAGCACAGAGGTTTGGAGTTGTTTAATAACCAGCTTTGAGGTTCAAGAGCGCCGGGAAGCCAAAGGGTGCCTATTGGCTCTGCTTTTGGTGAATCTGAGGCACACGGGTTGTCCTGGGTGAGTTTCAGGTCAAAACCGCAAGTGACTGTTCCCCATCCACCCTCCGTTTCTGCCTCAGGCATCGGGGGAAAAAACCACACGGCCTGCTTTGACATGAGCTCTTTGGTGCTCCTGTTCCACACAAGTACTCGGTGCTCTTTGTATCACAGCCAAAGGCAGAACTGACCAGCAGCATGTCTGTCCCATGAGGCATGGGTCAGGTCTAGCAGAGAGACCCATGGCTGTGTCCTCAGGTACACAAAAAGGCACAATAGCATAGAAGGACACGTGTAGGTTTCTTGGCCGAAGTACTAGTCACCTACTAACCTGGTAGCGGAGGATTCTTTTCCTTGTTAAGGCAAATAAAAGTTCATGTTCCTCCTATTGAAAGTGTGAAAAATAACATCTTGATTTGTTTTCTTGAAAGGTAAGCTAAATATTAATAAAATCTCTGTCATATATGGACCAGGCTGACCAATAGATTTCTCTGTGCATGTATGTAGTGAAACAGTATCTATGACAAAGCCACTGTAAGAGTCCTGTCAGTTGTGCTTGGTGGCTTGGTTAAGGGAACTTTCCTGTCTGACTATCCAGGAACCACTCTGGCAGTCACGCTCACACCACCAAAGCTGAGACTGAAGTCCCTTCGCAGCGAGCGGCTCCAGCAGCCAATGAGTGCCCCATGTGACTCCCTACCCTCACCACACTCACACAGTTAGACCAGGTTTCCTTAATGGTTTGACCCCAAGTTTCCCATAGCAGAGTCTCCGACATCTGAATCCTCAAAATTAAATCACAGTGCAACAACAGAATAAGAGCTTGAGCTGGTGCCTTGGAGGAGAGACCCTGAACAAAGGAAGCCCTGGGCTTTTATACCCTCACAGTCCATGTGCATTATAGTCTTGAGGTCTTCCAGGGGAGTCACTGGCTCCTGCCATGTCACAGAGTGTCCCGATCACCTGGCCAATGCCACAGGTTCCTCTGTTGTGCAAAGGGCTGCCACCAGTTCCCAGGCTTTTGCCTGGGGCTCCTGCCACCCAGAGCTCAGTATGCAGCTGCACTGCAGCTACACACTGAGCTACCTGCACTGAAGGTATTCCTCAATTAGATTAAGGGGCAGTGTTTTAGGGTTCTGCCATTCCCTGTGGTTTGCCTGATCTCTCTGCTACGTGTTTCCATTGCACAGCCAAGATGGAAGAAGGAAATGTAGACATGTGCCCATAAATTTGTGCAAACACATCTGCAACAGGGCTTTAAGATGGGGTACTAGCCTGAAACTTGAACTGCTGAAATGTGATTATACATCTTCTTCAGCTGTCTTTGCTACAGGCATGACAGTTTCTAAGAGGAAGTGTAGCAGAAACCTGTAACCATAATAGCTTAAATTTCCATTGTTGAGCTACAGTGCAATACTGGAACATTTTGTCTTGAAAAAGGGATACTTGAATTTGAAGTTGAGGCTTCTGAGCTTTTGTGTTCAGTCAGAGAACAACGCATTTCAGAAGGAAAGTCCAGAACTATCCAGAAGTGGGCAGTTCCTAGCCATGCCTATTGTTTAACTTGTAAATTCACTTCTGGTGAGCACTTTTGCAGGGTCCTTGCATATAAATCCTTTGGGAGTCAATCAGGAGTGAATGCTTTGTGGCTAAAACATGTGTTTCCGGAAGACTGTGTATGAGTACAGCCATCTCTTTGAACAACAACTGGTGTTACTCCAAACTTAATTTAGTATGGAAGCCATTACAGCAATGTAGTTTTGTTCAATGCAGTGCAATTCATGTAGTAACGGAAGAGCTAAGAAAGAGAGCTGGCACCAGTCTCTTCTCTCTGGCAACCAGTGACAGGACCTGAGGGAATGGCATGGAGTGGAGTCAGGGGAGTTGTATTAACGTAGCTGTTATAGCAAGTGCCCTGCTATGACATTTCAGATACCAGTACAGGTAGCAGGATTGTACCCTTAAATCTGAAGAGCAAGCAATATTTGAATTACAAGATTAGTCATTTAAAGAAGTGAAAGTCCAGATTTTTGTCAACTGTTCTTCCTACGACTGGTCATAAATTTGAAAAGGCAATAGTATCAGTTTATATTGCTCAGAATCTTAGCAAGAAGAAAGTTAAAATAAAAAAATTTCAAAAAACCACAACTTCATAATTTTGTCTCTATTTGCAAAACATGGGGTTTTTGCTCTAAAAGGAATGTGCAAGCAAACAGTACACTGGCGTTAAATTAACAAGATACAAATTTTTAACACCACGAAAAAGTAGATACCCATCTAGTTTCCTGTCTGAGGACTCTGTTAATGCGTTCAAGCATTTTAATGATAAACACAGAAAAAAAAACCCATTCCACTGCACTTTACAAAAACAGTGTTAAAACAGGAGTGTTTTATGTGCAACAGAGAATTTCTTCTTGATTTTCAATTCTCTGATGAACTTAAGGCTTGAAGTCTGCATAGAATATTTCATTTTCTTATTTCCTCATAGTGTTAAAGGACAGCTCCAACCTCTGAATGACACTAGGAAGCTGATGACATGATCCTTTTCTCTGCATGTCAGATTGTGTTAGGAGTATGATATTAACACTGTGAATACTTTCAAAATACTAACTCCCCCCATATGATTTAGTACTTGTTAATGGAGACATTGCAGAGTCACAGTGGGAATGATAAAAGGAAAAAAGGAAAGTGATACACAAAAAATGGTGCAGTTCTCAATATGAAAATGCACATTTTATATAAAGGCAACTGCTGTTTTTTAATAAAAACAAAACAGGATCATAAATATTTAGCAAGAGGGAAAAAGTAATTTTATTGGTACTTTTTTTTTTAAATAAAAACTGGAAAATGTGTATTTAAAGAGCTCACCTTGCTAAATGGATGACACTTTTGAGCCAGTAAGATTTACATTAATTGTTTTTTGGTAAATCACTAGATTAGTAAGTATTTCTTGCATATTAATTGCCTAACAGGATGGAATGACTACAACGTATCTGATTATAAACAATTCCTACACAGGTCAAAAGAAACACCGTAATACCAGAAAGTAATTTCACTAACAGAAATACTTCTGGTAAGAAAAAAAGAAATCCTTACCTGACAACATGATCTGTGATTTGGCAGTGTTAGGTTAATGGCTGGACTTGATGATCATAGAGATCTTTTCCAGCCTTAACACTTCTATGATTTGAGTCTTCAAGAATTTCACTGTGAAGGCTTAAGACGTCACTGATAAAGAAATTGCATGATAACTTTCTGGTGAAGAAAGCAGAAGGCTTTTAAAATTCCTTTTTCATACAGGGGCTTTTTTTTTTTTTTAAATACAGAAACCTTAAGTACATCTATGAAATTATGTTAAGACATTTCAGAAATCTTTTAAAGATATTAATTTTACAATGTAAGAACAGAAACATGGTGAATATAACCAAAATACTTGAGGAAATTTCACTGTAATGAATCAAAGCTAGTTAAGGCACTTGCACTTAGGTTACTTTTCACAGATTAAGTACCTTCCTGTAATTTTGTAAAATATTTTTTATATTTTTGAATTTTGTAAAAATATTCTATTTTATATTCTATGGAAATATGCTATTAAGTATTCTATGTAAATATGCTGTTATTATCTATTATCTTTAAGGCTAATAAGATTATTTGGGGAAAATTCTTAAATCTTCTCTATTCCTCTCTGATTTTATGTTAGTTTTAAAAAATAAATTTTACTAGTTATGAAGTAAATATTCTCCTGCTCAGCTGTTTTGGGATCAAACTTACTTTGTCGTGACTTTGGTGTAATAACTAATTTATTTGCTGAGCAGACATATTTAGTTTAAACATCTACCAGTCATTTTTCCCACTGAGTTGTCCTCTCTTACTTCACTACTTTTCATCTCTGCCATAACAAATTAGATCTAACTTAATTTCTGGTTTTAATAACAAAATCTTACTTTGTAGCAGCAATATTTGTATAGTTCAGTGGTAAGTGCAGAGTTCAATTAGTGACAAAAACATGTTTTTACAGCTTGTTAAATTTGTTCTACTAAACTATCTGTGTTTTGAGATACAGGCAAGTATCTGTCAATTCTTATGCCTAACATTTAGTAAAAAGTCTATCAGACTTTGAAAGAAAAAGTAATTTTAACAAAACATGACCTTATTTGTAACTGGAATCTATTAAATGAAGATACTTTCCAAAAGGATCTAAAAATAAAGTAAATTCTGAGCACCGATCCGGAACATTTTTTGGAAAGAATAGCTTGTCTCCTATTGCCTTATTTGATATGAGAAAATTGTGAAACCTAGTTGTAAAAACAGTATCTGATATCCAGGATATAATCACTAGCAGTATTCATGTGGTGACCATGAAATAAGCTGGTTGCCATCAGGTGTGTTGACTGAAACTTCGTTCCTGAACACAGTTCTCTTTCCATTACTTCAGGAAAATTACTCTAGAAATAGCTTGGTTTGGAAGATGTCTTTCTCCCTCTAAAAATGCAAAGTAATACAAAGTAGTGAGGTAAAGTAGCATTGCTATGGCAGTAGAGTTTGAGAAATTAGTACTCAGTTTTAACTCCCATAATACTTCTTAGATGCAGGATGCTTTATCTTCAGACTACACAGTTTTTTGAACATGTGTCTTATTAAGTTTTATCCAATATATTTAAGTATTTTTAGAATCTGATAAAGAAATATAAAGAATATTTTATATGATTCCTCCTTGGGAATATGTTTTGACTTGTTGGAAGGAATCTGTCTGAACATGTCTGGAATGTAAAGCATATCGGATGTTTTCAGTAAATAAACTGATCACCTCATCTGCAAATCATCTGAAATGTGTGTGCTGACTTTTGTCTATCCTAACTTAGTCTAAATAAATGAAAAATAAATGAAAAAACTGACCTTGAATGTTGAGCGATGGAAATATTTTCTTTAAAAGAAAATTTTCTATACTGGTAAAAAGGCTTACCCTCAGGGCAAATCAGTCTTCTCTCAGTTTTCTTATTCTCAGCTCTAGCCTTAGGCTTTTTTCAGTGTCATACCTGCTTTAGAGCTTTCTAAAAAGTGGAAGACTCATGGGTTAATTAATTAAAATGGTTGTACCAAATGTCCCAATAGTTGTACCAAATGTCTCAATAAATGATGTGTATCTGGAGGAAATTGCTAGTGAAGAATCAGATGCAGAGTGATTTAGTAACAAGTTAAAAAAGGCAAAATACTTGGGCTTAGCACAGTGAACTTTTCAAGATGATGTTAATTACATAATAACTGGGACTTACAGTATCTCATTATCTCAGTTGTATTTTAAAAGGTCTCTTTTTTTTCTTCAATCCCAGTATGATCAACTTTCTACACACTTGCTGGAGACTTTGTAAATAAAAAATCAGCTGACAGAAGAAGGGTGGAATGTAAAAAAGAGTTTGTTTGGATTTCTTTACTTATAATTATCAGTTTTTTTACTTCTGTCTTTCCTGCTTGGGTTGGATTTTCTCCATAATGTCTTAAAATGGAAATGAAGGATAACTTAAACCTTACTGTATTTGTACAAACCTAAAAAATCAATAATATTTCTAAAAAAAAAAAACAACCCACAGTTTTTTGTCTGTTTTAAGTTGGCCATTATTTTTGCTAAAAGTCATTGTCTTCCTTTAAAGCTTCTTCCTAACTGAAGCTGTCATCTGGTATTTTTTGGCCAGATTCTGAGTACTTTGTCATTACTTCCTCCTGTAGGGTTTTATTATGTGGTAAACAAAGATGAATATTTCTTGTATTAATATAGCTTAGAAAATATCCAACCGTTCTTCCAATACTGAGGCATATAACTAACCAAAACACATGACATTCACTGATACTGATTAAAGTAATCAACCAGTAGAGAAGTCAGTACTGCCCATTGGCAGTTACCACCCTCTTACTTAATTATACCTTAGTAGAATAATTTTAGGTTATTTCTCCAGAATGCTGGTGTGCTTGGGGAGTGCGAAAAGAGGGAAGGAAAGGAAGGAAAGGAAAGAAAGGGAAGGAAGGGAGGAAGGGAGGGAGGAAGGAAGGAAGGGAGGAGCGACTGATGAGAAAACCTACTTAGAATTTGGCTAAGAGACTAACATGTACATAGAGAAAAAATCTTATCCCTCTACCACTGTAGCAGAGCCCTCTCACAGAGACATTCCCTATGATACAGGGACCTGAAATCACAGACACTTTTGTCATTAAAATATACACTAATCCCACATTCTCCACAAACTTCACTTACAACTTGAAAAAAAATACCCCATATCAAAGTAACACCATCATGACACTGGCAAAAGTGAACACTAAACACACACAATAAATCTCCACCACTTTTCCCTTCACCACAGCAAAAATTCCCATCACGAGTACCAAAACTCCCCCAAATTACTCCACTCCCTGGCAATGTCCAGTTCAAGTTCTGTGCATTGCCTCTTTCAATTACTGTCATTATCTCTAATTCCTTCAGTTACATGTTGGACAACAAAACAGACTGTGGTGGCTTAGCCTTATTTAACAGCCAGATCCCAGCCCAGCTGATCTCTCACTCCTCCTCTTCAACAGGACCAGATGGAAAAAATAGGGTGGAGAAGCTTAGGATAGTCAAGATAGACAGTGAAATCACTTACCAGTTACTACTACTGGGAAAACAGACTTGACTTAAGGAATGTTAATTTATTGCCCATTAGAATAGATAAGGGGAATGAGGAGTACAAAAATTAAACCCCCACCTTTCTGCCTCCCCTATCTCAAACTAAGAAGAGACCAAAGTTATTATTGTGTAATAAATCGTATATTTCCCTTTATTCTTTGCCTTTTGATAAAAATGCTGCAATGTTAGTTCCTTTTAACACAAGCTGGTACAGGTTCTTGCTTTGTTTCTGTTATTCTGCTATAGTCTTACAAATTGGAATTTCAATGTCTTCTGACATAGCTCATCATATAAGTCAAACTATTAATTATTAACAAAACCATCTTTTCAAAGGTAGCTCATTTGTTTCAGAAGGAGGCGAACAACTTAAAAAAATTCAAAACAAGACATCATATCATAATCAGTTTTTTCATTATGATAGGGTAGGGCCATATTTATAACGGAGTCTTTTCTGTGGGAAAAAAATATCCCTGTTGGAGCTGGAGGAAGAGAAATAGCTCATGCAAAAACCCCATAGATATATGGAAGATGTTATGCTATCATTCACTTAAGGATATTGTTTAGTGGTTTAGTGGTGAACATGGTGGTGGTCCTTGGTTGATGGTTGGACTTGATCTTAGAGGTCTTTTCCAACCTTAATGCTTCTAGGATTCTGTGATTCAACAGCATGTTCTAAATGCTGATACCATCTTTGAGCAAATTCACTCTTTATTTTGCATTTTCACCCAACTTTCAGATGCCAATTGTACTCTTTAGAATTTATTTTGAAAGAAAATAATGTTTTACTTTTAGTTGTATTATATTAATATCACTTAATGAAAACCATTAAAATATATTTGATTGAAAATGCAGACTTTCTTAACCAATAAACACTCATTGTGTAACCTCAGTTTAGCCCAGTCTCTTGTTTCTAAAGAAAAAACATACAGAGATCTCTAGAACTTCACACCCTAACCAGAGTTTAATAGCCCATCCTTACGACACTAGTGCTGAATTGCCTGAAATTAGAGGAATGCATAATTTTTTAGTGTATCTGATGGAACACTGTCAGATACCAAAATAAAACTTTTTGTGTGATAGATGACAGAGAAGTAAATATTTCACAACACTTAACATACCATCCACCCAGTGTTTGATTAGCAACAGACCTGGACAACTACAGAAATAATTTTCAGAAATACCACTTGAATATTGGATACATTTTGAAGGAATTTATCTATTAAAACCTGCTCAACTAATGAAATTTATTCAATTATCTTTTCTTTCTTTACATCCTCCTCTTCACAGTCACTCTTCCATTCCTGCCCCCAAATCTAGGCCCACAAAAATAGGAGATTATATTGGAGCCTGGTCACAAGTTGAGTCGCCATCAGGAGACAAAGCTCTGAACAAAAGACATGAAACCCTCACACAAATAGTCATCTCCTTTCACATTACTGAGGTTTTATATGTGTTTCTCTCCAGTTTTCTGTGTAGTTCTGCATTTTGTAGTAGTCTCATGCTAATGTCCAGCCCATTTACTTCTGAGACATGTTCACAAGGCATGTTTCTGTCTCACCTGTTTCAGAAACTCCACAGTCTGGGATCTTTTTTGCCTTACCTTTTCCTAGTGTGTCCATGGCTTTCCACTTCTGCCAGAAATGTGAAACTCTTCAGGGCTTCTCAGCTGAGAAAAGAGCAGGTTCATTCACAGTGTTGGGGACCCAACAGCAAAACCAGTGAGGAACTACATAGCTACCAACTGGCAAACCTGTAAGCTACAGCATTGGAGCAACAGCAGAAAACCAAAGTTGTTTTCTTTATATCCATCAAAACTGTGAGAACTGGAATTGCTCTACAATAGTACTGAAAAGAAGGTGAAGCTATTTATGCAGGAAAGCCATCTACGTGTTGCGAAAAGGTCGTAGGTTTGCGCTGTTTCAGATTTTGCTTGGATTAATAATTTTCTTGTGCTTTGCAGGGTTTTTTTCTTTTTTTTAGTGGACTTGCTCCCTCTAATTTTAAAGTGGCTTCTTCAAATTACTCAAAAGTAATGCCCATTTGCAAGAAGGGTTTTGGGTTTCCCTTATACCATTCTGCTTCTTACCAAGGACTAGCACCATTGTTTTACTTATTTACTTGCTAGTTCACTGGTAGAGTGGTAAGAGTAGTTTTCCTAGAAAAGGAAACCAAATGCTTTTAGGGACTTATTTCCCACTCAAGATGATCCCTTCATGATGGCTCCTCTGTGGCCATGCACAGGCGTGTGCATGCACACACACAAACACCCTTCAACTCCCCTAAGTACTTTTAGAGAAAACGAATTCCACCAACATACGGCGTTCATGGAAGTAAAACAAAACATGTCTGCCCGTTGGCTGAACCGTGACCACAGAGAGGTGCGTGATACTGGGTTGCACAGCCCACCTCAATGCCCAGGTTCTGCTTTTAGTGAACAAAAATATGAACAGGATGTTTTCATCGTGTTTTTCAGAGCCATGGAGTGGCCAGTGGTCCCATAACTGTGTAGGGCAACGCAGGGAATGTGGCCTGGGCTTGGTGACTGGCCTATGGACGGAGCCCCAGAGACCCACAGCCACGGCAGCCTCACAGCGGGACCCATTCCCTGGCAACGCGTGAGGGATTCGGCGTTGCCTGGCAACCGGGGCTCGGGACTCGAGGTGCCTCCGGAGAGTTCGGAACATGGCAGGGCGTGTGGGGGGCGGCGGGAACCTGCCCAGAAAACAGGCCGCGAGCAGGGCGAACAGCAGGATCAAGGATCGGCTGAGGCGGGAGAGGCACAGCCAGTGTCTGTAGGAAGGTGCTGGGTGTGCCGGGGCAGCGGTGGCCTGGTGCCGTGGGACCTGGCTCCGGCCGTCCCTGGGGATGGCTCCCGGCAGGCACAGCTCGCCCTGCCAGTCTGCTCTGTGCCCCCCTCTCCAATGCACAGACAGGGGGAGCTGAGAGACTGCTGTGATGTGAAAGGGCATTAGAGACCATCCCTGCCCCAGTTCTGGTTCTCTTGGTGGAGACCGAGATCAGAAGCAGCCCATTAAGCATATCACTCTCAGGCAGTGGAGTTGCTCTCTAAAATCAGGTCACCAGGGTTGTACTTTCCTTTTATCAGTAGCATTAGTAATGGCCAGTAGATAAAGTACAGTTCCCTAAACCAGAATGTGTTTACAGTGACTTGCTGAGATCTAGATTTTGCATCCCAACAAATGAGGTCACAAAATGAGAGAGGTCCAGAGGAAGCTAATGGAGAAAGCAAGATGTCTGCATAAGGATAGGTAACTTTTTTTGGTTTTCTGTCCTAGATGTTCTGAAAATTCATGACTGGCTCATGCCAAATGAGTAGAGTGGCTGAGACAAAAAATACAGAATACAAGGGTAAATATGCATGCATGCATGTGATGTGTCCCCAGCCAAACTGGGGCACCCCAATTACAGTTTTATGCAAGGTTCTCATACCTCTAGTCACTAACACAACACTACAGATTGCTAATCATAGTAAAACTCTGCGAAGCAGCTATATTTCTGCAGCATTGTGGCTGCTTGTCTGTTGAGTCGCACATCAGTTTTGCTGTAGTTATTTATAGGTAAGTAGGCTGAGAGAGTTTGGGTTGTTCATCCTGGAGAAGAAAAGGCTCCAGGAAGACCATATTGCAGCCTTCCAGTACCTACAGGGGGCCTATAGGAAAGATGCGAAAAGACTTTTAGCAGGGCCTGTTATGATAGAACAAGGCCTAATGGTTTCAAACTGAAGGAAGACTGATTTACATTAGATATAAGGAATCAGTATTTTACAGTGAGGGTAGAACAGGTTGCCCAGAGAGGTGGTAGGTGTCCCATCCTTGGAAACGTCCAAGGTCAGGTTGGATGGGGCCCTGAGCAGCCTGATCAAGTTGAAAGTGTCCTTCGTTATTGCAACAGGTTGAACTAGATGGCCTTTAAAAGTCCCTTTCAACAAAAACCATTCTGTGATTCTATGATTACATTCTCGAAGATAAATAGAAATGTATCCACTTTTGATCTTCTTGAGTTTTGTTCTACTCTGGGCATTAAACTTGTGTCTCTTGCATCCACAAGAGAAACCAATTCTGAGTTCTTTCCCTTATCTAACTGTGCAATGGGAAAGAATTTTTAAATTGTTTTGTTAAAATCCCTACATGTCAAGCTGAATTTCTGGTACTAGACCTATTCTACAGGGCTTCTGTTTAGCATTTTAGAATTGCCATTTTAGTATCAACTTTACTACTATCTGTCAAGTGGGTATATTAAGGAGCAACTGATGGGGAGCCAGGCTAGAGGCAAGTATCTAGACAGATTCACTGCCGTAGTCTAAAAGTAAATTTGTGAAGCCCCAGATTTAGTGCTCCCTCACTCCCCAGTTCCTGTGCTGCAAAAAAGCACTAACTACCCCAAGTTCTTCAGCCATCAGAATTCTACTGTAAGTACAAATCACTGTGACTACAAGTTCTTTTTGATTCATGAGCACACTTTATAGCATTTCTAAAGTGCAGAATTTTATTCCTGGTTTCTAGTTGATGAGATAAATTTCCCTGCCTTTCTGTTTCCTTCTATATCACTATCACCAGCACCCATTGGTCAAGTTAAGGTCTTCTGCATAAAAAAAAAGTATGCTATTCTTTATAAGATATATGGAAAAGAATAATTCCACCTGTAAAGAGACCTTACTTTACACTCACCTTGAGTTGAAATTGAAAACATGTTTAATATCAAGCACAGAACAGTAATATTTTTATAGTCAACTGTTCCATTGAAAGCACCATATTTTATTTCATATATCCAACTATTGCATGTGCCCTCGTTTGCTATTTAGCAGTGCTAAACAGTTACATATGAAGGTGAGAGTTTTCTCTGCCCCACGCTTTACCATGTGTATTGATATATTGATTTGTTAATATACAATTCTGATTTCGTAAATGATGCCATAAACTTCAGGGTAGTGAGACCTTGAAACCCATAAACAGGGTAGTGAGAAAGCAGGACTGTAGATCTTTACGCTGTTACCTGATATTTGCACTAACAACAAAACATTTTAGGAATAAACAGGCTATGGATCCCTGACTCAGGAAGCTTCAGGCTTACTCAAAATCTTGTCTCATTTTACATCACCCACAGCTCACTCACTGCCAGTGCAGTGCTGCTGCCTCCCCTCACTCTGGCACCCAAGATCACTCATGCCTGTCTGCCATGTGGTCAATCAGGAGTGGACAGAGCCATTACTCTAATAGGAGTAATGACAGGCCATGTCCATGACACACGTCTCTCAGTGTGCTCTTCTCCCCAAAAGCAGGTTCCTTGGCTGCAGCCTTGGATGTAACTTGTCCCTTCCCTATTGAGGGAACTTGGCATGGGACAAAACGTAGATCTTCTCCTTTGAACTGGAGGGTTTCTTGCAGCTGGCCTTCATAAGCTGAGATGCCTGTGCTTGAGGAAAACAATCAGCTACTGGGGGTTTTAACTAAAGCTGCCATACTGTGCACTAAGACAATTAGCAATGATGCTCTAGTTTCTGAGCATCCTAGGCTGGGTTGCTCTACTTTATGAATTAAAAGCTGGTTTTACTGTTCGGCTGCAAAAGAAATAGGTCATTACTTAGGGACATATAACTAAAGTAACTGCCTTTCATTCATGTGAAAAGCAACAGTCATCCTTGTTTATATTAGCTCATAATTTCATTGTATGTTTTGGAAATGCAAGGTTTTGTGGCCAAACACCACATTAGGGATCTTCTTATTCTCTATTTCAGTTTCAAGATGGAATGTGACTCACATGCATCTACAGTCAAGTGAGAGATGGAAATAATAAATACTAGAATTATATTGATTAAAAGTAAGATACAAAGGGGAAAACATCCTATTACAGTATCTTACAAGATGTATTAAAACAAATACTGGATTTACAGTAAATCCCTTCAGAAAAAATACAGGTAGGATTTACTAATTCTCAACTCTGCAATTGAAGAAAATGGCTAATTTTCCATAATGTTTTTCTGCCGGACAGATTTAATGTACATGAATTTTTCAGTTGCCCCCAGATTCTTCTTTTTAATCGTTAAAAAAACAGAACCAGGAAAGGTGTTTGTGTGGGAGAGAAAGAGGAAACTTCAATAAAGTTAATTTTCAAGCTCTTTTATGCAATGGTTGCATTTAATGTTCTATTGTTGGAATTGCTGAAAATAGTTAAGGTTTTACAGTGCACTAATACTTTCACTGTGGAGTGTAAGGAATGCTTTAAATCTAAAGAGTAAGACAGATGTGAAGGACAAAAAGGACAAAAGTATAGCAAAACAGTAGCTGCGATATTTTTGGTTCCATGATTTCTGTCTTGGTTTTCCAATTTCAGGGTGTGCCTTTATATAAATGTCTGCTTTATATGGCGGGGGGGAAAAGGAGGGGCTTGGTTGCAGGAAAAACAAAGCGAATGAGAGGTTTTGAAGGACCACTGGAGATAGGAAGTGCAATGTCAATGAAAGAAGGAAGCAAAAGCCATAAGGGAAGTAGTCCATCAGACAGGGTCAGGAGAGTTAAGAACAAAGAGTACTGTGCAATGACATCATCACTGCAACCACTGAAATTACTTCCGTGTCTCCCAAACCCAAACTCTGGTGGAGTCCTTACAGGAAAATGGTTAGCCTTCCCCTTAGCTCATATAAACACCGAGTGGTGGTGGCTAAGAAAATGACTGCATGCAAGCGACATCACTGAATGATGAGGTGTGAAATCATGATTTTTCTCCTACAGCAAGGCTAAATTACAGCTGAGAATAGAATGCAGATAAGAAGGACCTATTTGCCAGTGTCCCCGCAATTCTACTTCTGCGTATTTTGTAATTAAAGTAGAAATGTGTGGTTAAGTAAGTCAAGATACGCATTTACCAATTCAGGATGCCTTTGCAATGTCATCTCTGTTGTGAAATCCCACTGTTTACAACAGTTCGCTTTTAACAACACGTTCCTCTAACTTCCTCTCCTGAGAGGCAAGAAAGTTAATGCAGCCTTGCACCCTGCATACTCTTCTGCATTACATTATTGCATCTGTAAGCGGAAGTTCATATATTCAAATCCCTTTCACAGCTGCATGCCTGCACAGTAGTATTACAAGGTAGTATTAAATACCTAAATTAAGGCTCTCATGAGTGACTTCTGAAGAGACTTACTTTGTAAACTACCAAGCCTAGTCAGTCAATTAACTTCTAAGCCTATTTACTACTGTGCTCACCTTACCTGCATGCAGTAAAGTTGGGTTAATATACCTATAAAAACATGTATCTTTAAAGTATCCAAACCAACAAAGGCTTAGCAATATTTATGATCGTTACATCACCATATATATACTCATCCATGAACAGACTTGTATGTTCCTAATTGGACCTTCAGCAGGTGTCTCACATAGGTAATAATTATTGCGTGGGTGGTTCTGTTTTATCATGGCATGCCTAAATATGTCATGCTATTGGTATGAACATCATAGACAGCTGAGGAATGTTACAACAAATGTGTAACATATAATTTCTGCCACAGACCAATGATCACAGTACTTAGCTTCTAATGTAGGAAAACTCTCATTCTGTAAGGGAAGCATGTATGATGTGGAATGGTACTGGACATTAATGTAGTTTTTCCCTTTTAAAAAATACTTCAAGGTCTCTTTTAATCAAAATTTTTAAAATGAAAAGCATGGAGAAAAAAAATCTAGTCTTTTAACTGAAGCAAATGTGTTTTCCTTGGCAGTCTCCTGTATAGGCATGCTAGCAGGTGAGAACTGATTAACTTGAAACCCAGCATAAGACCATTAAAAATGAACAGCTCACTCTTATAAGTATCCAACATCAAGAGGCAGATAAGAGACAATGTGGAATGCAAAGACCAATTGCACCCTGTGTCCTGTTTCCAGCCAGGACAGGGTTAATTTTTGCAGTAGCAGGAGGAGGGGGCACGGCCAGGACCTGGCAGTTATTCTCTACCACCTCAGTCATTGCTGGGGACAGGGAAGGGGGAGAAACTCTCTTGCTTCCACAGGAGAAGGGTTTCCTCTAGTCAAGCAAGCATGATGGACGGAGCAGTGGTGTAATGCTGGTTCTGAGTAGAGAGAGTGGTCAGCATGGCCTGGCTGTGGTCAGGTCAAGCTCTGCACTCTCTCTTTTATACACTTTTGTTATTAGTATTATTGTTGTTGCTGTTCATTTTCTTATTTCAGCCTGTGATCTTTGCCTTTTGAGCCTCCAGTTCTTCTCTCCAATCCACTGCAGCGCGGAGGCGGAGAGGAAACAGGGGGAGTGAACTAGCAGTGTGTGGTTTGGAGTTTCAGTGGGAGCACTAAATTGGGGAGTGCCATTCCTACAACACCATGTTAATACTGGGGTATCCTACCAGTTGATCAGTGGATATAACATTTGCCTTCTGATCTTAAACAAACAGATGACAAGATATTTTTAATTTTGAGACTGCCATATTGTAGGCAAGAAAAAGTGTAAGTGCATAGGAGGCAAGTTCTCTGTTTTAGAACTTAGAAATATAGTGATGCTGTATGTATGTGTACCTGAATCCAAGTCACTTTTTCTAGAAATATTTTTTGAGGGGGCAAACCACCAGCTTCCTCTCCATATTACAAATGTAATTTGCCTATCTCCTTCCAAAGAGGTGCTTTTAAATTAATTTTCTTCTTAGTAGTCAATAAGTGCTGTGTTTTGAATTAAGTATGAGAATAATAATGTGGTTAAACCACGACACCAGGGAGAAAAAAATACATGGAAATCAATGAATGTCTATGACAGGAAAAAAACCAAAGAAACAAAACCAAAACAAAAACCCAAACCTGCCTCTGGAAGGCAGTAATAAGTATAATGCCCAGATTCTAACATCAATGTACACCTCTTTAACTAACATGACTAACAAAGAAAAGGCTTGGAAGACATTTAAAAACAGACCAATGAGCCAAATTGAACGTACAATCGCCTTAGAAGTGTTTCATCTTTTGCCTTAGAACCCACTTATTCTTTTTAAAGAAAACCAAAGGAAAACCAATGAGTCAGTAGGACTCACATAGTTTCAGGAAATGACTTTATACCCACTGCCAGATTATATCAAGAGGAGAAGGAATGACCTCATTACATCTGCAGACCAACAAAGAAGAGACCTTTGTAACCTTCCTGCTGGTTTCTGGCTTCCCACAGCAACACTGACAAATATATCCAAGAAGCTGGCACTGAGTCATCTCACCTGTTTTGGTGCCGTACACATGAGAGTCCTGCAGGAAACAGGGTCACACTGAACCCATGTACGTTTCAGATAAGCCACTCTGCTGCCTATCACTCTCCATCTGGCATTCCTCTGCACCTGGATAAAATTCTCCATTTACCTGTGAACAGTTTTCTCCTGTTCTCAAATCATATTGACCTGATGTCTACCTCCTGCCTGAACATCAGTGCACGACGCAGTACAAGTGTTTGCAGTTGCAACTTGTTTACGAGGCTATGCAGAAAAGGGTACAGACCTCCTTAGAGTGGCCACACTTTTCTCTCCTTCTGTGCTTCAATATAGCCCCATCATGATCCTACTGACAGATCCCTGTTCTTTTTACAGAGGATCCTTCAATCATTAGGCCACGCTCAAGCCAGCTGCAAGATAAGCACGGGGTCCAGCTCATGTTTTTTTCAACCAGCCTCATCAATTCCTCACCAACTTAGAGCAACACTGCACAGTTCTGATCATTTACCGCAAGGTCTCAGCGTGCAATTACAATCACAGCTGCAGATTCCTCAGATCCTCTCCAAGTGAGTATCAACTCTGTAAAGGCTTGATGGTTGCCTAGAAATGAACTGCAAGTGAAAAAATGAAATGACCTGCAAGTGAAAAAAAAAAATGTTCTTTTCAAGTGCACTTAAAACTGGGAATAAAAATCATCAAAAAGTGATAAAGTAAAGAAAACGTCATCCTTGCTGGTGCTTGGCCTAGTATTTGGGCAGTAAAGATTCCTTCAGGTTTTTTTTTCTTTATTTCCACTTGCATACCTCTATGGATAGAGGCTGTCACCTGCTGAGTAGCTGATAAAGCTCCAAGGAAGAGAGAGGGATGAAAGATAAACTTGCTGAGCTCATAGCTACATCTCAGAAAAATGGCCAGAAACCTGACAAGTGAAGAAGGCAGGTATTTCACGGCCTTCCTGTTAAGGAAACTTTCCTGTCTGACCATTCAGGAGCACTCTGGCAGTCACACTCTCACCACCAGAGACTTCAACTAATGGGACTGAGGCCCCTTTGCAGCGAGAAACTCCAGTGAGCAGCCTGATGCCCTACACACCTCACTCTCACACAGTCACACCTGGTCTCCTTACTGGTTCGTCCTTAGGGTTCTTACAGCTCCCAGCTCCTGCTGTGTCAGGCTATTTTGCGATCTTAAATATTAAAGCCCAGGATCTGGAATACTGGCTGGCAGATTTAAAGGTTAAAGAATTTGTTTTATTCTTTTTTTTTTTCTATCAGAAATGGTGTTATGATAAGTCTCCTTTGACTATGGAGAATTTTGAAGAAAATAGAATTTTGTCCATTCTGGAACATCAGGGTTCAAATCTCCTGCCGTTTGTTTCCCCAAGTTTTTTCATGTGCTGTCAGCAGAAACGTGAAGGGGACAAATTTGTGTTATTACATCTGAGGTACATATTTGTTCCTGAACTATTAACAGTATCTGAAGACAATCAGGAGATGAACCAATGGAGATAATCTATCAGGATGATGAAGAAATTGTCAAAACCAAAGTCTACAAAATTTCCTGACATGCTCAGGTTCTCAACTGGCAATGCTAAATCTGAAAAGCTCGTGTTCACACAGCACCAGAGCATGACAAGTAAACATCATGCTACAATTTCAAGATGTCTGTGATTGAGATACCCTACTAATGGAAATTCAGTGGATCACTAAAAGCATAGGAGAAACAGTGCTTAGCAGTTGAAATTTCTTGCAAAGCTGTATGGATCTATTTTAAAACCTGGGCTAAAGTAATTACATAGAATCCAGAATTTACAGTATAAAAACAGATGGAAGCCATTTCCAAGACACAGTGCAATGAAATCTGTTCCCCACTGAGCACAAGCACAGCCCTCAGCAGACGAGGCTGGGTAAGAGAAAGACATGGCTGAAAGGCATTCACTGATCTGATGCCTCTCCTTGATATAACTGTTGAAGAAGAAGCAGCCTAACTAGGTGAAGCTGGAAGAGCTGAGATGGATAGTTTTCTTCTAGGACCCCAGCTGAAACCCTTTCTTTGCAGAACAGAGCTCATCTCAGCCTCTGCATAGTTCATTTGACCCTCTTCAAACCCCTATCTGTGTGACTTGGCTCCAGTCTGAAGCAAAGAGTCCTAACCCCTCAAACGAGAGAGGTAAAATCTGCCACCTTATAAGAGGTCTCCTGACCTTTGTATATGGCTTATGTTTCCCAGGGACATTGTGTGCTTTTGATAACTGGCATTCTCTTACAAAGACACATTTTCAATGCTCCTGCAAGAGAAAGATACTGAGTATGTCAAACAAGAACCTGCATAAATTTTTTTGAGCCTTTCTCTCTCTGTGATTGACATATAAAAGAGTGAAACTAAGTCAGACTTCATCTCTTCCCTGTGCTTCCAACTGTACTTCCATCTTGTATCAGTGCAGAAAGATTCAAGGTCTGAAATTTATCCAGCAGTATTTTGTAGTTTTGTTTGAACCAGGAAAGGCAGATAAGATTTGGGTTCCTTGCAGTCTAAGGATTGTTTTAAAACATATTTCCCTCTGATAAGAAATTACTTCTGACAACCAGTGTTCTCAGTTCCAGGGTAGATAAATTTGCTGGCACTTCAGGGCTGAATAAATAATAAAAAAGGTAGAATATTTCTGAAATGACCCCAGGAGAGCTTAACAAGCTGAGAGGATAAAGTATAAGATCACCATAATAAACTGGTGTTGTATTTATTCCCAGCTCAACTGAGAGAGGTTACTGGCAGGGAAATTTATGCATTATGAACCTATGAACTTACCATTTTATGCACAGTCAGAATCACAGCTTCTCTAATCAGTATTTGTATTGATGGAAAGACAATCTGAAAAACAGGAAAATTTAACTGTCAAAAACTGATACTGAAATAATGTTGTTGAAATAAACAAATATTGAAAAAAAGTATATAGAATCATATACAGGAGTGTGCTTGGAAAAAGTAACTTTGAGATTGGGTGCTGGTGTCAATTTTTCCATTCTGTTTTAAAGTAGTAACTAGCTTTACATCAGCCCAATGTCAGCTATCTGCAAAGTCCTCAGAAGTCTATTTAAGTTCCCCAGGCATGACTTGTAGCCTGAAGTGGATGTTGGAACTTTCTGGAAGTGAAATGGCAAACCAAATTATATTATTTGGGCTCTACAATTCTGAACAAACCATACAACTTTTTTTTTTTTTTTAAATCTTCATGGCTAGGCTTCACGCTCTTTTCCACATGAATCATGGCTGATACTGTTGGAAAATGTGACTTGTGTTTGGGCAAAACTTCTCAACACATACAGGGTGTAACTCCATGAATCAAAGATAATTACCTGTCACACAGCAAAGGCACAGAAGCAATAAAAATGTTGGACAGTGGCAAAAGCTATTTGGGTCACCATGCAATTTTATAATTTATTTAGTTTTAATCAGAATTTGCACATTACCTAAACTTCATGATGTTCTCTAGTTTCTGCACCTCTAGACAACTTAGCAAACAGTAATCTGAAACAAAGTAGTTTCTCAAAAAGGATGGCTCCAGATTTTTCCGACCAGATGTCATTTCTTGCTACTGGATTTCCCTTTTTTTTTTTCACCCCAGACATAGTGTTCCACAAAACTTTTAGCACTTTTGAATTCTAAGTATAAGCACTCAAAATGTGGAATGCGTTGCATTCAAGTTTGCAGGACATTCTGTACATGCTCTGTTGACCTACATATGCCTTCTGGGGCTTGCACAAGGACACAAGGCAGCCCTGTTTCCTGCCATGACTCATCACACAGGAATGATATTTAAACAGAGGGAAAAAGGAAGGGAAAAAACAACTAACAGATTCCAGAGAAAAGCAAGTAGCAGCCTGTCTTTTTTACAGACAAAATTACAGGGTTTTTCCGTTTTAGTAACCATCTTGCTAGGAAATCCAATGAAAGTCAGAGCCTTGTGGTTTTTGTTACACTACATCTAGCCTGATGAGTGGAAAGACTGTATTAGACTGTATTAGAGCGTAATGCTGACCTTGTCTAACTGTAGTGAAGTAGCCGTTGTCCAGTTGTTTGTCTCCTCTAGTGTTCCACAGAGAAATTTTAGGAATGCACACAAGCACAACCCCTTTTTATCAGTGAAGACAGTATTATCTTAAAAAATAAACTTTTAGAATCTGGATCAGTTGTGCGATGAGTGTGCAAATTAACCTTTACAAATATCAGGTCCCTCAAGTTAAATGGCCAGAAAGGTAAACTGAAGTGAAGACAAGCTCTGTTGGGATGATGAGAAGTGTTAGAGACTTTTTCTGGGTTAGTTAGCTGAGTTAGTCCTCAGGCTGTACCTTCCTCTGAAGCAACCAACACTGGTTACTGTAGGAGAGAGCATACTAGATTAAACCATTCTAATCTACCGAAGTAATGCTTTCCTTGCTGTAGAATGCCCAAAGAAACATCTTGCTAGAACCCAACTTTTCCTAATGCTTTCTGCTTTGTTTCTGTCAGAGCGTTTTTCTGTCTTACAGGCAAGATAAATTTCTCTCTAGGGACTATAGGTTGACAAATGAAATTACCTACTTTTTTCCAATGTTGTCAAAATTTAAATTTTTTTTGTTGTTTATTTTTTATAATCATTTTTGACAGGCACAGAAAAAAAAAACCCAGAGGGAATTATGTGATAATTAAGATGTGGGGGAAGGGAGGAAAGAAGGTGAGGAACAGCACAGAGGAAATCAGACTCAGCTGGCTAAGAAAAACAAAGAGAACACGGCAGATGAACAGCGAAAGGTAAAAGGAGCAGTGAACGGACCTTCTTGTGCTCTTACTGTGAGAAGGTAGGATGGTGGCACAGATGTTAGCAAACTAAACTAAAAAGATTAATAAACCAGAATCTGTCACCCAGGTTTTTCCAGCTGTTCTCAGGCTAGGAGTGACTGGAAGTGATTCATTTGCTTGGTGGTTCTCAGCAGCCTGTACAAAATGAGCTGACAGTTATTTTCTGAGGAAGTCGTGTTCATATCCCTCTACTTCATGTATTCCAACACAGTTCTTGCATTGGCAACCTCTGCTGGAAGGCTTATTACAGGAAAACCATGGCAACTAAACTTCTTTTTGCTTTAATAGGGGTCTTGTGGACCCCTCAGAGAAGAACCACAAGGGGAAGGAAGAAGTAGAGTGGGTGTAAAAGTTAATATACTCCTACCCACACTTCACCTCTTCTGAGATTAGACAAAGAGTGTCACTGTCAGTGTTCTATCCGAGGCAGAGAGCTGTCTTTCAAGAACACCTGCAGGAAGAAGTACCTTATTCTACTATTATTAACACTCAACTGGAGGAGGAGGACAATACCAGCTGCACCATCACACCACAGGCTGGCTTTGGGGCTGATGTCAGCTTAATAGGGGTACAAAGGTCAGCTGCTTGCTCCTACCCCTAGTTGCCTGCCACCCCTTTTCCTGTGCTGATAAGCCCTTTATGGAGATAAACTTTACACCAGATAACAGAAACTGTCAGTTTGAAGTGTAACTTTTCAGAGGGGAATATGCTTTGGGTTGGTTTTCTTTTTTTCCACCCCCCTCTTCAGTGACCTAATTAACAGTGCAGCTTCACACACCACTGATCTGATTCACTGAGGAGGGATAAACTGCATTAGTGAGGGAGAAGTATGAGGAGGAATAAACACATTGAGGGTTGGGATCTGATGCTGAGAAAACAGTACTTGGAAGAACTGTTTTGGGTCACCTGCTGAAGGGCTGTCTCTTTGCAGGAGCACTCGGAGAAGCTGTGTCAGCTGAGGTTTCGACGTCCTGAAAGGCTCTTCCCCATGACACCATCCTTGCTCATGGGCCTGGTCACCGACAACTCTCTTGCTTTCCTAACAACTGTTTCCATGGCACTGCCATGCAGATAGTATTAGTCATCCTGGCTGGAGACGATGGTGTACAAATGTTCACACTCCAGTGCCAGTCACCTCTTGTGGGGGAGGGCAGCAGAAGGAATCTAGACAGGACTGGTTTGATGAGGGTGTGGCCTCTTTCAAGAGCTTGTAAGCACAAGGTCCATGTTCAGCTGAACTGTCTGCTGCTGTATGCATTCAACCCATTCCTTCACTGGTAGTTGCAATAGTAACACAGTTTCATTTACAGTATGAGATGGCAAAAGCTTAAGCCACAAGCAGCGGTTAGAGGAATTTCTATTGCTCAAAAATCTTTCCCTAGATTCCTTGGCACTGAAACCTGAAATTAGAAAAAAATTTGACTACTTCTTTCATCCACTTTTGGAAGGATGTGCCACAGGCAGCACTGTACATAGGCCTTCCTGCAGTGCAAAAACAGGAGGCCTCCAGAGCAGCTCTGGAGCGTGGTAGTGCCTTGAGGCTGATATACTTGTGTAACAGGTTTATCTGCCTCTTACACAACACCCTTGGAGTTGTCAGCATTTCCAGCACAGTAGCCATCACCTCCTGGAAACTGTGAACTGACGATATCTTCTTCCCCACTTGAAAAAAAGAAAAGAAGAGAGTTACAAGGCTCCTCTGCCTTCCTGTACAACAATCTGCGTGGGATTGTCTGTCTCCACGGGCTGGGGAGAATCCTTCCTTCTAACAATAAAGAGCCAAAAAGATAAAGGCAATGGGAAACCTATGCACACAAGTCTAGACCTGTGTCCTCTCTGAAACTGTTTTGATCTGCTGAGGCTGGGAGATGGCACTGATGCTGAATATTCTCAAATATATCAAGTAAAAAATATTTGTGACTCAGTACTTGAAGACGCAGGGCTCATCATCATGTCTGTTCAAGGATCTCTAGCTATATAGTGCCTAGGAGATCCCTTCTTCATGGTTAGCTGTATCCTGAGACCTCTTTCGGTCACAAAATGGATGGGTCTGGCTTTAAAATGAATCCAGAGGCAGGGGGAAAATGAAAGATGGCTTGCAGACCTCGTCTCTGACACCCTGCTTACATAATGCTCTATTTGAGCTCAGGTATGGTCTGGTTCAGTTTCTTATCCAAAAGCGTTGCTTGGATTCAGATTGGTATCTTCTAAGTGGAATGAATAAATATCTGCTCTTTGACAAATTCTGTCACTTAGGTTCTAAGTAAACAGTTTATTAATACTTCCTCATGCATGAAGCTACTGCTGATTAGATCCATGTGTAGCTATTTGTGTTCTAAATACGGAATATCCATGCGCAGTTATTTAAGAGCAGCCATTGCACTTTTAAATTCATCGCCTCTCCCAACTCAACCTAACCTCAAAGTATGGTTAAAACAAACATTGTAAGTGAGAGTTTGTCTACCTGCCAGTATAACACTGATAGTCAAAACCAGAATATGAATGCTTTCCATGTTAGTTAAGAAGGGGTGAGAATAGCGGTTGTGCTCTTAAATTTACACCCCAGCTTATTTCACAGTTTTTCGTTTATACAGAGCCCTTGACCCTTTTTTTTTTTTTTTGCTGTGTCACCCTAAATGCTGAGCTTTGGTAGGGAAAACTTTCTTCATTCCACACTTACCATGGTAGCATGATATAAAGAATGTTTATTGGACAAAAATGAATATTTCAAGGGAAAAACATATCTGAATGCTTATTGAATAAAAATTCCCATAGTAGCCAGTGCCACTGGGCTTAATTTGTTCATCTATTTACAGATGTTTAATGCTGAATTTATTATATTGCCATCACGTCACCCACTGTCCAGCCATTTTTCCAAGTAATTTCCTTTGCCTCATCACACTTAATTCCATGGAAAGGTCCTCTTGCAGTTAAACATAAAACTTAACTGGGAATCAAAATATATTCCAAGCACAGTGTGCACACATTAACACAAATGCTGGAATTATGGTTGATGATTAGTAGTGAATGAATATTCATTGCCAAAGAAAGATGCAGAAGAAGAAAAGCAAAAATATCCTTGGCTTTTATAAAACTTTTCTAATATTGAATTTTTAATTTCAGATTTTGGAACTGTTCTTCCCGATTTCTTAGAGTTTGACTGACAAAGCTAAAGAAAATTGAGCCATCTCAGTCTTCATAACTAATGGAGCCATAGGGCCAAAAATTCAAAGAGATGCAGTTATAGTGCAAGAGGCACTGCTGCCAATTAGTTTTTGTTCAAAGCAGGGGCAAAAGACCCTCAACTATTGATACATATCCACTTGCAGTGTCTGCTGGTACAAAATGTAACTACTAAATAAACATTTCTTAGTAGAGGCAAGACCTGCTGTTGAATGTCCTGTGCTCAAGGACAACAGTGTAATCTTTGTGCCCTTTTATAAACTTTGCTTTTATTGATTCATGTCTTTTCCTACCAGATGTAAGCAGATTGCTTAAATCCCACGACAACAACAATCTGGATTTGGCTTTAGGACTTGATGACATGAGAACACATGGACAAGTTAGCTGCCATGACCTACTCAAGCTTTCTGGGAGGAGATGCAGCCTCTTGATCATGATAAAGCCCTCATGTAGGTGGGCACACATGATGGTTTTTATGAGATCTGCTGTACCAATGAGGAATAGCAAATTCATCTCTTATGTAGAAATCGGTCTTGTCCTGTGGGGAGTGGGGCAGGAGTGGGCAGTTAATGGTTGTGCCTGTTTTTCTTTTGAGCAAATAATGCATTCCTCCTGGCAGCTCACAGTCTGCTGGTGACCATCTCAGCTCTGAAATATGAGCTATGGTAGATAGGGGGAAGGAAGGTCAGTCTGGAAGGGTGTGGGAGAGGATTTCCATTCCAGACACAGGCTTTTGGCTAGAGCACTATTGTTCACTTTCGAGTTATCTGAATGATCAATGAGTAAAATTCTCTCTCCTTCCCCCTTTTTTTAGCAATCCTAATGTAAGCATAAAGGAAGATAAACACTTTTTGTTACTTTTCCCTGGTTTCATAGTCCCAACTGCATTAAGCATTTCACAGTAAGACTTCAAAGTACTTCTGCCTTTTCATTTTAGATAAGGAAGTGCAGTTTGCTTGAAAATATGTGTCCTGCTCAAATTACATAAAGAAAAATTTGGAACTATGACATACACCCATTAGCAAGACATAAATTAGTGATATTTCAAAATCTGGTGCAGTGACTCATGAGTTTTCAGCATTTTTCTCTCACTCTTGGGGAAGTTTTTTTATATACCTCTGTTGGCATTTGGAAAGTTATTCCCCATGCTATCACACACTGAACACTTTGTCTAACCTCAGTGTTAAAGAAAAAGAACTCACGAACAATGAGAGGAAAACAAGAAATAACTTGTTTTAACAAATGAATCACTTTGATAAGAGGCACTGTTAAAAAATACCCATGTGAAATCCATGACATTCAGTATGTACATTCCTTACTTCTAGCCAAGGGATACACAATACAAGTATGGGGCAATGTGTGATCCAGAACTGGTGCAATATCTTACACAGTCACCCAAGTTATTGCTCAAGACTTGGAGAACTATGAATTACTTCTAGCAGCTTAAAAATGACAGTGGAACCTGGAGGCTCTTTGATCAATTCCGCTTCCTCAGAAAAACTGGACACAGTGATATTGCCTGAAATCAGCAGGAATCTAATACCAGGAGACACTTAGGAAACGGTTGGCAAAATATATTTCTCCTGTACAGGTCTGATATTTGCCTCTTTTATTTGCCAATACACGCACATATTTGGTGAAAGAAACAATTCTTCAGCACTGTAAAAGAGTGCAAACTTTCTAATCTTGGTTGAAACGAGGTAGGTGTTGCTTAATTAAAAGTGAGATACTCTTCCAGCATAATGAAAAATGAATGCTGAAAGTTCCTTAGTCCAGTTCAGGAAAAGAAGTATTACAGAACATGTTCATTAAATACCCACCACCACAACCCATGAGTAAAGTATGGAAATAAGAAAAATGCATTAATAAAAACTGTAACTCAGATGAATGCTATTGTCCAATCAATAAATGTCATTAAAAAGGTATGTCCAGGAATATTACATTACTAACCTTATCCCGGCTCTGAGGCAAAGCCCAATAACTAAAGACCAGATGAATCACAATTACTTGGTCATTTCATAGCTTAAAGACCTGTAAACATGGATGTTTATAAACCATAGTCTGCACTGCTGTACCAAGATACATCACATTTTGTGCTATGAACTCTAAGCTAGACTATGCCAATCAAAATTTTTTAACATTTAGAAGATAAATTTGTGAGGAAAAAAGCAGACCTTATACTGAGGTCTACGGAGATATTCTGACCACTGAAGGATTTCTGGAAGTAAGGCTACAAATCTACTTTGTTCACCAATTCCCACTTTTTCTCTGTTTGTTTGTTTTATTCTTCATTTAACCTTCTTCCTGGTTTATTCCTTTCCTTTGTGCTAGGGTTAATTTTTTTAAGTATTCTGGAGGGGGCAGTACTAGGACGTGGAGGTTATTTTATACCGCCTCATATCATTGCTGCGACAGGGGAAAGGGACTCTCTTCCAGGGATAGCGTTTTCCTTCTGGTTTAGAAAACGGGGCAGAGGGAACTGTCCAGTGTTGTCTATTATCATTCTTTTTCTGTGAGAATAATTTCTTTACTTATACATTCTGTTGTTAGTATTGTTGCTGTTCCTGTTTGTTTTCTTATCTCATTGCTGTTTCCAGTAAATTGCTCTTATCTCAACCCATGATCTTTGCCTTCAATTCTCCTCTCTATCTTATCACAGTGGGGAGGGGGAGGTGGGGGAGTGAGGGAGAGTGGCAGTGTGGTTTGGGGAGTCTCAATGGGGATCCTGAATTGGGGAGTACAAGTCCTAAACCACAACACTCTGCCAACCTCCATCACTTATTACGTTTTTTCAATCCACAGTCCTTTTGTTTTTCTTCCTATGCCTTGTGTAATTTTTCCAACCTGTTCTCTCTTCCCATTCTGTTCACCATAGTTGCTTCTCTTCTGGCACTGTCTCACAAGATCTGTCCTCAACTCTTCTAATTTTATGTTTCACTTTGCAAGAAAGGAGGCAGGTTTCACATTCTTCTCTTCCTCCTTCCCTCTTTTTGTCAAGTTCTGAGTAACCAAAATACTTCAGACTGTAAAAAAACCACATTAATGACCATGCTGCCATTTCAAATTAGGAAAATACGTAATACCTCGCTAATGTAAATTCTTAATCAAGACATCTACAGAGGAAGAGGTGTTCTTAATTCTTCTCTGACCTTCTTCAAGCAACTTTTCAGAGGTAGTCAGGTCTGGATGTGGCCATCATGTGAATATGAGTCAGGTGGTGTGCAGCAGATCAGGTTTCCCCCTCTCAGGTAACAATACCAACTGTAGGTCAGACAATTAAGAGAAGTCTAATGATCCCCTAAGCCTTTCCAGTAACTCTATTCTATTGCAAATAACCACAAGCCAGAAAACACTAATGAAAGTTTTAGAGCATGCGACCTCTGGAAAAAAAATCTAAGTCCTTACCTTTAAAATTTATTGTGAGTCGTCATTATTCGTTAGTTGTGATTACTTTTATTTACCAGACACTTGCTAATACATTACACTGAGGGTCCACAATAGTTTTAATTACAACAATTTTTTATATATGGGCCATTTAAAAGTATTTTTGTGTTTTAGCTGTCCACATTAGGCCTTGAGAATTTTCCATATTTAATTTCAGCTGGAATGTATTTTTAAATGCTCCAAGCAAAATTAATTCATCTGGGGTTTGTTTGTTTGTTTTGGTGTTGGCTTTTGTTGTTGTTTTTCCATCTGACTTCACAAGAGAATAAAGCATTTTATTCCCTAAATACATTACCTGCCAAGGTTCTTATTGCTGTGATCAAGAACCTAAAGTGGAGAACAATCTCTCTCGCTCTCAAAGATTTGGAGAATTTTGGAGCAACAGTAAACTTGCCCTGAAACCACACTACTTCTGGTCTCAAGTATCCCGAAGGACGTAACACTCCCTTTTCCAGTGGGAGGTAATTAGAATTCCCTGAAGCAAATGTATAAATGAAAAAGTTTTTACTCTAGCTGTGAAAGAAAGCTAGATTATAATCAAAGAACTACATGTGAGGTTCTAACACAGGTTTTTATCTATAAACTGCTACAGAAAATGAAGGAAACAGAATAACACAGATAAACAATTACTCATCTTAGAAGTTATCGCATTGTCTGTATTTTAATCCTCAACAGTAACAAGGTGCAAAACATTTCCTAAATGTTACAGCAACAAATAATTTATTTTGTATGCATGACAAAAATGAAGAAACCTTACTGAATTCTTAAGAAGACAGAAAAAGCAAATAAAATGTCAAACAAGTAGTGACCAGCCAGGATCAATATGTCACCAAAGAAGGGGAAACAACATACTGTTCTAGTGTTGTAAAGACAGGAACTATCAAAGAGCCCACAATTCTTTGTGTTAGCAGTAAGTTAAAAACTGACCAAACACTAACATAATGATTCAGGCCTTTTTTACAATTAAAACCAACAGAAGCTATGAGCCAAGGCTCAACAAATCTAGAGACTTCGCAGAGGTGTAAACCATTAGAAAACATGAGCAATGCCTAGACTAACAATGGTGGCCTACCACCCAATTTCTATCTCCATCAAAAACCACAAGGGTTTTGTGGATGTTTCCTTTATTCCATAATTCCAACTGATTCTGTACATTGCACATGGCCAAGATCTTGTGAAAGAAAAGTAACATGTATTGGAAGTGTGGCAAAGGAGGACTTGAAAAAACTTCTACGACCTTCAAGTCCAACCATTAACCTAGCACTGCCAAGTCCACCACTAAACCATGTCCCCAAGTGCTACATGTACACATCTTTTAAATACCTCCAGGGATGGTGACTCCACCACTTCCCTTGAAAGCCTGTTCCAAAGCTTGAAAATCCTTTTCATTAACAAATTTTTTCTAATATCCAGTCTAAACCTCCCCTGGTGCAACTTAAGGGCATTTCCTCTTGTCCTGTTACTTGTTACTTGAGAAAAGACTGACCCACACTTGCTACAGCCTCCTTTCAGGTAGTTGTAGAGTGAAAAGGTATCTCGTGAGCCTTCTGTTCTACAGACTAAACATCCCCATCTCCCTCAGCTGCTCCTCGTAAGACTTGGGCTCCAGATCCTCCACTTCTGGTTATCCTTAGGAGGTCTGTCTGCATAGTTAAAATTCAGCCAGATCTGGGGCAGAACAAAGTACCTCTGTAACTCTGCAAACACATGCTGTATAGCACAATGGCTTAAATCTTGAGCTGACCAAATCAAACTGAAGTTTGATCAAGACATTATGTTCAAAGACAAGACAGTGACAAAATTAACACTACAAGTCTGACTGAAGCATCACATATTCACCAATATTTAAGAGACACAGGCAGGAAACAGCTTACTCATTGAGTCACACTTCTCAAATCAGCATGGGTAAAAAAATTTGTCTGCAGCAGGAGTTTACAATTCTGCATTGGAGTCATAGATAATCAAGCCTTACTTTCTGAAGTGCAGAAAGAATTCAAGACACAATATCCATGAAACTGAAGAACAGAACTGTTGGATTTAGTCTCTTTCTTCCTCTGATCGGTCACAGGTACACATTTTAAAACAGAAAAAATACTCCAAAGCAGAAGCAGAGCTAGGAGGATAAACTGTCCCATGTATTTCAAAATAATTTTAATTCCACAGTACATGAGGGCACTCATCCCCATCCTTTGACAATATGGAGTTTCAGAATAGTACGGCACAGCTAACTTACCCAAACCACCACAGCTGACTGCACTGTAGTAACCAGTATCTATAGTAAGAACCTCTCTTGTTTCATTAATTTTTCTATCATAAGGATCAAAAGTACCTGCTGCTAAACTGTATTTGTGTATTTTCTTGGAGGGAAATAAGGATATGAGCAACTGGCAAATCTCTTTTACTAATCACATTGTGCTGAAACACAAACACTTCTGGCCCAGTGACTTTGTCCACAGTTAATGCCTAAAACATTTGAATTTGTCAATATATGCTGACTCCTCTGCACTTCTGAAGAACAAAATGCACCTCCTATCTCTTCCTACACCCTTAGATTCTGCCTGAGCTAGATCATGTCCTGTGACTGCTTTGGAGTTATCAGAGCAGCTTCACTTCTGGCAAGGTCTGTGACAATACTGCTGTGTCGTCACAATTTTTATCACTGGCATCTCTAAATGGATTTACAGAGACTCTAGATGGGTCAGATAACTAAGCAAAAGAGATGCAGATGTTGTCTGCACCCCCATTCCCACCTCTACCAAAGCTCTGCCAGCAATGAAAAACTGACATATGGTTACACACCAAAGAAAAAAACAAAACAAAACAAAAAAAACAACAAACAACAACAACAACAAAAAAACAAACAACCAAAAAAACCCCAAACAAACAAACAACAAAAAAAAAACACCAAACACAAGACAACACCAACAAACAATTAGTAAAACCACTGTTAATGATGGACAGGTGGATAGGGAGCATCACCCATTTATCAGAGTTATCTGGAGAACAGCATAACCCAGTAGGGGAGACGGAGATGAAAGACTGAAACTAGAGGCAGATCAAACGCTCATGAGGAGATTAAACACACATGGAGAGATCTGAGCTAATACAAAAAGAGGGGACAAGGCTGTTTTTTGCTCTTCAGTATGATGATTAAATGATTTGAGTTAGCTGTTAAGCTGAAACACCACGGGCCAGTGTATATGGCTGTTACCAGCCCAGTGTGACAGAAAAACCAAAAGAATATGAGGATCAGTAATTGAGTTTGTCTCCATTCAACTAATGGGTACAGGTGAAAAGCGCACCATTTGTTAGAAGCTGATGAACTTACTACGCTGTAGATCGCTATTGAAAATGGATTTAGAAAATACAATGTAATTAACAATAATTTAGGCTGAGAAATAATAAAAAAGCACCTTCTCGTAGCTTAAGTATTTAAGTGTGAAATTATTACCCAAAGAAAATCAGGAGTCTGTGGCTCTGTGCTCCACTGATAAGACACTTTATTAATGAGATTGTATCAGCCACGGGAGTAAAACCAGCAAATGTATTTCAGGGGGCACTGCTGCTTCCTCTACAAAAGGATTCAGATGCCATTTTGTACATTGAAACGTCCAGGACCAGATCAAATGTAGCACTTAATGTATTTGCGAACAGTAGAAAAGGAACCTAGAAAACGGGCACTTCAGATCAAAAACCTGCGCCTAAGAGTAGCCGAGAAAACCCAACCTCTTTTCTCCATGCATGACCAGCGATCCAAAGGCTCCCCACCCACCCCACCCCACGACGTCTCAGCGACGCTGCCCCACAGCCTTGTCCTCCCTGCAGCACGCTGGGCACGCCCCGAGCCAGGAGTGCCCCTTGCTCCCGCCGGGCAGGTGCGGGACGTGCGCAGTGGGACACGCACCGGCGGCTGGGGGCAGCTCCCCAGGGGCGCCTGGGCCGTGTCAGGGGCGGTCACTGCCCTGCGGGTTGCCCGCGGCGGCGGCCCCTCAGG
Source organism: Machaerirhynchus nigripectus (assembly GCA_013397975.1). Lineage (NCBI taxonomy): Eukaryota > Metazoa > Chordata > Aves > Passeriformes > Dicruridae > Machaerirhynchus > Machaerirhynchus nigripectus. The sequence goes on from VZRQ01009581.1 coordinate 426,691, forward strand.
CACGGCCCTGGGGCGCCCTTCCTCCGCCGCTCCCCTCCCCCGCCCGCACAACCGGCTCCTCCGGCTGAAACCCGACACCGGGGGCCTCCTGCCCCGCCGCCGCTCTGGAGCCGCGCGGGACGCGGCGAGAAGCCAGGAGCGGATTGCGCCTGGAGGCGGCTCCAGCTCCCGGCTGCGGCGTGGCCTGGCCGAGCCATTCCGCGGCTGCCGGCGGTGGGGCGGTGCCCCGCTCCGAAGACTCTGACGATCCGTCCCGGAGAGTAGTGCCCGCCCGGCTGCAAGGGCGGCCTCAGCAGCTGTTGTGTCCTTGCAGCGCCCCAACCGGCCCAAACCGGCTCAAACCGGCCCGAGCCGGATCTGCTTCCCTCTTCCCCAGCATTCTCCCGCCTCCTCCTCCTCCTTCTCCTCCCTGCCCCCCCGGCCTCCCTTTCAGAGGCGCCGCAAACTTGTGCTGCCCTACGGCCTCGCCACAGCCCGGCACGGTCCCCCGGCACTGTTCTGTGCCTGGGGGGCTGCTGCTGCTCCTGAATCCATGTATGTTCCTTCTGCCCTGGCTTCCTAACCCCATTTCCTTTTCCTCTACAGTCAGGGAAGTACCGTCTGTTTTGAACATTTAGGGGTTTTCCACTTAGTGAAGAAATAAGCAGAACAAGCTTTGCTGGTTTTGGTGAAAGCTGCCTGGCTGCAGGGATATGGCTGCACCTGGGGTGCTCCCTGTCCCTTGTTCCCCCACAGTTGTCTGCAGCTTTCCTTTCTATGTGTCTCATGCGTGGGTGCGCCTTTTTGCTTCCCTGGCACAGGACTCCAGCTGCTCTGTTCCTTTTTGTCACAGCCCTACAAGCAGTGTGGCTCCATTGCCAGCCGCCACCATGACAAAGAAAGGCCTCCCTGCGCCTGCTCATTTTCCTCAGTCACCCCCATAAGTACAGGAGACAAACCTGAGTGTTACCCTCTTCCTTCTGCTCCACACAGATACCAGGAAGATAAGCACACTCTGTTTAGGTCAGCCCATCAGAAAACACTGCTTTTCCTATTCCCGCTTCCCGCCCTCCTCTTTCCCCCTCCCCCCCCNGCAGCATCTGGAGCAGAAGGGAGACAGCACGCCTCACCCTGGAGGTGCTGTGGGATGCCTCAGCTGTTTGGAGGCAGTGGCTGGCACAGCTTCTCTGTGGCTGAGTGGCTTTGTCAGGCATGATTTTATGCCACGCTGGATTGGTATATGTGCCTGAGTTTTAGGTAGCTCTGCCGCACTTTTGGCAGTTTCAGTGCAAACCTTGTTTTCAGACCTCCATGCTTCTGAAGGCATTGAGGTAGCAACTCTACCCACCTCAGGGGGAGGAGTAGGTATATATGTAGCCACTCACTTCCCTGGCTTTGGTTTGATCTTCAGTTGAGTGGATCTAGCAGGCAGGCAGCTGCTGCTGAAGATATTCCCCAATTTCATCTGTGCTAGCTCTGGTATTTGTCAGACACCTCGTAAGCCAATTTAGTTCACTGACGTTCTAGATGTTATTACCATCCTCCAAGGGAAATGTTCTGCCAGATCTGTGAGTTTAGCTGGCTCACCGGAGTCCAGCAAAATGCTGCAGCCAACTGCAGAGTAGGTCTGCTACACAAGCGGGGTGTAGCAAAGGAGTAAAAAACCTTGTTTGTGGCGGCAAGCAAGGTTAATTTGTTTCACTGTCAAGCTGTTCCTGAACAATTCCTCCTTAACGAGGAGAGGCAACCATGTGTACCTGCAGCTGAATCTCTGGGAGTTGAACATTGTGCATCCTTAGGGGCATAGGGAGTAAGTGTAAAGATTTCTCCCACACGCCTTTCACAACCATGTCTGGATGTAAGTATATGTTTTAAGGATGGCACAAAACCCACGGAAAAGTCGTCATCTTGGTATGTTGTGACAAATGTTTGTAAAATGTAGAGGTTTCTCAAGTAAAGTAGGAAGTAAAGTTTTTACTGTCATGCTCTGACCCAACTGCTCCCATACTCACCATCCACAGCAGGACAGTAGACAGCGTTGAGCAATAGATTCAGTAGCGTAGTGTGTAGCTCCAGTGCAGCTGCTGATTGAGCTCTGGGTGGCAGGAAACGGCTGGAGCACCCAGCAAGAGGCTGCGAACTGGTGCCAACCATTTGCACAACACAGGGCACAGGGAACCTGTGGCCCAGCCAGGTGACCAGACACTCAGAGACTCAGCAGGAGCCAAGGTCTCGTCTGGAAGACCCCAGACTATCATGCATAGGGTGAGCGTGTAAAAGCCCAGGGCTTCCTTTGTTTGTGGTCCCTCCTCACAGGACCAGTTCAAACTGTTTCTGCATTACTGTGCCACGTAGAGGACTTCGCATTTTTTTGGGTGAACTTTAGGAAGTTTCTGTTGACTTATTTTTCCAGTTCGTCAGGACTGCTGCTGAGCGACAGCCCAATCATCAAGCACACTGACCTCTACTTTTCCAGTTTTCTGGCCACAGCATGAGAATTCCCTTCACCAGCTGCAGTGTTTTTTTCAGAAAGCTGTTCACACATTATCCTCACTGCCTGCTGAAAGAAACACCACTCAGAGCAACGAGAAATTTATGTGTGTGCAAACTTGCATGTGTACATGCGTTTGCGCGCGCACACACACACACACATTACCAAGTTAAGCTTGAAAGAAGTGGAATTCATGGAATTCATTACACTGTGGTGGTTTGCAGTTATACTGCATATTTCAAGGACTTCCTGCTCCAGAAGTAGAAGAATGCTGCTTTTCAAAACATGTGATTCCTGCCTAGCTGTAAAACAGATGATTTAAGAGAAAAAGGGAATAAAAGGTCTTATCTCACAGGAGGATGTGTGCAAACAACTGTCTCTGCTAAGAGGGACTAGCCCCTTTGTAGAAAGTACTGTTTCCCCTTCCCCACCTCAATCAATTGCCTTCAGCCCTCATGCCAAAAGAAGATACTTGCATTTTCAGGTTTTTTCTTACAGTTGAAAGTATCCCCTCATTTTCATGTCGTATTTATAATTTTCAAATGTTGGCAGACCTGGCTGTGGCTCTGGAAGGCCACTCCAACAAAGGGAAGGTCACTCCTCTACGTCTCTGTCCCGTTCCCTTGCACTCTCTCCCTGGTTTCCTTAGAAAAGGCAGGTCAGAGTGTCTCTGAAGGACTCTAGGGAAGGGGTTTGAGTTTTTATCTGTAACTGCAAGAATAAGACTAGCAAAAGAAGTAGAAACCTTGAGGAATTTAAGGAATCAGGAAACCATTTTGCATTACAACTGAACATGGATTATTTTGTAACAGGCATGTACTGCTGGCCTTTTTTGAAACACGACTGGAAAAAATTTTGTCTAATGCAATATGTCTCATTTAGGATCAGCACCAACAGTCCTGATTTTGGCTGTCCTCATCTGTTTCCCTCTCCTGGCCAATGTCAGTTGTTTTTTTCAGTGTGGTTTTGGGTAGGGAAGTCTTTGTTTGGCTTTTGTCCGTACACAAAGAACTCAAAGTGAGTATGTGGCTTAGCAAAAGATTTTATGTGTACACTTGTTCCAGTGTATTGAATGGTTAAATAGATACTTAGATATTTATATATTTAAAAAATTCACCTCTGCAGTCTTGGAATGAAAACAATACCACCGTATCTCTGAAAATGAGCCAGAGGAAATCAGGCAAGGGGAGTGCTCACTTTCAGTCAAGCTCAGGATGCTGGAATGATGCCAAGAATAGTGGAGCTGAGAGGTGGATGCATTTCTGAAGAGGTGGTGACCGGGAAAAGAGCTGAACTCAGTCAGTTTAAGGGAATTTGACAGTTTGGGGTATAGTTAAATAATTTTTTTCTGGCTTTTAAAGGCTTAGTATTGACATAATACTCTGCAGGCTGCCCATGTGTACCTTTTGCTTTAATCAGTCATATAAATGTGTATTAAAAGAAGAATTAGTTTATTGTTGTGTATGATGAAGAGCCGGGAACAGTCTGAGGAGTACTCAGATAATACATAATCTTCCTGCTCTAGTTCTGACAGTGCCTGTTACTGAGCAGGGATATTCTTCTGATACTAAGGCAAAAAAGGGAAATGTATGGCCATTGGAAGTGAGATCAGGTGACATGGGAGGGACTACAGAGATGCTGTTCACTGAATTGGAGTTGAAGCTGGCTAGTACTGTGGGGGACAATAAAAAGAGCTTTTAAAAAAATGTTAATAGAAAAAGGCAGACCAGAAATAACATTGGTCAGTTACTTGATGAGAACAGTCACTTCCCAAACAGGGACATAAACTAGGCAGAGATGTTTAATGATTTCTTTGCCTCAGACTTCTCCACTGAAGATGGGCTCTGGGACCACCCTGAGCTGGAGGACCACAACTGCAAGCATGATTTTAGATTTTTTTTTTCCGGTTGTTATTGGGGTTTTGTTTTTGTTGTTGGTTTTGTTTGTTTGTTTTTGCTTTTCATGTTAGCAGTTAGTATTGATGCATTCAGGAAAGTAAAGGACAGAACTGTAAAAATGAGTACGTGTGGTGGTTTAAAACCAGCTGGGAATTAAAGTTCAAATAAGCCACTCCCCTTCTCCCTGCCTCTTTCTGGTGAGAAAGGGACGAATGCAGCCCCATGGGTTGAGATAACAATCTACTGAAAATAAACAGCAATGGGATGAAAATATGAACAGTAACAGCAACAAGTAACACAAGCATACAAAAGAGAGGGTGATTTACACATACAAAGGTGCTCATCACCATGGCTCAGTTGCACATGGCCGCCTGAGACAAAGACAAGATGGTGGACAGCACCATCACCAGCACCATCACCAGCACCCTGTGGTCTCCTGAGACAAAGGGGAAAATGGCAGCCGTTCTTGCAGCCTGGTGTTCGCCTCCCCTGAGCTCAAGAGAAAAAAAAACAACGGTGGAAAAATCCCCCAAGCTGGACCATGCTGCTGGACCATGCTGCTCCTGAAGCACAGTGCCCTGCCCAGACCAACTGCTCATGAACTGCGCTGCTCTGTGGGCTCGGCTGCATTCAGTAGTATTCAGCTAGGCTTGGCTGTGTTCACCACTTGGAGCTGCATTTCTCCTGAGGGACGGGAAGGGACAGGCAGCATGGAGAGAGGGGCAGAGTCCACAGTGCTGCTTGCTGGCACCTTCCCTGAGGAAGGAATGGAACAAAATGGTGCACTTGTGGTGTAGGTTCATCTTTTTCTTCCCCCCCAAACCCATGCCCCCCAGCGATGATTTTGGGATATAGAATAGCAACCTAGCCATGCCCACATAGCACTAGACTCTGCTCCCTTCCCAACACCCACAGGTAAAACTAGGACAATAAGGAATGTCAGAGTCCTTGAGTTCTAAGAAAGTAGGCAATTGGAACATTTTTATATTTAGAGGGCAAAGGGAAAATCGAATCAATGTAAAAGATCAGTGAAAAATCACTTCAGAGAGTAAGAGTGAAGAAGAAACGTAATAAAAACTCAAACAATTCTGTCTCAACATTTCCATTTAGAAAGCAAAACAAGCATTCAGCAACCGTATTTTTTTATGAAGAGTATGCCTATGTTTTTTCTGAGTGGAGAATGTATATTCTCAGACAAAACAATGTACTGGTAAATCAGAAAGAATCCTTTAGGAAAGCTAGATATCAAATAGTTTTTTAATTGTCCTGGATTGTCTTGTGATAACTCTTCAACATTTTCAGCTCGTTAAGCTCACTGAGCTCCACTACCCTGACATAACCATGGGATTTTTTAACATGTGTTGTTTTTTCCATACATTTCATAACTGAAAACTTTCCCTTTAGCAACAAATGTTCTACTATGGAAATTCTAAAGGAAAAAGATGTTCCTGAAAGAAGCCTCCTTCCTTTGTTCAAAGTGGTTTAGACTATCATTGCACTGCTATTTTAATCTGGCAGAAGTATGGGTTGCTGCTAAAAGTAGCAGGCTGGCTTTCCTTCTCCTGCTGTCTTCTGCCACTTCTTCCCACCACTTCCCGTGTGCCACTCATATGCCTGTGGCTATATGATGTCTTGCTTGAGGGTATCACTCCTGTAGAAAGCTAGTTTTTCTTTTGCTAGCCTAGTTTTCCTCACTGTGAGGAGTGCAAACAGTAATGCCACCCCAAGGGCAGCAACAGGAAATAGTGTCTAGAGACATGTGGGGAGGTGAACAGGATTATTCTTTGGTGTTTGTTTAATGGTCAGTTTAGGCTCAACAGGAATTAGAAGAGTCACTATTTGCTAATTTTACAAAGTATTGATAACTTGATTGAAAACTTGATTTTCAGTTGAACTAATTAATCTGCTTTTTGCACTCACACATCTTTTGTTTTTCAGTAAAAGAAAAATGGTCTGAGAACCACACAATTTCAGTTTGGATAAACAAATAAATTGATACGTGTTGGGTATATAATCTTGGCAAGCCTCTAAGGATCTGTTGTGGTTTAGGAATGGAAACCCTAATTCAGTAACCCCACCAAGACTTTCCAAACCACGCACCACTCTCTTGCTCCCCCACTTTTCCCCACCCCCTCCCTCCTGTGGCGCAATGGAGCGGAGAATTGGAGGCACAAAAGGCTAAGATCATGGGTTGAAATACGAAGAGTTTGCTGGAAACAGCAGTGAGATTAAGGAAGCAAACAGTAACAGCATCAATACTCATGACAGAGGATACAAGAAAACAAATGATTCACACAGAACCCCCGTAATAGTAGACAACACTGGGTGGCTACCCCCGCCACATTTTCTCACGTGGAAGGAACCCCTTCTCCCCATAAGAAAGTCCCTTCCCTCACCCCCGGCAGTGACATGAGTTGATATAGAATAACCTCTGTGTCCTAGCCATGCCCACTCCTGGTTTTTGTAAAAAAAACCCCTGTCTTGGCTGGAACCAGGACAGGATCTAATGGAGATCCAGGCAGGCTGTGCCTGCAGGCTTCAAAAGTGTCTTGGACTGTATTAGAGATCCATAGGTCCTTAAGATTTGTCAGGTGACTTAGAGAGTTGGCCACAGCTTTAGGTCAAAGTGGTTTCATACAAAGCTGCGGGAGATTCTTGCTGCCAAGGCCAGCTCTGCCACTTCGGTTCTGTGTATTTGCCAAAGTTTTAGTTAATACGTGCATAACAGATGTATAGTTAAATGAGTAAGAAACTATGAAACATATTAGTATATTAAAAATAACAGATTTGAAACCAGTACTCAAATAGGAAAGACTGCAAGTTCAAAATTCACATGTGTAAATGTATGTAAAAATTTTGTTTCATCCTGATGTGTGAATTTGCCTTTGTTCTTTATCCCTATGCTTTATTTCATCTTGGTTTGATAATTCCTTAGCATCTGCCATGAATACAGAAATTAGCACAGGATTTAAAGTAGAACAAATATTTGAATCCCTGTGTGAAAGTCTGATAGTACTTCTGGAAACCTGGGTTTAGAGGATAGCGAGAAGTTGGCATGGGATCTTTCTGCAGCATCTCTTTTTAGATTAGTGATACCGTCATTCTGAAATGTCTTGAAAAATCCTCAAGATGGTCAGTGAAATGTTGGCAGAAAAATATACATAGAAGCAGACATAGTGCTGCTAAACCATTTTTCCAGCACTATATTTCAAGTGAAAGAAACATAAAATTTTATTCATGAATCTAACTTAATCACAAAAATGTGGATTGAAAAGGCAGGAGTGAATATTGGAGAAAGAGAAAGTCTAATTTACTGAATGTTTTCTGATAAGTCTTCTTGGGGAAGTGTTCAGTTATAATCAGGAAGCTTGGAAGCAGAATAGGTTGATCAGGTGGTGCAAAATAATCTTCAAGAGAGCTGAGAATTGAAAGGGGGTGGAAGTTGAGATGCCAGAGAGATGAGAAGGTGAATGAACAGGAGGTGGGGAATTGGAAAAGTGGAGTTTGAAATTTTCTCTTGGCAAGTGATGAAGCCTGCAGATCTCTGACAAAGGATGCTTGATGAGAGCTGAATATACTTGCTGGTTGCTGGCAGTACAAGAAAGCTTCCTGGCATGCTCCCGTAGAGCTGCTTACATAGGAGTAGTAATGTTGGTCCTATACTTTCCTGCAGTGTAGCTTGACTTTCAGAAAAAGAGAAGAACAGTTTTTAAATCTGGAGAGAATAGGAATTTTGTATTAAAAATGAAATAAGGTCTTGAAAAGTAATTGTGCTTTCCTGTCCTAAAATTTACATATTGCCTATCACTCTTTTTTCTTAAGCTTGATGAAAATAAAACAACCTTTTTGCTTGCATGTTGTTACACATTCACTGTCAAACTCCTGTGAGCTTGAGTTGTTTATGTTGAGTTGTTCAAATCAGAGTTTATGTTTCATTTGTTTTTCAGGCAATTAGCTTAAGGGCTTTGCATTAGTCAGACAAATTCATGCTATATATTGACTTTTCATGCTCCATGGCATTTCTTTCATGTTGGTTTCAGACATGGTTACAGAGACAAGATTGACATTCTAGATTGACAGCTAGGAAGACAGTAGTATCCCAAAGTCTAACACTAGGTTAATCAAGAGAGAGAATCGTTACACATGCAGTCCGAATGTAGCCATTGCAGCCAGTAGTTGGCATGGGTGACAGTTGGCTTAAGTAACCCAGAACTGGCCCAGCAAAGTAAACCAGAGAGAAAAGCTCCTCTTGTGTGATTTCAAAACCTGTAAGCAGAATGGAAGGAGAAACAGAAGCTGAAGAGAGTATCTTTGTACGGATTTAGAAAAGAGGCAGGAAAAACAAGTGTTGAAGGAGGGGAAAGAACTAAGAAAAAATATAAGAATGACAAGAAGAAAGGACTCATGAACACTGAATATAAAGGAGCTGCATTTGCATGGATCTCTGCATTCTGCCGTCTCTGGCTGCTCAAGGCTGCTGGGATAGCTGATAGCTAGGATTAGTGAGGTCTTGTTAACAATGGATAATGGATAACATTAATGGATAACGGATAACAATGTTAATGGATATTGCTTTGTTTTGTGTAGCTGTATCATGTGTATCCAGTAAGGCTTGTCTGTTAGATGATGGAGCGTCTGTCTCAGCTGCTGTCTGTTTTACTGACCCTCCCCTGATTTACTGCTCTGGTAACCACAAGAAGACAGACTCTGCTCTCTGCCTCTTTCCAAGTGTCTTGGTGAGGGGGAGGTGGGAAGACATAAAACAGAGTCTGCACCCAGGCTTGCAACATCAAGTTGTTGCCATCTTTAGCCTGAGAGTCAAGGGAGCACCTTAAGGGCACATTATTAATGTTCTTATGTGCAAGGTTGTAAATCCTTGGCCCACCAGACTGATTTATGTTGCTTAATGCAGGAAGCACTGATCACCTGCTACGAGGTTTTGGTGTTCCTCTTGCCTGTGTTGGACCTCAACTACCAAAACAGGAAATGCTGATGATTTTCTTTGTTACTTGTGACCAATGAAGGTGACACACTGACTGTGTGGTGATTCTCTCTGATTTTATTCGATGAATCATGTAATAATTTTTACCATTTGAATTCAGTTAACCGCCTTTCTTCTCCGTAAGCAGAAGACTGTGCTTTGTGCAGGGACTCCTTATGCTGCCTTCTGTGAAGATGAGTGGGAGACCCACACACTGCGGGCTACTTGTTAGGTTGCCCTCAATGACAGTGCTTTTATTCACTTACATGTTCTTAATGAATTTTATTCTTGTGATCTTGCTTCAGAAAAAGGGAGCAAAATTTGAGGTCTGTTAGAGATTACTGTGAGATACTTGGAATAGCTCCTTGCCCTCCCAACATCTTTTTAGCTCTTCTTGACTGTGGGAACCTGGGAATGCTTCCCAGCTCCTGGGTTCAGCTGTAAGTTAAAGAGAAAGTGGAAGAGAACAGGAGGATGGCAAGATGGAAAAGAGAAGCAAGTGGGAGTTGAAAAAAATAGAATGTAAAGCTCCATAATCCTTAGTACAGCAGAACAGTCATGGTTCTGTCTGGAGCAGCCAGTAGGAAGCCAATATTTTCATGTGTGAATTTAAGGTTTGGTATAAGGGTGCATTTGTCCTTAAAGTTAAAAAAATAAAAGACTATACTGAAAAGGGTGGGAGTTTGAAAATATTCTATGATTTTGAAGACAGCACTGTTGCTCTTGTGGGAATGATACAAGAATTTAATATCCTGGTTTAGACATTATGAAAATGAAAATACTTAGATGGAAAAATGAGTGAGTTCTTCATGAGAGATCTGTGACCAGGATTGGATTAACAACTACTGGTTGCAGTAACAACTAAGAGGCAGTAGAAAAGTGGGAATAAGAAAAAAACCCAGTGAGATGTAGCATAACAACCGACTGGACTGGATATTATGTTTAAAAAAGCTTATTTAACAATATGGAATTCTCTCATGGCCAGCACCTGTAGTATCTAACAAGTCTAACATGTCAAAGGAAGTAAATTTGCTTGTGGGATAGACTGTTATTTATAGCACAAATTGCTGAGACTTCAAGTGTTGCCCATGTCCTCACCATCCTTTCTGGAAACATCACAACACAATTCAGGCTCTGTCCTCTCCCGATAATGCAGTTTTGGTTGGCCCAGATCTCCTGAGATTAATTCTGCCCTTTTGAAAATACTTGAGTTTAAACACTGCTTATTTGAATAATTGCAGAAATAATTGCCAGAGATGCGGGAGGCTGAAACCTTGTTCACCTTTGTGAAAAGGTGAGGGCCCGTGTGCTCCTGGGGATTTTGACCACCTACATCTGCATTTATATTAGCTTCACAATGTCCTCTTTTCCTGTATTACAAATGAAGAAGGGATGCTATGCAAGATTTGGGTAATTTGGGGTATGTTTTCTTGTGTCTGTGTTAGTGGAACTGGGATGTTCTGAGGCAGGCATAAGCTTTTGGATGAGGTGGCTTAATGGTGTTTTATATTTCTCTGCTTACAGGACAGCTGTAGAATAACAATGAAAGGAAAGATGTGAAGCTCCCCACATAAGTGCTGATGAAATGATTAAAATAAGAAAATAAAATATGTCATCTTGAGAATTATGCGTATCATAATATGTTTTAAGGATAGATATGAAAGGAACGTATCTCTGACCTCCAGTTTCAGCAGACTGCAGAACTGCCCTCCATGCTTTTTAAAATCAAGCTCAATAGTTTCTGTTTAAAAATAAGAAGTAATACTCATTCTTGAATTAAAGATTTCAGTGAGTGTCTCTAGAAACATTGTTTCTATGAATAATTTACCTGTTAGATTATATTTTGCACTGCTTCATGTTAATTTAAGATATGTTCAATATAGCATATCTGTAACTGCTTTTTCATGAGACCAAAGGACGCTTCACTAAGAAAAAATCTCACCACGTAAACACATTTAAATTACTGTGAATCAGGTTCTTATCTTGCATAGCTGCAAAATGTATACTTATAAAGAAAGAAGTCATCTTAGTAAAAAATAGACTTGAGAAAGAAAAAGTTACAATGTAATTTAAATTGAAGAAATTACTTGGTAGCTAGTATGTAGTGGGCTTTTTAAAAAATTACCATAAACAGCATATTATACTTTAACAAGTATGTGACTAAGAAACTTTTAAGTTTGAATAGTAGTAATACTCTAACTTTAAAAAACAGGGTTACATGAACATGTGAGCAAAGGTCTGGCATTTTCTAATGTTTAAATAGTGAAAGCATTGAAGAGGGATTACCTACTTTTTTTAAGGAGTTATTAAAATATCAGTGGGACACTAACCCCAGGGGGCATTATATTTATCTTTCTAGTGAAAAATAAAATAAAAAGTCATTCTCTTTCGAGGAGTAGAGAGAGGACTTTTTTCTTTTTAAGATTTTATTTTACTAAGTTTTTGAAAGACTACTTAGCTTTATGTGCCACACTAGCTTGCTTTCATTTCTGTTTGAGAAACACCAGTCTTATAAAACCAATGAAGAACCTTCGTAAAGTGGCTAATCTTTTAAATTTTCTTTTTATTCAGCAGTTATGCTGTGCACAAGATGTACTTCTATGTTGTAGAAAGAACAAATTGGTGTTTTCACCAGCATTATGGTAAAGTGCACTTCCACAGTTTCTGTGCAAGAGAATATTTATGTAAAAGTTGTTACCTTTTTATTGCTATGTGAGTAAATCTAGGTAGTTTTAGAGCAACTGATGGTTATTCAAACTGTTTTATCAAAAATCTTGGAGAGAAACCTGTTCTCTCTTAAAAAAAAAATCGTTTGACCAGGGTTCTCAAACATTTGGGCTTTTCTGCAGAATAGTTCAGGCAATTAAAACACTCTCTTAAAAAAACACCCTTTGGTATTTTGGCAATATGGTCACTCCATACTGTCAAAAGTCTTTTCATCATTTAAAAGGTTTGTGGTGTGCTTCCAGGAGAACAGATATACGGAAGAAGAGGCAGTCAGTGGTGCCTTTGTTCTGCAGTTAATCCAGTGTGGTGTGGGTTATGGGTTATCAAGCTTTTGTGTTAGAACAGCTTTAATGACTTTGATCAGGAAAAATCAGGTCTGTATAGTATGCATTCTTGGGATATTTGTTTATAATTAGAGCTAGAAGTAGTCTCAGTGTTGAGATTACCATTATGAAATGTGCAGAGTGCCTTGGAATTAGAATGATGTCACAGCAGTCAGAAATCAACCCAGCACTGGCTGTTTGGTTATTAATGATGTTTGTGTCTTACATGGAGAAATACAGTTACACATCCCGAATGGTTAGGATTTCAGAATTTCAAGAAGCAGTGCAGGAACCCAGCAATCTCTTTGCCAGAGATAATTGCATGTGATATTTTAAAAAAATTACCCCCAGTTAGTTTATAATTCCAAACACAGCAATTTGTGAGGTGCAGGGTTATTTTACAAAATTTATGTGAGGGTAGACTATCCTATGTAAAGTATTTTTTCTGTATTATATTTGCAATTCTTCTGCTCTCGTTTTCAGTGATGTAGTGAGTTTTCATTTTGTGTGTCCTAATCTACATTGTGAATTTCTTTTGCAATGACTGCCTTTTAATTTATGCTTTTGCAGCAAGTCCACAGTTAGATAGAGTTCTGGTTGGAATATTGGGGGCCTACCATGAGGAATTACTATCTTTATTGTACATGAAACAGCTGTGTGACTGGCAGTTCTAGTCTTTGAAAGCTGGCCCGTGTTCTGGTAAGAAGAGTAGTAACACTCTCTTTCCTAATACTTCTTTTTTTTTACCACTCTACATTTGTACCAGACATAAACAAGATCCGCAAATCGACAGCAATTCTGGGAATGCTGAATCAGAACATTTTTGAGATTGGGGTTTTAGCAGCAATGAAACAATGAATTTGAAGGAGTCTGGCTCAGCACCGAGAAGGGAGAGGCTGAGCCGTGAGATGGTTTACCAATGCTGCCATCTCTTGGCCTTCTTTGGTATTGCCAACCCTACAAATTCATGGGACAAACGGTCAGATTCTTAAAGGCAAACCCAAGACCCCTCCCAAACCCTGAAGTTAACACATGACATCATCATAATTTTTTTCCCTTAAGCTTCTCAATTTTTATATAAATAAACTCCTTAAACAGATAGCTTCATTTACCTCAAACAAGGCTACTTTCAGTCTTTATATTTTTAAAAACTTCATTGACTGAGTTCCACTAACTTTGAGGTTGTTTTGAGTTTGCTGTCATTCACATTAAAACTGGACACTGAGGAACAGAGAAATCAAAATCGACAGAAAAATCAAAACAACAGATCTATCCAGCAGTACTATATGCTCCTGAATTCCTAAAAGGTCTCTTATTACTGGAAGCCATGGCGGGAGTAGAGGCTACAAAGTCTTCTTCTGTGCTCACACAGGTTGAAACCTCACTTTCTTTTCCAAAGCAATGGTTGCTTTGGTGTTTTTATGAAATGGTGTTTTCATAACACCATTTGGTGTTTTTAGCTTAGTTTCCAGCAGGCCATCCAAAATGTTGATTCCAAATGATGATTCTGTATAGAGATTTTTGTGGTTTTCTTTCTTTTTTCTTCTTTTTCTCACTTTCTTTGGCCAGAAAAATACCAGTTTCCATACCTGAATAAATTGATGGGAAAGTGTGGATTCCAATAGTCTTGTATTTTTTCAAAGCTTAACAAAAAGGTCAGTCTGGTTTTGGTGTTAGTTTTTTTTTTTTTTTTCCCTCTCCAGTTTATCAGTGTTTTAAAATATGCAAGTTTAAGATTTTAGGTTAAAATGACTGCTGTCTTTAAGCTAGTATATATGAAACCCACTGAAATCTGAAGGTGTAGTTTTGAAATTATTGAGATAGAATAATTCTGTAGAAACCTTCTGAAATAATTTCTGAGTTTTAAAAAATAGTTTAGTTATGTTTTGATCTCTCATAAAAATTAATATGGTTAGATATTAATTTGAATGGAAGATAACATTTCCAACAGACCCAAGCTCTGCTGCCAGATGAAAATGAACTTGTTTCCACATATACTTCCTCCTGGACAGCTGGTGTGATTATAGTCCCTGTCTTGGCAAAGGCATTCGGTAGGTAAAGATAAGTGTGCCTGTCTAGCTGTTTCCACAAATGCTTGTTTAAGTACTTTTAAAATACCAAAATAAGTGGTAAGCAAATGCAAGTTTTCATTTGTATTTCTTCTGGTTTTCCTCTCATTTTTACAATATAAGGTGGTACATTTCCAATGAGAACACTTTTTTTTTTTTTTTTTGGAGAACTAGTCTGAGATTTCCAATACTGCTCAGAAGCTATGTGTTATAGAATACTGGTCTGAACTGGAAGAGAACTGATGGTTCAGAAATACTTGGATTTGTAATACAATTTCGTATCAAGCCCCTTAGAAGACCTCCCTGTAATGTCATTCTGTAAGTTTGCTTAAAATGCTACTCAAGCATTTTAGTGGTGGAGGAAGACAACTGGGTTTATTTTCACATTTGTTTTTTTATTAGTGTTTTTCTTTGACTCCTTCTGGTTGTGGTGCTCTTGGCTAGGTAATTTATGGCCTAATAACAAGCTCTAGACAAGTGTCCTCGTTGCCAGAGGCATGACAGTCAGATCTGAGAAGTGTTTTAAAGACGAGTTTGGTTTGAAATTGCTTTTCTGTTCTTCCCCAAATGAAACCCTGCTGCTACACACATTATTTTTGGATTGGGAGAAGCAGTGGAGGAGGGATGGTGTGTGTTTATAAAGATGCCCAAAAACCAAAGCTTTTTGGAAGCTGAAGCTTGCTGGGGAAATGAGAAGTGGCTCACTTCCATTTGAAGAAGAAGTGGAGTTTTCAAAGACTTGTATGGGTGTTAGAGTAATACTGCTGAGGCCATGCCTACCATTTGCATTTGTGCAGGCTGAAGTAGTGACCCATCCATGTCTCTCCTGGTTCTCTGAATGCACATGCTGTAGCCCTGGGCATGCTGCTGTCCTGAGGTCTGCTGCAGAGGAGCATCCTGGGTCCTGTGATCCGATAGAGATGCCTGGCTCTATGCTGCTGCCCAGCTCTATGCTGCTGCCCGTGTTGGGTGTGGTAGAGCTCCTTACTCAGCGGGGTCCCAGTGGCCATATGGCTTCTGCATCACCATACTCTGGGAACAGGGTAATGGTGGCATTGATTGAGGGCTCTTTCGAAATGAAACACTTTTTCTTTGACTGGTTTGTTTGAAAGAGAGCAAGGAGAGTAAAAAAAGGGTTTGTGCGTGTGTGAGATATAGCAAGTAGGGTCAAGGCTCTGGTGGTATCATGAAATCTTGTGGTTTAATAAAATGATGAGCTTTCTAGGGAGCTCTAGAGGGAATCCTGGGAGCTTTTTGTTCCTTTTTTGCTTGCTGCTGCTTTCAAACAGCAGCTCCTAGGTGCTCTGCCCTATTTTAGTTTAGTTTAGTTTAGTATGGTATTTATGGAAGCTCCCATCCAGCTCCTCAGCTGATCTTTGTCAGTATCTCTGAAGAATTTACCAACCAAACCTGTTTTGCCTTTCTCACCTAGTTGCACTATAGACTTTCAATCTCTCAGCTGCTTTTATACTGAGGAAGGGCATGATGTGTTTGCAAAAAGCTATGTGAACTGATAGTGACCTCTTTGTAGCAACATTTTAGCTGTCTCCTCATCAGCTGTTCTCTTTCTAAAAAGCAACTGTATTTCAGCTCTGGGTCTTGTAATTGTCTTCCCCGTTCTAGACCAGCCGGCTCACCGTCTTTTCTGACCACCAAACCTTGTCCCTTCATCTGCATTCTGTCTCCCCTGCTATTTTAGCTGTCACATGTATCACACAAATCCTATTTTTACTTTTTAAACATCTCATTATCCTTCCATTCTCTTTTCGGAGTGCCTCATCCTTTCTCCACTTGGGAGAATATCTGGTCCCATCTGAAGAACACAGTGTGACTTCCTCTCCAGTGTTCAGAGCTTGCCTTTTGCTGATTTGTGATCTGGGCCCTCACCCCAGAAATTAGGATAAATTCTTCCATCACTTTTGGAGCCCTCCAGAAACTGAGGTTTAGAATCCCATAAAATAGGCATTTTTCTGAGGTTATGGTTGTGATGTCTTCAAGCTGAATTATCTGCCCCCAGGCTGAATTTTCTCTTTGTAAAGGTAACTGATGTTATCAAGATAACTTCTACAATAGAAGTTGCTTGATGAAGGAAAGAACTTTGTGTTTCAAGCATTAAGTAAGATTGCATCACACAAAGGAAGGGGATGGCCCTAGTAGCAAATGGCTTGAGGGAAGATTGACCCTTTAATACCAAGTGTGTTCAGAACAAGCTACAGACAAGTTAGTTCTCAGCCCGTGCTGAGAGCTGGGCTAGGCCCTGCAGTAGCAAGCAAAGACCTCTTCACTCAGAGAATCACTGTGTGTGTCTACATGGTGTATTATGGGCCAGTATGAGCTTGTGATACCAGAAATAGGTTGCATAATCATACCTGTAATAAGTTGGTCCCTGAACATGTACATATTTAGTATGGCAGAATGTTTGCTTATTGGAAACAATGCTGCCAACCTAAATATACAGAAATCGTGTGCCAAGCCTCCCCTCCAAAATGCAATTGCCTTTAAAATTACAAGATTAAACCACTACCAATAACAACCGAAAGCAATATGTTTTTGATTCTTTTTTTTTTTTTGCTATGCAGTGTTGGAAGATTTGTTGTCTGCTTGCAAGTATGCCACGTTGTATTAAATCTCAGATTCTAGGGTAGTTAGTTTACAGTCTCGGCAATACTTGCTAGTACTTACCAAATACCACAAGAGTTGTGCTGAGTATGACTACTCAGGATGGTGTAACTGGGGAGATTCACACCTGTGCGCTGTGAGGACCCTGAATTTGAATGCCAGGGTGAGACATGTTGAGTAGAAGTGGGTTTAGAGAATGTGTGAGATGTCTGAGGATGTCCATGGGCTTTCTTTTTTGTGTCTAGGTAAAGTAGTTTAAGAAGTTCTCATCCCCAACTGCTCGGTTTCCATCAGTGCTAGAGATTTCAGTCTCCCCAGCTGAGCTAGTGCAGTTGGAAGGAAACTACAGTACATTGTCAGATCATCATCCCCAGCACCTTAAGCTCAGATAATGGGCTTTGAAGAACACTAAGTGAGGAATGCTTGCACCTTTTGTCCTCCTGGCAGTGGGAGTGAGGATCCTACTGAAAGGAGTGAGGAGACTGGAGGTGACATGCATCTGAGGAATGCTAATGTCTTAAATCACTTCCAGTTCTTTGTAGAATAAACATGTGCCTAACCCAAGGCAAGGCTGGAAAGGTGCTGGTAATGTGGCTTGATATTACAGGTACTGAACCTCCTGCCTCGGAGGGGCTTTCTGCTTGCTCAACAGAGGTTGCAGTAAGGTGTAGTGTGGGAAGGAGTGTTCGTGACAAGCAGAAGATTAGGTGTTCTCTCACTGAAATTTGTTTGCCCTCCAGACTGAGGCTGAGCCACTGAAACTGTTTTGGATTTTATTTCAGTATTGGGAAGTGCCATGTCAACTGGATAGTGACATGTCATCTTCTGCTCCATCACTGCTCTGCATCTATCCATGATTAAATCCACATGGAGCTGTCTCATCCCTGTCCGGCTGCTGCTATTGTTTTGACTTTAATGCCCTGTGTTTGGAATCAGATTCTAATCCACATCAGAAAGCAAACGCCAGCAGCTGGAGTGCAGTTGATTTATTAAGATAGGCTGACTGGGTGTTTGCTCCATTTCTGACATTTATGCAAGGCTTGCTCTTGTCCTGGGGATATTATTGCCCAACAAAAGTATTTAATGCAGATCTAAGGGTCATCCATTTTGTATGCATTATAATTTTAACTAATACTTGCCTGACCTCATGTATGGGGAATGATCACAGCTGTTCCTGAACATGTGTGGAATTACACACTCCTCCATTCTGGCTGTCCTGTCCCTGCCCTTCTGTCAGTGAACCAGCAAAATGGCTTTTGTGTTGGTCTCTCTGCCAGTCTCCAGGACTTCTCAAACCACATCCCAGGCTGAGATGGAAAGAAGGAAAAAGTGTTTTTCTCTGATCCTGTGTGGTAAAACTTGGGAACAACAGGAGAGGTACTGAGGAATGAAGCCTGAAAGCTGTTGGAAACAGTTGCGTAAAAAATAAATTAAATTACCGTGGCAAGAAAAACATTGCTTTCAACATGATGAAGTTTCAGAAACTGAAGTTCTCTGTTCACATTCATTACTACGTGACAGAAAACCATGTGCTGCATGAGGTTTGCATAAGTTTGTCATGTGAGATGAAGACTATTCAAATCTTTTATCCTTGCAAGGAAAGAGGAAAAATGTTCCTAGGGTATGTGTTTTTGCCATTCCTACCCAACTTTTCCTTGTCTTCACTGCTGGGAATGTGTGTCCTGGAAAAATTAATAGTCTGAAAAGAACATTTTCCCCTTTGACTTATTTGCAGTCAGATAAGGATTTTGTTTCTAAAAAAGGTTACTGTTCAGCATTCAGGTATGTTCTCAGGAGGAATTGGTAATATTTTTGTGATACCTCACATGCGACTGTGAGCATTCGCTAACGTGCAGCAATGCAAAATTGCCTGTATGTGGTGGGGAGGAGGGCTGATTTTTCAGGGTGGCGGATGAGGAGTGTTCTTCTGTTCCATCCCACCGGCACCACTCTGATGAGCCCATCAGAGCACTGAAGATGTGTACAATGAATGCTAAGCACATCGTGCAAATAAGCACAATAATAATAATAATGTTGAAGATAGGAAATGAATAATTTCTCTAAATGAAGCTTGGGCAGGAATTCAGATAGAAAGTATGTAATTAAACCAAGCTGGAACTTGATCAAAATACTGAAATGGTACTAGGAAAAAAAGAGGAAAGTTATTTAATGACTATTAGCAGGAAAAACCTTGACTTTCTACTTCATCCGGAAAGAAGACAACTGCCAGCTCCAGAAAAAATTGAATTCCCAAAAGAATGTTCCTCCTTCTCCCATGTGGTTTTCCCATGGAGAATTTCTGTCTTGGGCTGCCAGGATAATACTCACCAGTTGTGGAGGTGGGGCAGATATTTGTGCAGGAGAGAGACTTTTGGGTTTGGGCCTGGAAGGACAGTGGGATGGCTGGTGGCTGAGCTGAGCATGGCCGGTGCTGGTCCTGGCTGAGGCGGCAGGGAGTGGCAGGTTGTCATGGGTTGATGCTGGCCAAATGCCAGGCACCCACGGAAGCCACTCACTCCCTCCCTTCTGCAGCTGGACAGGGGAGAGAAAATATAACAAAGGGTTCATGGGTTGAGATAAGGACCAGGAGAGGGTGCTCATCAAGTATCAACACAGGCAAAACAAGCTCATCTTAGAGATATGAAGTGAATTTATTACTGACAGAATCAGAGCAGGGTAATGAGAAGTAAAATAAGCCCTTAAAATCACCTTCCCCCCACCCCTCTCTCCTTCCCAGCTCTACCTCCTACCCCAGCAGCCCAAGGAGACAGGGAATGGGGATTATGGTCAGTTCATCACCTGTGGCTTCTCCCACTGCTCACGGAGAGGAGTTGTTCCCCTGCTGCACTGTGGGGTCCCTCCCATGGAAAACAGTTCTCCATGAACTTCTCCAATGTGAGTCCATCTCATGATCAACAGCTCCCTGCAAACTGCTGCAACATGAGTCCATCTCAAAAACAACAGTCCTCCTCAAACCACTGCAGTGTGGGTCACTCTTCCATGGGGTGCGGTCCTTTAAGGACAGGCTGCTCCAGCCTGAGAGCAGGGCCCCTCTCTCCATGAGTCTCTCATGGGCTCACAGCCTCCTCTCAGTCAACCACCTGCTCCAGCATGGGGCTTCTCCACAGGCTGCAGGTGGATCTCTGCATTCCCTGAGGATCTCCATGGGCTTCAGGGGGACAGCGGCTTCATCATGGTCTTCACCACAGCCTGCAGAGGAATCTCAGCTCTGGTGCCTGAAGCACCTCCTCCCCCTCCTTCATTGATCTTGGTGTCTGCATAGTTGTTCATCTCACATGTTCTCACTCCCGTTAAAACTGCAACCACTTTTTGTTTAGCTTACGTCTTAAATGTGTTATCACAGAGGTGTTACTACCATAATTGACCCATCCTTGACCAGCATGTCCATCTTTGAAGCCACTAGGGATTGGCTCTACTGGACATAGAAGAAGCTTCTAGCAGCTTCTCACAGAAGCCACCCCTGTAGCCCCCACTACCAAAACCAGGCCATGCAAAACCAATACACAGGTTTAAATAGCTGGTCCTACTGAAGTGGATGAAATGACTGGTTACGCAGTCCTGTGCCCATCTGAACTCTGACCAGACCAACCTTTTCTTGATTTGGATTCTCCAGTACAAAGAGTCCTATGACAATCTGTGGAAGAAGGATGAGCAACCAAGCGTCTTTACCCTAACACAAACCACAAAGGCCCATCTGCTACTGTGTGTTAAAAACTCAGAGCTGCTGCTGGCTTTACTGGCTAGTGATTGCTCCCTCTTCTGCTCCCACGGCTAGAGGACGTCATAAATTACGAGGAGAGCACTCCTCTTAGCTGGGCAAGGGCTGAACTTTGGTTGTGTATTTGTGGAGCTCAGTGCACAATTAACCTGGCACAATTCACTGAAGCACAGTTCACTGTAAATCCTTGCACAGTAAATGAATTTCAATCACTACATTTCAGTGACGACTGAAAGACACTTTGAAGACTAAATAAAGCAGGACGTTGAGATTTCAGAGAGTAGGTATTTTGAAAGGATTTGAGGGAAAAGGAGAATACCTGCAGTTCTCCGCAATGCTTGTGATGTGGCTGTGTGTGCTAATGGGATGCTCAAGCAGTACATGGCGGCGTGGGCTCATGGGGAGAAAGAAGGATTGAGCCTTCATTCCTGCACTGGAGACAAAGAAGGTGGAAATGCATTGTCAGTCATGTCATGGACCTGTGCTCAGTAGTGTTCCAGCCCATTCCCGCCCCCTCCCCTCCCCCCCCTCCAATTTTCATAAAACGGATACATTGCTTAAAGCAGGGGTTTGTTCCACAGCTGTCTTGCTGTTCATTTGACCCTACTAAATCCAGAGTGTCACTTAGCTGTGCTCTGGCTATGAGGGATGGTTTTACAGCCCCAGGCACACTGGTGTCTGTGTGAGACTCAAGGGGCAAGGAAGAGTTTGCAGAGAAAGGCATCATTGAATGCCACAAAGCTTTAGCGGTGCTAAGGTCAGTAATCTTACAGGAGCTTCTAGCAGCTGGCACTCTGCCCCTGGCTCCCAGGTGATGGTGGTCCAAGGCTGTGTGATTTCCTGTGTCTGAGCTAAGCCTCAGAGAAATTAAAGCAGCAGGAGCAGAACTGCTTAGGCTGGGACAGCTGAGGAAATGGCACCTGAGTACATGCCAGTTACTTAGAATCCCAGGATGGGAGGAGAGGGAGTTTACTGTGATGGCTTTCATAAGCTGATCTATGATTTAGGCCTAGTTGAATGTGTGATCATTGGGCTGTAACCTTCTCCTAAGTTACTGAGAGGAAATCTACAATCCGAGCTGTGCTTGGCTCCCTGCCGTGAGTGTGTGATGTGGGCTGCACTGGGGACTTGCTGTGCTTAAGGTTCTATGAATTGGATCCAAGCATGATTTAAGGCAATTTTCTTCTAATTCACAGTCAAGCAATGGAATAGATCTGTCTTCTGAGAATCAAAAGTATTAATAACTCCCTTAGACACAATTTGGAAGCAAATGAATACCTACATTTTTTGCTGAATTTGAGAGCGTTATTTTACTGTACAGAGATGAGCTCCATTAGCAGAACACATGAATTAAAACAAAGCAGCTTTATTTGCATTTTGGTTAACTGTTCTTGAGACAAGAAAGCTCATCTAGTTGTGAATATGTGGCAACGAAGATAATAAATGGTGCAATGGGGCTTAATCTTTAGGTTTTATATTTCTACAAAATGGCTTTCATACAGAAATATTTCCATCTTACCTACAGCTGAAATTTGTCACCATGGTAACCTTCTGGGTTTGGAGGGGTGGGTTGCTCTAGGCAAATATGTGGCTACAGCCTCAGAAATTGTTACCCAAACTGAGTTTCATTTCTCCTCTCTTTCTTTAACATCTATGAGGTTCTTACACCCTGGACACCGTTCACGTAACCAGATCAGAGAGAGGCTGTATGGATTTAAACTCTGTTTCCTTTTTTTGAAAGGAGCAGTGTTTGGGGCATTTTCCTCCCTTAGTCAACTGCCTCCATCTCTCCTCGGCTGCAGGTCTAAATCAGTTTGGCTCTCCAGGAGTTGCTGGACCATGCTCTGCACTACAGGTACATGATACCTGTAGTGTCACCTACTTGTTGCTGGGCAAAAGCAGAAATCCTGAGCTGGGGCCCCAGCAGCTCAGCAGTGGGGAGCATACTGTTAATGTACTGGCCTCAATATATACACAGCTCTATTTTGTTTTGTTTGACATACATGTCTGAAAGCAACTTCAGGCCTTAAACTTTTTTTTTTTTTTTTAATTTATTTTTATTTATTCTGAAGAGGGAAAAACCTCTCACACAAGTGTGATTAAGACTTCTGAAATTAAAATTATTAAAGCTGTGGAGAATCCTTGCCCACAGTATTGTGTCAATGCAATAATATTTGAAGGACATGTCAACATCTTGATCGTTTAACTTTTGATTTTTATTTCCCATTTATATGTCAAACTCCTTCGCACTGCTTGCCCATGTTCTATTTTTGGGCTGTAGGAAAATGGAGGAGTTTATGATTAAAGCTCTGGACAAAGGCTGTGCAGACTGAAGTTGCTATTAGTGAACTACTGACTCTGCCACTAACTCTTGACATAACCATGGCTGAGTCATTCCATGTCTTTCTGCCTTAGGTCCTCGTCTGTAGACAACACCCTTCTTCTTCTTCTCCTTTTGCTTGTTGTGTGGGCATACAGCGTGGCAAGCACTGGTGTCAGGGATGTTCCTGATCTGTGCAGTAGTGCCTTGATTTTATCTGAGGCTTCTTGGTATAGCTAATAAACAAACAGTGAATAAAAATGATTAAAGGGAGTGCAGTAACAAGCAAAGTGGTGACCTTACCTGTTTATTTGCTTTTTGAGAAGCTACTGACCTGCCACAGGAGCCACCAGACAAAAAAGGCCCTGTTATCTGAGTACACTCACGCCTTTCTTCTCCCCGTGACTGACATTTACGTCTTCTTTTCTTTCCCCTGTAGGATGAAGCAACCAAAAACATTCCTTCATGTTAAGGCAGGATGTGTTTGAAAGTGTTGTCTGGCCTGGGCTAGCTCTGGCTTCTGTGCCTCTTTTTGTTCCTTTGAGGCCACCTGCTAATGTGAAGTACGGCACCTTTAACTAGGAAGATCAAGTTTAACAGCCTCGGAGCCACTGGCAGGAAGAAGGAAGAATCTTTCAGGGCAGTTTGAGCACTAGGTCCACTTCCTGGCATCTAGCACATGAGGCTGAGCTGACTATAAATATGCAGCCACCCACCACACTGCTGTCCCAGTAGGAACTGGGGGCAGAAAGCATCGTTTTGGGGATTTTAGAAGGCAAAAGAATATGGAGCACAAAAAATAGCTGTGTTCACAGGTTACCATCCATCATCTCGCTTCCTTTACACTATCTTCTCTCTTTGTCAGGAGCAACACAGCATGAAGGGGGAAAAAGACACATGCTGAGGCTGCAGTAAGCTCTTAGTGTCTCCTACCTTCTTTCCCCTCTTCTGCTGTACACATTACCCCTTTCATCTTGTTTAGGGTGGAGTGGTGGATTCTCAAACAGACTGTTATTAGGAGAAGGAACTTGCCATTCAGGTGCTTATAGACTCATCTCTCAGATTACTGTTATCCCTTGCATCTGCAGAACTAGGTAGGGAGATTCGTAAGAACGTGTTTTTCATAGAGAGATTTTTGGAGGCGTCTTCCTATCAGGCGTACTGCACAAAATGGGTCCCTCCAAAGGAGGGAGGATCTCCGAGTCAACTTCCCCAAAATTTAGGGCACGGAGGAAGGTGAAAAGCAATGATTTCCAAAATTATCTGAGCATTTTTTTCAAGTAACTTAAATTGTTTGCAGGCTCAGACTGGCATGGGGGATGAATGGAGGTTGTGCTGGGTGCCTGTTGCATTCGAATGAATTGCTCCTCTCCCCAGAGCCCCATCTCCTCTGTGCAGCCAAATCATGTATGTTTGTAGGAGACAGCATGCTTGTGTTTCTCCCACGACCCTGCTGGCTCATTAGTGTTATTTCTGGAGGTCTTGTTTCCACAGTAACAAGCAATTACCATTGTTCCTTGGACTGCCAAAGTTACCACCAGCAACGCAGAGGAAGATGCGTTATTCTCTATATTGGGATAAAATGCCTTTATATGTCTTGCTATTCACTGAATGCCAATCCTGACGCAGGTCCTGTGCAAATAGCACACTCCACCCCCTGCCAATGCTGCTTGTGCTGGTATTAAGACATGCCAAATTCTGAAAAGATCCAAAATGATCTCCTCTGGTCTGTGGCTACACTGGCAACGACAGGGTCAGGATTTCAGCAGCAGAATGACTGTACCAATGGTAGCTCTGGTAGGAATATAAATAGAATAGCTTGGAGGCAGTTCTTTTTGCAATTGTGCTTAGCCCTGTTCTAAGTAATGCTGGCTAGTGACGTCAATGAAATATACTGTCTGTATTCACCCTATAGCTCCTACCAGTACTGTGGTACTGGGTGGAGCTCCCACACAGGAGTCTGGTGGTCTTGTGCTAGCAGGATGCTCTGTCTGTATTGCACAACCCTTCATCATCCCCAAGGGGCAATGTGTATGCATCAGCTCCAACCATTTCTTCCATCAGTGGCTTCTCCTTTCCTGTTTATGTTTACATTGCACACAGACTGATGCAGCTAAAACGGTCTTTGAACCCCTTAGAACATATCCCGAATTTCATGCACATTATCAAAAGAGTAGGCAGCTGGGAAGCTGAAGGAATATGGGCTTTTGTAGGTGAGAGCAGTGGGATACTGGAATGCTGGGGCAGCTGGATCAGGTTTCATGGCTTGGTGAGTTTTTATGGCTTTCAATGACTCCAGTTTCCAAGTGTGACTACATATTCTAAAAAGCTCTGGGGCCCTGTTGTAAGCTCTGAGCTCCTCTTAACAGAGTTTTCTTGTGAATGGGTGTATGGATGAATCTATATATACACACCCACTTGCCCAAATGACTAATAGCAGGTGTTGGAGGGAGAACACAGCCTCTAGCTTCCATAAACCAAAGCACAAGGAATCTTGCTCCAAGGATGCGGAAGCAGAGAGATCAAGAGAAGCATTTTAAAACTGATGACCTGCCTTTTGTGAAAGGTCTTGGAAACACCTGCAGTAGAGATTTTTAAAACCTGGACTTAGTAGAGAAGGTAGAAGACAGTTTCATATCAGGTCACTGTGTGAGTGTATGAGGGTGACAACAAACAAAAAAGGTGCTGCTTTGACAGCCACCAAGATTGTACTGCTTTAGATGCCCTTAAGGAAATAAAAATTCAACAGCAAGCACATTGTCTTTTCATAGGATGGAGAAAGGGATAGGCAGAAACGATTGTTGATAAGGTCCTTCATTCTTTGTTTTGATTGAAGTCCCACCAAGTCTGCAAAGGTTGTCTGGGAAGTGATAAAAAAAGGATCATAAGGAATGAGTTACTCATGATGCAGAACAGCCATCACCTTGGTGTGAAATGAAGGTGGAGGAAGGAGTTGTACACAAGTGGAAGGAAAGCACCTGTATATCACATATCCATTCTAAAAGCTGTCCCTAAATTTTTAAGTATCTCTTATTTAGTAGGACTAAAGTGCTAGAAAGTAATTCGGTTTTCTTGTGGGCTTACCATGAAGGCAAGTCAGGACAAGAGAAAGGTTAAGAAAATATCCTTGGGCATATGAGAGTGGTCCTACCTAATTCAACAAGCTTCTCTTCTCTTTTCTGTTGCATCCTCCTAAAGTCCTGGATTTTATCACTGTCTGTATGATTGGGGGAAAAATAAAGAAGTTATAATAATCTTATTTTCCACATGTAAACCAGAAGCTGGTTAGTTCTAGGTGACAGCTTGGGTGGTTCATAATGATCCGAGGCTTGGTTTTGCATTGAAAGGAAAATATTCCCACCTCAAAAATAAGCCAAGGCTTTGCTCCTGGTGTGGGCTCGGGGCACTCCTGGCGCCCCAGCCTTGCAGCGGGGTGTTGTGCCGAGCTGGCCGGCAGACGCTAGGTGGAAGCCTTGGGTTGCGGTTCCACTGCAGCTGCTGACGGCAGGAAGAAGAGGGCTTGTGCTTTCAGAAGGGAGATCTTTTTCTTTTCTTCTTGCCTTCACATGCTAGAAAGAGAAGTCCAAGCTCTTCTGGTGCGCAGTGGGGTGAGCAGAGGAATGGAGAAGTGTCAGTCCCATCCCGGGTCCTCCCTGCAACAGGATCTTGTGAGCAGGGCTGTGGTGGGAGCCTTGAAACCCTCTGTGTTCTTGGGTGTGGTTGGCTGGCAAGATTGATTTAATTTATCCTGATTTATTTTATCCTCATTTATGTATTCTGATGGGGATAATTTTGAGATCCCTGTGAATGCATAAAAAAGAATTAATATTGGGATGAAAGTGAGTACCGATTAGCTGCTTTATCTTGCAACAAATGCTGGTAGAACCAGCTACGATAAAGTGCATGCTGAATTTATGATGATTGCTTTCGACAAGGCCTCCAATCTGAAAACTATTCCAAATAGGGAGATTTAGAGTTAGTACAAAGAATGAATCACAGGTTAAGTGAGAGCCAGATGAAACTTGAAATGTTCATTTGAGAGAAATGTCAAAGTTTATGATTTCAAGGCATCTTGCTACTTTTCATGATATAAATACTGTTTTCAGTGTATTCCTAGGAACTAAAAATTATGAACATTTCCATTAGAAACTTTTAGAAAAAGAATTGATATTTTATTTTGAAAATTAGTGAAGTTTTGGTACCATTTCACGTATCAGTTGAAATGCAGTTAGGTTATGCCAAATCAAATCTCATATGAGGCCACGTTATGCAATCCTACCAGTAGCATAACATACCATGCATACAAAAATTAAATATTGTTATATAATTTAGCACAGGTGATATTTTATATCCAAATCAAGTGATTTTTCTACGAAGTAGTGAGTTTTCTATCAAAAGCAATAGCAGCTTTATTAGTCTGTGCTGAATGAAACAATTTAAATTTTTGCACTCTGAAATAGAAATGTTCTGGGTCCTAGTTAGGGAACAATTGTTTTTAATATCCTAGAAACCTGATTCCAGGATAATGGCAGGATATTGAACACATCTGTGTCTCTCATTATTAACTGAAGAATGTAAAAACAATACAAGCAGAAAAATATGTTAAGAAAATAAAAGTTGCTTTCAAAAACAGGATTTTAATTTGAAAGAAAATCTATCATTTTTTTCCTTAAGCCAAACTTTTCAATACTGAATTTTTTGTTTCAGCCTCCTTTTACGTAGGGATTTTTCATTTGTACTTAGAATTTTTTTGAAAAATGTTGATTTTATTGAAGTGGTATTTTCTGTTTGAAGACTGTTCGATTAAAATTTTCTCACTAGTGTGAGCTGTTATGACACACTCCTCCTCCACCCTCTGAGCTGTGGTAAAAGGGTGAGTGAAGTTATTGATTTATCTTTCCTTATTTTTTTTTTTTAGTGCAGTGACTTCAAGAGCTTCATGGCTGTTCTGCAGACAGATGCACAATTGTGAAACATCAATATGGACTGCAAATCTCTACTGTCAGTCAGCTCCCCTTCCCATCTGCATAACGTAATCCCTATCTCCACAATGCCTGCACAGATACACATTTGCAAAGATGTTTTTCTGGAGATAGTGTGCATAGCAAACACTCCCTTACTTGTTCTCATCTCTAGCAACATTACACGGAGTTTCAGTTCACAGTTCCCTGTGTTCCCCCTCCTACCACTGAAATGCAGCCAACTCTGAGCTGCGGCTATTAAACATCACACAAGCAACAACACAAAACAGATTGTGGAAAGCACAGGAATTTAGGGAAAATCAACAACTGAGAGAGGTCTGGGAAGCGATAACAAAGGATCATGGGGAATGAGTTACTCATGATGCAGAATAGCCATCACCTTGGTGTTCAGGTGATACCAGCGTGCAAGAGCAAGTTTTTGAGGGTGGCACAAAGAGGTATCCCTTGGAGCAGTCAGGTTTCAGCCAGGGAGATGAGCAAGTCAGCTTCCTTAACCACTGAGTTTTGTCAGTCTGTCAGAGTCCCAAGGAAAGTGCTGAAGGCATCATTGCTTGAGGGTTTTAAAACTGGTCAGTTTCAAGACAGCTCAAGGCACTTTCAGTACAGATGAATAAAACAAGATAGAGCAAGTACTGTATCTATTCCCACTTTGTACGAGTCTGAGAAAACAGTTGGGAGAAAGATGGAAAGGTCTGAAGGAATTAGGTGTACAAAGTTAGGAAACAGTGTGAACTGGTGTGGTAATAGGCGTGACATGGCCAGGGAAAAGCTTCCAAAGACAGTGCTCTTCTTTGACATCATGATGACCTTAAGGTGAGACAGGAGGAAAAACAGGAAGATGTGAATGAATCGGAGGAAAGAGAAATGTGTGTGAATGTATGGAGCTGTTTATGTGTGTGTAGCACAACACAAATCCCATTCATATCGGAAAAGCATTGTAAGTGTCTGCATCTCAGTTTGCTTTCACTACTGGCTTGAGGAGGGCACCTTGGCACAAAACCTGCACATGAATTCTTGATGCTTTAGGTAGAGTGATGAGCGGGGAAGGCTGCCAGACACTGTCACTGAGCATTCAATGGACAACTAAGAAGCAACTGCAAAAGTCTGTTCCCAACTCAAGTTGCATAGCAACACTAAATCGTCAGATTGCTGTTATGTCAGTCCCTTACATTATCCCCATTATTACAGCTGGTTTTAGGAATCGTGCAGTACAGCCTTACTAGCCCACTTCCCAGCTGGATGTGTGACCTTTGTCTCTTGCTGAATGATGCCATGTAATTTGCTGCAAAGGTGTCTCAAACTAGTACACCAGAGAGAAAAATCTTTGAGGATCCATCAAAACAGACCATAAGGAGCAAAGGATGGGCCTGTGCAGGATGGAACAGAAGGGACAGTTCAGGGCACATCAATATCCTTGAGGAAGTCTAGTGTCTGCCAAACTTGTCAGGATGTGTGTTACCCCATCACTTCTCTGAACTGAGTCATTGATCCAGTTGAAAGCCTATATTAAGGGGTGAGCCACAGTTGCTCATAAGATCTGTTTTGACTGCTTCCAGTGCATGCTTGTGCTTGGTGTTTGGATCTCTCCTGTGGACCATTGCTGCTGTGCAATCCTAACTTCCAGCTATCTGTTTGCTGCTTTTCAGTGAAAGCATCTTGTGAGCTGTTTCCTGGTGGAGATGCTGAAATACAAAACTAGTCACAACATCATCATCCTGTGATGTTTCAGAGA
Organism: Machaerirhynchus nigripectus; assembly: GCA_013397975.1. NCBI lineage: Eukaryota > Metazoa > Chordata > Aves > Passeriformes > Dicruridae > Machaerirhynchus > Machaerirhynchus nigripectus. Next base: position 456,551 of record VZRQ01009581.1, read on the forward strand.
CTTCCAGTCTCTGAAATAATACCTAGAAGTCTGCTTCTCTTGCAGGATGTTTCTAGTAACCTGCATAATGTCTTTCCTGGATGTCTTGTGTAGCACAGCATCCTCCTCCCTTTTTCATTCTGTTGCTGCTGCTTTTGCTGGCAAAAGATCTTGAAATGCCCCTGCCATCTCTTTGCAGCCAAGGCAACCAGGGTCTCTGGATACCAAGGTGTAGCTGGAGTTTTAAGGATGCAAATAAACTGAATGACCTCCTTTACTGCGAACATCAGTGACATGGACTGAGGACACCAGGTAGAATGAAAATTATCTTACAGGCCTTTTGCACTGGATGATGGGGAGAATGACCTGCTTAAGCAAGTAATTCTCAGTGATGTATCTCCTTTCTGAAGACTGCCTGGTTGTAAACCAGCTTTTTCAAGATCACCACTGCAAATTATGAACCGGCAAACAGACCTCAGAGGGACAAGATAGACTGCCTGTTCCCTCTGTATAGAGTAATGGAATTATTCTGCTTCATTAAAACAACTGATGAGACAACAAAGAGCCTCAAGATTCAGTTCCTCTGTATCTGTGCCCAGAATGCAAAGCATACAAATGGCACAACACCTGGACTAGGACCTACAAGTCACTCTTGCTTGATATCAAGGAGACTGAGCTCGGACAAAGTCTAACACAGCAGAGGATAAACATCCACATATGACATTGCTAAAAGAGATCTGATGGCTGTGGAGTGACCCTTAACAAAGGAACATCTCTTTAATGCAAAATAGCTTAGCAGTTCTTACGAAAAAGGAATAAAAGCTGTTTGTCTGATTTTCACCTTTCTTCCCTTTAGTACTCCCCTGAACTGCTGGATGGGACACTCCAAAAAACTTATTTCCCTCTCCAGGAGAGAGTCTTCTCTCTCTGTATTTTTGATGTATCTTGCTTCCCACTGAGGATGAGGGATTTGAGATCATTAATGAGACAGCAGGTGTTGGAGTGGTCACTGGCACCCACCAGCTTTGTAGCTCAGTCATCCTGAGGACCACTCTCAGGAGGGATTTATCCAAGGGCTCTGCAGAGCAAATAGACTTCCATGACCTGTAGCTGCTCTACATGTGTTTGTGAACAACCCTGTAGTTCAGTGAAGGAGTCAGCACTGAATTTTAGGTTGTGTCAGCCAGACTGAAGAGTTTTGTGTAACCTTGCATGGACTACCTGGAAGTAAAGGTATGAGAGACTGTTCCACGGGGCCAATTCATGTTTGATACTTAATATGGCTTTTCCTTTTTAACTTGGTCTTCTAGTTTATGGTGGATAGGGCTGAGGGTCCCCACTGGTAAGTGGAGGATTCTTTTGTCAGACTTTACACTGTGGTCAGACCTCTGTAAGATTTCTCTCCATATACCTCTATCATTTTCAGTCTGTATGTGTTACCAAGTACCATCTTTGCAGTGCCTCAGCTTTATTTGACAATCTGAGTTTCCTATGACCTTTGAGGATAACATTTTCAAGTTAAAATGTGCTGAATAAGGACAAATGAGAAATGCAAAAGAAGTGAAAATAGTCAGGTTTTAAAGAAAATCATCTTCTGTCAGCATCGTTTGCATGTGTGCTCATTTCTTATAAACATTCAAAGGCTCGAGTTTCCTGTTGCTAGTATATATGGAAAACAAATGTCAAGACTGCACATGAATACTTTCCATAAATTAATATTAAATGTGCAGACACATTCCATCTCAAAGTGCTTGTACACTCCTCTTGTCAGAAAGCAGAATAAATGATGATCAGAATCACCACCTAGGGCTGGCTATTTCCATCTGTGGTTATGAAAATGCTCTACAAGGAAGGTCAGGATCATAGCCTCCAATTTTGCAAATGGGACACAGTTCCTCGGTAAAGCCACTTGTCTGGCAGTCACAGAGCTTCCACCTCTCTACTGAACCTGCAGAGGCAAGTGCAGATGCACATCTGATTATTTTCTCTCCCGTCCTTGGCTACCCCTTTTAAAAGGAGTCACTCACCCTTTCATTTATTGCTCAGGACGTGAGGCTGTCCATCACCACCCAGCACACGCTGCTGTCCATCCTGTGAGTGCATGTGTGCTTACTGGTGTGCATTTTCTCTCTGTCTCTCTTCCAAGGAGGAACTGAAGGCCTTGCAAGCGTGCCTTGCAACTTTCCTTCAGGTCACCTCTGCTTCTGCCTTCAGTGCCCCTCATTGCAAAGGATCTCTTCTTCCCTGCATCTCTTTTGGGCTGGCCAGAAGCCGCCTTCAGCAAATGTCCTGGCAGAAGAGTCCTGATTGTGTGCTTGAGTATTCTGTACCTTTCCTACTGTCCTTGTCTTGTTCGTAGCGTTCTTTCATTTTCCACCGCTGTCACAGGAAGATTTGTAGTCCTGAGTCCTCTCTGCTTTCCTGTGTGGGTTTTCATCCTGACAGTCCCTCAGACTGTGCAGAGGTGCAGGAGGGTTATAAGGGTGAGTGTGTTGTTTCCTGCCAGAGCAGATTTTGCTAATACATTTTACAAGGTTCCCTGGGAGGATGAGCTTGGTAGTGGTTTCAAGAAATAAAATTCAGTCAGTAGGGACTTGATCAAAATGTTTGAAGTAACATGTATCAGAAGAGGTCTTGTTGGGAGCACCTTTTCTTCATGTCTTTCCAGAAACTAGCAAAGGGCAATTCTGAGAAAAACTGGCAAATGCAGTATCTGGCTACTTCACACAGTGGTGATTAATCCATGAGGTGCATTGCCACTCTATGTTCTGGAGGCCACAAATGGAAGTAAAAACTCGCAGTAGCTTTATGGAGTAATCCAGCTTCCAAATTCCTAGGAATTAAAATATTTCTTGAGCTGCCTTGTACAACTTCTCAGGGCCTCTGAGGACACCAATAGCCCTGACTGTCCTTGCCCAGCATTTCTTGGGGCTTCTTCCACCCTGCCCAGGTTCCAGGCCCTCAGGCCCCCAGTGCCATCAGCCTCTGCCCTAGTGATGTTGCAGCAGGGCTGCTCTCCAGCTCCCCACAGCTCTTCCCTGCCTGGCCATGGCCCTGCTGCTCCAGAGAGGTACCTGATGCCACAGGATGGGGTTGCCCCTGGTGACTCCCAGATGCTCTGCTTCTCAGTTGGGCTGTAGGGATGCCCCTGTGGAGCCCCCAGCCTTCCTCGGGCTTCAGCACTTACAGAACTAAGGCTGCAACCTCCTCCATCTATATAAAGTATATACCATCACATGCCATAGCCAGTAGCATTTCTAAAGTGGATGATTCTCTCCCAATGTACTCCTTTTATCAAAAGCAAAAGAGTTAATGCCTGCCAGGATATAGAACTGATTGCAGAGACTGCAAATGCGATACTTGGACTAGTAAGTCATTTTACCAATGCTCTTCCTCTTAAAAGTGATCATTGTTAGAAACCATTGATCTTTTCCTTGTCCTCTTAGTCCAACGACATCACAGCTCCAAAATGGGAAGCCTTGCTGTGTGAGCAGAGATACACAGATCAATATCCCTTCTTGTGGCAGCAAGTGAAAATGTGTGGTGCAAAGGTAGACTTCCAGAGTCCTGTTAGCAGAACAGCTTGGATACAAGCATCAAATGTCATGGCAGTTGAAATGAAAAAGGTGAATATAGATGTTTCTGGCATCACTCTGCCTTCTTTGGAATTTAAGCATTATTATTTGGAGGATAGTTGCAACATTTTGTTTTAAAACTTCTGGAATTTCTAGGGAGAAGGAGGGGAATGAAGCTAGAAATATGTGTCAAAATAATTGTATCTCACAGTATTTGGGCACGCTCCTTTCAGAAGGCAGGCAGTGACCTGGGAAGGACCCGAGGGAACGGCCTGAAGTTGTGTCAGGGGAAGTTTAGGTTGGATATTAGGAAAAAGGTTCTTCACCCAGAGGGTGTTTGGGCACTGCAACAGGCTCCCCAGGGCAGTGGTCACAGCACCAGCCTGACAGAGCTCAAGAAGCGTTTGGACAATGCTCTTAGGCACATGGTGTGACTCTTGGGAATGGTGCTGTGCAGGCCAGGGGTTGAACCTGATGACCCATGTGGGTCCCTTCCAATTCAGCTTATTCTGTGATTTGGTGACTCTGTAGTCAGAAGAGGCCAAGGGATCCGTGCTTTTGTTAACACACACTCCTATGCTTACTGAAACTGCAGGCTACAATATCTTCTAGATTTACCAGCAGATATATTGAAGCTCAACAACCAAAGTCTGCAACACCAAAATCCACAAACTAAAGTTTAGCCTTGGTACAGCCCAGGTAAATTTGGTTCTGTGTCTTCTCTTAATGAGATATTTGAGCAAAACATGCTGCATTCATTGTAAGGATTTTCTTGCACCATGCAGGACAGGGGGATCATGGACAGATTAAACATTTTTTTAAAAAAGGAAATGAGCTATTAAAATATTGTCCTGACTTCCATCACTTCGTTGTGTTGGGTTGTGGGCGCGGAGGTTTTTCCTAGTAGAAGATCCTTCTTGCGCTTTTTGGTGTCAATGCCTCGGTCAAATTCATGGCCAACTGCTTCTCATGCTTAGGAAGGGACGGCTCGGCTGCCTTTCTTGCATTCTGCTTCATGGTGGTGGCAAATGTGGGATCTGACTGCATCAGGTCTGAGGAATCCCACAGGAAGCCTTCCCACAGAGGATTTAACTTGTGATTAAAAGCAAGACAAGGCTGCATCCATATTAACCTTCTCTCTGCAAAACCCAAGAAGGTCTCCCAACTCTCTCCTCCCCAAACCTCCACCACTTTTCCTCTTTCTTTGATTTCTCAGCTAAAAATAGGGTGACAGAGGGACTGTGGGGTAAGCAGCTGGAGTAGAGCGGAGCCAGTTGCCATAGAAACGAATGAGCCACTTAGCAGCACTTGCCTTCCTCCTTTGCCTGTGGATTTATTTTTCTCTCTTGTTCATGGAGGGCCAGTGTGGGGCGGCAGGAGAAGTCCCACACCAGCTGAGACACAGCTCCCTGCCCCCGTGGCCACCCGGGATGCCAGTGTTCCCTCAGGATCTGCCTCCCAAGTGAGGAAGGGGAGAGGGAGGATGGACTTCAGATGGAAGAAGGGTCTGAGCTTCCAGGCTTGTGTATACGCTGGGTTTTCCCCTCTCACCCTGGCATCTTGTTTTCCTATCATGCTAGATAGCACTTGGATGGTGCCCCAAATATTGAAAGAGGACTCTCCAGGCCACTTGTGCCCTGCCCTGTCTCTAAAGATGGCAAATAGCAGCAGTTGGGTTTTATGCATATAACCATGTGCTGTATTACACCCCAGACTTGAGTAGCAAAGACAGTAGTTTGGAGGTGAACATATGGGTTAGAAGAAGAGAATATTCCTTTCTTCCCAGGTCTTCCTACCATCATGAAAAATTAACATTTGGGTGATTATTTAAAATAGATGCCCAACCTACTTTTGGTTCACATGGGGCTAAAGTTGCTTTAATTTCACTGCATATACATTTCTCAGTGGGGAAAACCTATTTCCTTGAAAGATCAGAAGCTCTAAATGGAATACCTGAAACATATTAAGCTACAATTTGGTTATACCTGATTCTGGCGTGCAGTGCGTGATATTCAGTAGTTTTTCTTTCTTTTTCTCTGAGACCGAAGAGACATACATTGTTAGGTAGCACATACTTCACTAAGTTTAAAAATAAACCTAGGAAATATTATCACTAGCAGAAAAGTACTAGATTGGCAGCTCTTGGAGAATGAAATCTTCTCTTCAGCCCTGAAGTGACAGAGCCAGTTTTGGTAAGACCTTCCCACACTGCTCCTCATCCGTATGCTCCAAACATTGCTCCCTCATAACCCGAGTCATGTGAAAGAGCCCCAGCTGCTCATAGCTGGATGCAAACCCCAGGTGTCTGCTGGCAGGTGCTATTTTCTTTCTCACTCTGTGCTGTGTGGAAGTGGTAATGGGAAAGACAATCATGCATTAATGGGTACTGCAAGCACAGTAAAGCTGTAAGGAATTTGCCCGCAGAACCATGCCTGGTAAAGCTTGCTGATGCGGTGCTGCTCCTTCAGGTTGCATGTTACTGGCATTTCTGAAACTTAGGAGAAAAAGTCTATTATCTAGAAATCACGGTAAATGAAATTGAAAGCAGTTTCCAGAAATTTGGGCTGGATAGTTTTCCTCTGGGCAGTCTGAAATGGGGTTTTTGTGCTTCATTCCTCATCTGAACATGAATGGAGGACTGAAAGATAATAAATGGCATCACACAGCGGTACATACAGGGAAGTGTAAATGTTAAATAATGAATCCTTATGACATACCTGCAAAGTCAAATGTATTATTTAACTTCTGCTCATCAGAAAAGGTCAGGCAAGACATGTGTGACAGAGTTAGAACTGGATCAAAGGTATACCTGGGAAGACCTGAAGACCTCCTTCACTGAGAAGTGGCCTGGCTATCTGAAGGATGCCATTCTGCAGCTGCTTAGAAGAGGTCAGCTTTGACTCTTGATCCTGACTCTTAGTATTACTCATCTGTACCACATCACTGACACCAGCAGGACCTACCTATGCTCTGAAGAGCTGTGTGAGCACGTGTGCTGCTGGGTGAGTCCGCTTCAGATCTGTGCAGACCCATAACAGGGAGCATGGCAGAAACAGGGGCAGGGTCATGCTGTGTTCTGGTGTTGTCCTGGTTGGCACAGCAGTCTTTCTGCAGCCCTTGCTGTCAAAATAACGTGAAACAACCTTGGGGTTTTGTTAATGTGTCACATCAGGGTCATTTATTTAGTCACCCATGCTTTCTTCTCTTTCCTCATTTTCGCCCAGGGTTCTGTGCAGCAGCTCACGTAAGATTAACTGCTTTCCAGCAGTTAACTGAGACTGCAGTGCAAAAATTTGATCTGAATTAAAATATATACCCAGATTTAGGCAGCTTGATCCAGGTTTGGTGGTGGCCTATTTCTCAGTGAAATGTGTAACAGCAACCAAGTGTCTTCTCTTGTATATTATTATGTTTCTTAATTTCATGGTGTGTTTTCTTTGTTTGTTGTAGTAGCCTGAAGTCATGCATCAAAACTCTTACTGTATTCATGAAAATGAATACCAAAGGCGAGCTTCACTGGCTAATTAAATCTTCTCTGTTGCACATTGGCATGATAAATATAGATTTAAAACAAACAAAATTTTCTACTAAAAAACTTCTCCTATTCTTGTCACCTGATGTTATCACAAGGGTCTGTCCCAGGAGGCAGGATGTGCTGAATGCTACACAGGAAGTAGGAGGAGCAAGAGTCTGGGGCATTTGAGTACAAGAATAAAGGGGTGTTTGTACACAGAGAAGTTCCTGTATGCTAGAAGAAAAAAGGTAGAAGTTACAAAGCAAATTCTTCCATCAGCAAGATCAGAAGCTACATGTCTTCTATTCTCTTTAGAAGTCATTCAGAGCTGCAGCTTGTTGGCTGCAGGAAGCAAATGAGATTTGGGAGGAGAAGAACTGAACCCCACAGCAACAGCTTGTGGTGGAGGGGAATAGAGAACTGTCGAGCACACTGAGCATCAACAACAGATGGGCTTTTGTGCAAAACATGGTGTCACGGTTAGACTGGAAAATGATGGCTTTCCATCTCTACATCCAAGCATTCAGGAAGAATAGGTGTGTTCTTGATGGTTTGAACTTACAGGTGGGGATTGGCTCATTTCTCCTTCCTCTTCTTCCTCCTTCCTAAAGAAACCCTTTCACTTTTTCTCTGTTTCTTCAGGACCTTTGTCCATGCAGAAAATCCTATCTTAAGCCTCTAAGGGTCTGAGATTTTGGCAATCTCCAGTCCCTAATACCACTCATGACTGCCACTTTAGCTGAGATGAGTTTGATGCCCTTTCCTTCAAGGCTTCAAGATGATGTCCCCAGACTACTGTATAGAAGCATTGCTGGGAAACATATGGCAGTAGATGGAATGTGCTGGGTAACAGAAGAGATAAGAAGTGATTGGGCAAGAACTAGCCAGGCTGGATTATTTGCAGGAACCAGGTCTGAGATGGCCTTGCCATCCAGTTGCTAGAAACAAAACTCAAGACCCAGTGACTGGGTTTTAATGCTGCTGGGAAACTCGTTGCTTTCCAGAGCATGTGCAATTTGTAGAAGAATTCTTTAAAAAAAAGTATGAATAAATTTATGATGTTTTGGTTAATGTTGTGTTCTTTTCATTAATAATATTTAGGTTACATTGAATTTGTTTTGTACAGCATTTCTCTTTTCAATGTGGAATGAGTTTTTTTACCAGTTTTGCTGTTCACTGCTGAACCAGCCGATGGGGAAAGTGATGAGAGAAGCAATGGTAACTTGGGGTTTGGTAAATCAGCCCCTGTCTCTGCTGGGTGTAAGGAACCCCTGGTTTGTTCATCTGTTTTCTCCATTAAAGGGAACCTTCAATGATAGAGCTAATAATTTTGTTTCAATTAGCATTAGATGCCAGTAAGGAAAAGGGAAGGTTTTATGCCTTTCTCACGTGTACTGAAGAGCCACAGAGCTGGCTCTGGCATAAAACCTCCCTGGAGGAGAATGGAAAAGATTGCTTCCATGCTGACTATGGATTCAGGAGGGCAGCATGGCATCAGATTACATCTGTTTGGTATTTTAAGGTTTCTTTACAATCTTAGAGGAGAATGTCATTATCTGAAGAATGCAGTCCTGCAGTTAAGGAGGAAATAAAATGTATTCCTTAGAAAATTCTGCTGCTGTGGAAAATGTGGGGCCTTGTCAGAAACCCTCTCACCAAGGAGTGAAACTGCACTCCAGACTCTGTGATACTAAACACGAGGGGAATGGGTTCAACTCTCTTGCCCTTTTCGGTGAGATTGCAGCTGACAGTTCAGGCAGGAGGATCTGTACAGCGAGTAGCATGAAGTGGGATAATGCATACTGAAAACTGCGTGCTGGGAGACGTACATACGGCTCTTGTTCTAAACAGTGCCTTCAGACACAGCCTGTGGAGTGTGTGCATAATGGCCCTTTGCTGGAATTTTTGCCATGTATAATCTTTGATGGGAAGTGGTTGCTTCTGTATAAAACTGCCTCTGCCATTGCAGACTGCTAGGCATGTTCTGTGCATAATGTTGTGGTGTTACTGCATGTGTACATTGCTAATGCCTAGGCACACTTCTGAAATGATGAATATATTTTTCTTCATTATTATCTGGTGTAATGACAATTCCTCACTGAAGTGTCATCTCAACTACTTGCACTTCAATAGTGCAAAAAGATCCGAATAATTATTTTTTTAAAGGCTGTAAATATATTTTCTTCCATCTCTCCCCCTTTCATTCTCAGATAACTAAGGCATAATGTCTTTGAAAATTTTTCCTGAGGCTTGCCAGAATACTTCATCACTAGGATGAGGCCCAGGTATGTGCAGTCGTGCTTCAGAACCAAAGGAACTGTTTGAGATTTGTTTGTTTTGCAAACAAAACAAAGCCTGGCTGCTTTCTGTTGTTCTCTTTTCTAGGCTGTTAACTCTGGGTATTGTTCACTGTCAGTGCTAGCAGAAAATTAATAAATTTAAAATATGGCTCCTTTGAGCAACTGAACAGAGAAGTTTAAAATGAGAGTCCCTTCTCAAAATTACTTACTGCAAACCATTCAGAGCTTGCTAGACTGCTCTGTTTTCTATGATGCTTTGGATCGTGACAGAAAGAAACTGTGTAAAAGTAAGATACTATTATTAGCTCCATTCCCTGTTCAAGCTGACTGATAACAGCAACTGTCCTCTCCTTTCATTGATGTACTTGTGAGATCCATCAATCAAGGCTGTGTCAGCAGCACACGAGGGGGAGGGTGCAAGTGTGTTTATTTTTACTGTCAATTGTATTTGCTAATGAGACTGGAGTCCATTACTAGAGAGGGAGCCTATGCGAGTTAGTGACTGAGTCAATTCGTTATCAAGTGCTGGCTCTTGTGCCAAGAATTGCTGGGGAGAACTGAAAATCATCATTCCTCCACCCCCAGCTCCCCTCTGTCTAACCTTTCACATTCACTCCTGATATTAACTGGAGATCGCAGCTGCTGGGAAACTGGCAGATACAATTTTACAAATGGATGTTGTCTGATGTCAACCTTTCCTCCTCTCCTCCCTGAGCATCTGACATTTCTCAACCGAACGGGCAGACGATAGAGCAAAAGTGGGATTATTTCTTTATGTTGGTAGTAATAATAATAATGACTTATTTTCAAAGTGCTTTTGCTCAGTAAGGAGAGGGGATAGAATAGCATTTATCCAGCTTGCATTTTCCATCTCATTTGCTGGGTTTTTTTTCTGCCTCTCAGCATCCTCCTATTTCCACCTGATCTTCTCCTCTTTCTTCTTCCTTTTTATCACTTCTGGTCCCTTGTACATCATATTGTTTTGGTGGTGTCCTCCTCCCCTGAGATCAGATGTGGTCCTAGACCACTCTGGCTTTACAAACCACTGCTTCCTGGTCTTTTCCTGAGCTGACCATTTTCCTGACCCAGCCTGCCTCTCCACAGGGCATATTTTTTACGAGCTGGGGAGACATGCTTCCTCCTCACTTGAAATAAGAGTGTTTGGTAGCTGCCCTTGGTGTGAGCAGAGTTACCTGCGAATGCTGGATAGAAACATCAGCCTCCCATGCTGAGAGCTCTCAGAGACACTGCCTCACCACTGCGTAAAGCAGGCAAAGCCTCATTTTGCATGAGGCAGGGCTTCATAGTCCTAAAAAAGGATGAAATCACGACAAACTCTAAAGCCTTGGGAAGAATTTGGGGCCATCTGGCAGACAGCATCCTCGGATACACTCTTTCAGGGACGTGCTCATCCAGAGCTGTCTCTGGTGACAGAGCGCTGTCTGCAGAGCCACCAACACAGCTCCTGCTTTGTTTCCTCATGCTGCTCATCCACTGCCGGCCAAATCCAGGCTGGGCTATTTCTGTGGGAACAAACCCCAAGGTGGTGACATAACAGGTAGGATAATGTGTGTGACCTGCACATACCAATTGTCTCAATTGTACTTCCAGAAAAACCCTAACTTTTAAAATTCAGATCCTCTTTGTCCATTGCAATATCTTTCTCCAGGTTTGCTCTCCTCTTCTCTCCAATGGAGCAATTCCTGTGTGATTCAGGAGGTGATTTTTGCATTTTTTCATTATTTCACACCCTTTTCTGGCCTTGCCTAGCCTGCGCACCTGGCTGGTCTGGTTGAAAAAGGTCCCCTTATTACCTCACACTATTTCTCTGTGGTGTGCATCTGTGCTACCTTACATCTCTGGACAGTTCATAGCTCTCAACCATGACTCTAGTTTCACTGAGGAGGTGGCTACTGTTTTTTGGTGGATTCTGAAAAAGACTGAAAAACTGTTTTTGAACTGGGAGGAAGGACAGTGGACCTCCTGTGGTCAGACAGTGGAGGGAACAGATACTCTGTGCAGTGCTCCTCCCTTGTCACCTTTGGCTAAAATGGGTTGACTTCATTTAACTCCACTCACTTTTAGTATTGTAGGTGTGGAAAAGGGAAGAAGTGAGATTCCAAACCCTTCTCTCCCCCTGGCAAGAAAGAATCAGGAAGTCTTGAATGCTGCTGGGGTTGTGTAGTTTCACCCCACCCTATTCTACCTTGATTCACTGCAACCTGTGTGGTGGGCTGTGGTAGGGGTCGTAGAGCAAAGAGGAATCTCAGCAGAGGCAGGCCAAGGAATAAGGGGGAGAAGTAGGAAGTAACTCCTTTGGGCTGGGAAAACATTAGGAGAGGTGGGGCTGAGAAGTTAAAAATTCACTGCTGGTCTTGCAGATGAGGAGGTGTATGGAGTAGAGGGAATTACTGACACTTGTGGGGAGGAGCTGGATTTTCTGCATCGCTAAGTGGCCAGAGTCACTCCAGAGGTGATCCAAAGTCACCATCTGCTTTTGGGGATGCTGGTGACTCTGTGGATATTACATGCTGGGGAGCTGGGAATTGAGTGCTCCAAAGACTGTTCAAACATAGCAGCCTTTCCAGAGGGAAAAATACGAAGACCTTGTAGTGACTTTTCTGGAGTCCAGCTCCTGGGTTTTTTCACTGGTTGTACTGCACTTACATTCCTAAACCTCTCCACACTATTAATCCTTACAATATCCCTTTTGTAAGTTCTACCCCCCTACCATACTACAAATGCAAAAGCTAGAGCACAGAGGAATTTAAAGGAGTTGCCTCTAGACTCAGCATGAGGCAGCTTTATGGTTCAGGTTCCTTGCTCTTGTCTGTTACATCTTTTAGACCATAACCCACTTCCCACCCCTCCCCTCATGTACCACCTTGCTTTCTTCCACTTATCTACCACAGTTAGTGTGAAACCCTCCTCTAGTGTTGATTTAGCCATTTAAGAACAGTTTTCCTTCTTTTCTGCCTCAACTAATTGCTTTTTAAAAAATTTCAGCTGAAAGTGCATCTTCATAGCCTACGCTCTTGAATTTTTCTCTTCCTCTGCAATTATTTACCCCTCAAAAGTGGTTTTATTTAGCTACAGTATGTACATTAAATATGAAAACGTGGTTGACTTATTTAGAATAGTTATTATTGGATGATTTCAGATTGCATGATGAACATGAAGTAAATAAGCCTTACTAAGTAGGTAGACAGTAATAGTCAAGGGTCACTTCAATATCTCAAAAGCATCTGACTTAAGTTGCCACAACCTTTGAGGGTATAGGCTAGAAAGTAAAGTTCAGTTATAATTTGCCAGTGGACATTTTCAGGTCTTTACCTTTCTTTTGCAGTTTCTTTAGCTCCTATATGTTGTGCACTTGGCTCACAGCATGATTCATGGCACAGCCCAGAAGGTTGGTTGGTGAGGCAACTTTTGTCCTGCAGAGGGGATTAAAAAGCAATATTTTGTACTTACCTGGGTACATGAGTACAGAAAAAACCCCAAACTCCAGACCTGGGGAATATGCCTCCAAAATTCAAGGTAGTTAAAAAACTTTCTCAGTTAAGCTTGATCTAAAATTTGCTGGAGCCATAATTTAGATCAGATTTCAGGCAACCAGAGCCACTTTTGCTGAGTGGGTTCCAGCCTTATGTGTAACAGGCTTGGTAATTGGCTGGATAGAAATACAGCAGATATCTGATATCTGATATCTGTGGCAGTACAGCTGATTCTGGGATCAGTTTACCTGAGCTGAAACTGATCTGAATTATGAAAAAGTGTTTGCTTTTACTGCTCTGATGCAACCACATCCTTCAGTGGTGGGGCAGGCATGATTTTTCCCAAGCACTGTTCTGCCCAAGGCTGATTGTTTGCCATTCTGTCCAGTCTTTGTCAAGAGCCTGCAATGGATTGCATGTGCTGATCTCATTAATATGTTTGTATAATGTATATCTACTTCATACTATGTATATATATATAGTTTTCTACACTTCTGCATGCTTTTCAGTATCTCAGTTCATAAGGCAGCAAGATTCGAACCCCCCCTTTTATTTGGTAGGGTGTTAGGACTTTCAGCCTAGAGAAGAGATGTCTGAGTAGGGGCATGACAGGGGTCTAGGATGATCACAGAGATCGGTAGGAAATGACTGTTTTCTCTTAATATGAAGAGTAGGAATCCCCAGTAAATTTATCAGTCAAAATCAAAAAGAGGCACTTTTTTTTTTCATCTGGTGCATACATAAATTGTGGAATTCACCGGATGGTGTGAAGGGCAAAATTATAAATAGTTCTGAAAGCATCTTGACACATTTATGGAAAAAAAAGAAGGCCATTAAGATCTACTAAACTCATTGAGACAGATGTGATCTTTGGTACAGGAAACTCTCAGCCACAGATATCTGGCTTCTGGGAGAATACAGTGGGAGAAGGATCACCGTATATTTGCACTGTCTTTTCCTAACCCTTTGCTGGTTCTTGCTGTATTCAGAGCACTGGGCTGGGTGGTCCTTTGGGTCTGGTACCAGACATATGCTTTGACAGCCTTAGCAATATTTCTTTAAGAACATTAAAATGGCTTGTTTGGAGCCAGGTTAAACATTGGTGTTTAACTTCACCAGCAAAGAGGTTTTTTAACTATCTTGTCAGGAGTTGTTCCTAGATATGATCAAGGGACAACAACAGCATCTCTAAAGTTGGGACAGTCAATAATCATTTGGAAGAAATGTTAACATAGCTTGATTAAATATTAATGTTATGAGTCATAGGGAGTTCTTGGAGATTGAAGAGTATGGAAAGAAGCCTTAACTCTTGGTGGAACTCTGTGAGGGAGCTATGTATTTAAGGTAAGTAACATATCCAGTATGTGTCTGAGAAAAACCCAGGACAAGGGTCTTGCCTGAGGTTTGGATCTCTAGTACAAGGATGTGTTCTGGCATCTTTTAAGCTGGATGATGCAGAGAGTGAACTTCTGGCAGCTTAACTATAGCAGAAGTCTGGTTTTCTGTCTCTAAGCTTAGCAGTTCTATTTTTAATATATGGATAGTGGCAAATACACTCTAATTTTGTCTTAACCTCTTTGTCTGCTATTAGAAGTGCCTTCAGGGAAAGTTGAATTCCAGAATCGCTATTCCAAAGGGAATGTTGAACCATAAACCACTCTCAGGGTGTCCTGGGATGAATTCAAGCTCCCTCATTAAGCTTTCTGGGCTTGTATGAGATCTGGCAACACAAGATGTCAATCCGAGAAAGATTCTTTCCCATCAAAAAATTTGCACAGACTACCATTAGCATGAAATGAAACAGTCAGATGAGTTTCTGAACCTTAAGGCTCCTCCATGAGTTTACAAAATCAGCCCAAGCAAATTTGAAATGGTTGGGAGCTGCAGTAGAGGCAAATCTTGGAGAAAATTAATGCAGTTGGAAGGGAAAAATGAACTTTTTTTCCGCTTTTGATTACTGTGGTGCTTTTTTTGTTCTGACCAGCAAAACCTCCTTCTTCCTTACAGTTAGCAAAGACATTTGTTTTGAAGAAAGGGTACCAGTATTGGTGTGGATGAAGGTAGAGGTCTGGTGTAAGTAAAGGCAGATTTTGTAACCACTTACAATGTTCCTAATGTCTGTTTAACTTGAGACCTGGAATACGTCATGAAAGTAACGAACATTTCACAAATTCCAGTGACCTGAGCTTTGATTCATGCTCACAGACATGCCACGGGAGTCCCAAGAACCACACATACCACGTGCCCCAGCTTATTGCTTCCCTGTCTGAATTCCTTTCAGCTCTGATCTCTTTTGCCTTTCTCTGTTTCCCACCAAAAGGGCTAACCTACCCGACATGTGGTTGTGTCTGACATGATACCCATCTGCCCTCTCCCTTCCCTTCATCATGCAATATATACTGAGCAGATTCTCATTATTGTTCTCTGGTAACTAGGCAACCATGAAATGTCAGCTTGGCCTAAATAAATAAGGCATACATATCTTTGTGATATATTTGAGTCTACATACATGTTGTTATTGATACATGAGGTCATTTGGCTGTGTCTGTACATGTGTGAAATCTGACCAAATGTAACAATACTTTGCAGTTTCACCCATGATCTTGAAGCGTTTTGCTTAAGCATACCCATGCTCTTGTGATTGAAATATTATCACTACCTCTAAATGACAGGTAAGTAAGCGAAGGTATAAAGAAATAAAGTGACATTTCAAGGTCGCAGAAATACTTAGCTGAAAATGCAGGAACAGCTTCTTGAAAAACGTGTGCCTGAATATCCTGTAGCAGGTCCAAATCCTTCACCCCATCACTATTTCCAGAACTGCAAACAGCAGACTGGCGTCTCCCTGTCATTTCTCTGTGCATCTGCTCCTCTTTTCCTCTCTCATTTTGCTCACTCATTGCATTGCTGTTGTTGTTCCCCAGATTTTTCCTATTGTTCCCCTTCATCAGATGTCCTTTTACTTCATATAGACACCCTTTCCTTAGACCTCTCTGGCTTATTGTTCCTCTTTCTTCACTGCCACATCTCCTTTCTGCTCTCCATCTCTATTCCAGTCTGCTCTTCTTCCACCCTTCACCCACATATACAGAACTTGGCAAGATGCAGAAAATAGTCATTCCAAGAGAAACTGGTGACATGTCCTTGGAGCTGGGAGTGGCCATAGGCTGCAAAGAAAAGCACTCCCAAGTTGGAGGTGGAGAATTTCTTTCAATGAGAATGAGAGGCACAAGGATTACCTGGGGAGGAAAAAGGAAAACCACCGAATTTTGTAGCTCCTCTCCTTTCTAGAAGAGAAGGATTTCAGGAAGTTTGTCCCAGGTGAAATGCATGTATGCAAATATTCATTATAAGCCAGACATGAGTCCTTGCTCTGGCAGTGTAGGACTAGTACCTTGTTATTTCAGCACTCACCAAGGAATTTAATGATGTTAAAAAAGCCCTTTGGAGAGCTGTGGGCTGTTCTCGACACCCTGCCTAGAGGTTAAGGCCAGAGAATCTTTGTGCACTGACAGTCCTTTGTTGCCATCATAGACCTTTCCCAGTATCAGTTCCAAAATAAAGCTCACCTCCCCTGTGAGCGCCTGGGAATTCCCCAGGATCTGTCTGTGTCCTGCTAGTGTGTGTTTCCTAGAGGTTTAACCCAAATACAGTTTGGATGCTGTTCAAAACCCAGGGCAGAAACTGAGTCAGGCAAACATAAGGTCTCAGTGGATCTCTCAAGCTCTTCCTTGACTATCTAGAGAAGAATTTGGGTTTCTCAGGCTAAGGATCACTGCCCTAAGTTGTTCAGCACTGAGAGAAGCCAGATCCCTAGTTAAAACTAGGGATCAAGGGCTGGAAAGTGAGGCTTTTTGTCTATGTAATATGTGCCTGACAAACAATAGCAAGGGGGTATACGTACAGTTGTATGCTGGGGTCCTGAATTTTGGTTAGGGATATGTTTATGCAGGCAAGAGGTTTGCTCTAACATAACTGCAGCTTACCCTGTGTAAATTGAGTGGGCTTAAAAGACGAGTGGGAGGAAGAGAACTGCAGCAGAGCTGGAGGCAAAAAGGGCAGGAACAGCTACCTTAAAGCATGACTACTTAAAATTTCCTGACCTATGTGGGCACGACTCCTCTCCCTTAGCTGAAAACACACATTCAAGGCTGTGCATCTGCACAGATCTTCCATCACCCACATTCAGCCACGACAATCTTCAGCAGGCCCATTGTAAGCCAGGATATAAACCAGGACAGATCCACAGCTGGCTGCAGACGCCGAAGTTGCCCCGGTCCTTTCAGGGCTGCAGCCGGAGTCCATTGCTGACGGCAGGCCAGCAGCAGGCAGATGGGGCTCCGCGGGTGAACATGTAACAGATGCCGTCTTTCCAGGAAGGCAAAACCTCACTGCCTGCAGCTCCCTGCTTCCCCTGAGGTGTGGTGGCTTCTTGTCCGTGCACAGTGAATGCTGAGGGAACGGCCTGCCCTCCCATCCTACCCATTGCTGGTGAACAACAGCAAATGCTGGTCTTGGGAGTCTCTGTGAGAACACTGGATAGAGTCAGGGCATTGGATGTGCTGTGATGATCCCGACCATCACACTGTTAGTGCAGCCCCCCAAACATATTTAGGCTATGCCAACTTGCAGGCAAAGCCTGGCTCCAGCTCATGGATGGCTTTGTCCAGAGAGGTAGTTCCAGGAAATGTGAAGGGGTAGAAGAGGAGGGTAGCTCTAGGGACATCAGCCACACTGTGCCACTTGCCTTGAAAATGGGCCCTGGCCCATTTTATCTCTTAGGATTGACTGAGCCCCCTAATTGCTAGTGACAGAGGGCCAGGATATGTGTAGAAATATCTGTAGAAAGATCACAAGGGAAGGGAAATGAGCCTCATCCCTGACTCGGCCAGCCAGGCTAGGTCACCCAATGACATTAAATTGCTCAAAAAGAGAAGTAATGGCTTTTAAACGATGCTTCCTACAGTAATTCCTCCTTTGCCTTCTACAGGGAAATATTCGGGGCAGCTGGTGTTGTAGCTCCATCTACCAGGAAGCAACAAGTCAGGCTCTACTGTCAGTCACAGATGGTGTAATTAATTCTTCTAGGTAGTGTAATTAGTCCGTCCTATCAGCTATGTATTTTCTCGGTCAAAATTATGCTAAAGCTAATAATACATAAAACACAGAAAACAAAAAGAAACCCAAAAAAGGGGGAAGCGATAATGGGAGGAGAAGGGATTAGCACAAAATTTACCAGTGTATAATTTTTTCTTGTTGTACATTTCCTCTTCCCTTCAGCTTCAAACACAATTCAGAACAACTGGTGAATGTAGCGAGCAGAATGAATACAAATTGGCTTACTTTAAATAGCAGCATGTAGGACTTAGCCAAAGTCTGCTTTCAGATGCTGAGGCGAGATAAGGCACAGATCCTGCAACGAACTCTGGGTGGGCATTGTGTCAGGGCTGGGCTCCTGCACCGTGCTCTGCCCCAAAGTCGGGGGGTAGGAAGGCAGTGTGTCCACTGCCTCTTTGACTGGGGTCCCAGCAGGGCACACCTGATGGCAGGGCTGTGTGGAAACGTGGGTATAACTCTCCTGCAGCACAGTGTGGGGTACACTGGCTGTCTCTGCTTCTAAGCAAAGAAGCAGCGGTCACATATTTGGAAGTTGGTCCCCAGAGCAGGGAAGGGTGGATTACCTGGGACAGTACCCATAAGAGAAGTGTCATGTCCATGCATAGGTGGGGGGACTGGAGCTCAGAAGACCCTTGTGGACTTGTTTCCTTTCTAGCTCAGGTGCTAGTGCAGAACAGTTCTCTCAGATCTCCAAAATGTAGCTGCTGGGGTAATTTCCTTGGGTCTCAGATTTGAGGGTTGATCCTAGAGAGAGGGAAAACAAAAACTGCTAAGTGAAACCTTCCTCTACCATGACATGAATTGTTTGCCCAGAGATTGGGCAGGCATGGGGAGGAGATGATAACTGGCCTGAGCTAACTGGAATAGGGGCCTGTGGGGCTCTGTAATGAGCTCTGCTGTTTTCATGTCACCCTGACTCCCTCTGAGCTAATCTGGCTCCCCAGCTTGCCTGAAGCATCCCATGGACTTGCAGTAGCCAGAAGGGGAGAGGATGGAGGGTGATTGTGAGGGGTGACAGTGATTGTGTAGCGCAGCTGGGGAGGACTTCTCGGTGAGCAGGACATGTCTGGCTCTCCGTGGTGGGAAGGAGGGCAGTGAGTGATTTTGCAAAGAAAACTGGTGCTGAGAACATGAAGCTATTTTGGGCAAATAAAAAGATTCAAAGCAAACTGCACGAGTCAGTCTCAGTAATGAGAGACTTCTGAGCATGGTCAATCTCTGTAATCACTTCTGTGTGAGCTCTCCAGAGCTGGGCAAGCTCACAAAGGCCCTGTGTGGCTCCAGCACAGAGACCAGCACATGTTGCCCTGGAGCATCCTGTGCTCACACAGCTCCAGACCTGGGGTGGCCCTACGAGCCCGATGCCCCATGGTGCCTGGGTGCCTCAGCCTCGCTGCCGAGTGACCCCATAGCAAAAGGAGAGGGGGAGCTGGCTGAGTCCCTGTGAGCGCTGAGAGCCTGTTTCCCTGGAGATAGAGCTATCTCTTTCTAAGAGTGGATTTAGCCCAGATGGGAAAAAATTGCTGAGCGGGAACAAAGTCCTTTTTTTAGAGCTTGAGGAGGCACAGCCTTCCCTAGTGCTGACCCTCAAGTCTCTTGAAAGCACCCTCTCCTCTGGGAAGAGGTGGTGAAGCAGCCTGGCTATTCTCCCTGATCCTAAGCCTGCCACCGGCAGGAAAGGCTGCAGCATGGTGTGTCCTGGGGGAGGGTACAGGGCTTTGGCCCTGGATCAGGCCAGTCCCCTGAGCAGCTCTTGGCATCATGCCTTCCAGCCCTCCCAGTGGCTTCAGTTCAACCAGTTGAAAATCAGCTATTGGTAGTGCTCACTTGTCATTCCTCAGTGGGCATGGCAAGAACTGCCTCGTGGCTACCCCTTGACAGAGCACTTTGTGCTGCCTGGTGACGTACAGATTCAGGGTAAGCTCATGCACTGCAAATGACAAAGCCTTTGGTCATAGATGAGCTGGTGCAGAGCTTTCGACATGCACAGGATCAAAGCACAGGAGCCCACGGACCTGCAATGTGGCTCAATAAAGAGCTGCATGTGTCCCTCACCCCATGAGAGGTGTTCATGCTTTCCCAGGAAGGCTGAAGTGCAGAAGGGACTCTGCTACCCACGAACTTTGTCCTTTAGAAGCTCAAGCAGCTTCAGGCACTGCATCTTTCTCTTAATCTCCCTGACAATTTAGTTTCTGTCTTTCTCATCTCATTTTGCTTCAGCATCTCTCCTAACACCCCCCCATCCATCCGTCTGTCTTGTTGCTAGGTGAAAAACTTGGAGCAGCAGCCATGAAGGCTGACTCATGGCCCATACATGGGAAACTGAGTATTGCAAGCTGCTGCTGAGCCCCACTGCTCTGGTGGGCTGCAATTGCCCTGGGCACCTCACCTGGAACCCCCACCCATGCACCCTCGCTGCTCTGCTCCTTGGCCTGGGGGTGCCCTCTAGCCTCAGCCTTGCTCTGAGCCTGAGCTGTGCAGTGAGCAGCACAGCTTTGATGAATCTTGTTGTGTTTCCTGGACTGACCTTGGACTTGATTTGTGGTTGTAAGGTGACTGCTGTACTGGCTTTGCTCAGATGCTTTGCCTGTGTTGGTGATGGTGTGGTCCTGCAGTGCTCAGCATTTCTCTCATTTCCTTGTGGAGCAGCCTGCCCCTTCTGCTCCCTGAATACCTAAAGGGTCTTGCGTCAGGGACCTCCCTGCAGGGGCATATAGCTCTCCATTATAGCTTTCCGCTCCTGATTCTGATCTCATCTGAGTACTAACGGTACTTCAAATTCATACTCTTAAATCTTCCTAGAGTGCTGGACCAAAGGCTTGATTTGGAGGCAGGTTAATTTGGCAGAATAATTACTGTTCTCAGTATCATGAGAGGAGACAATGATTTATCTGTGTAATTTTGGGGTTTTGTCATGACTACTCATTGCACAGGACGGGAGGTCATTACATTCTGTTGAAACAGCCTTGGGGAACTTGGCAGAACTTGGGGAGATTTCCATGAAGATCAAAGAATCGACTCTTCTAGGGTTTTGCCCCACTCTGGGAAGAGCAGTGCTAAAGTTGCGAGAGTGTGTTGGCTCCCACTGCATAGTGACTGGGATTGAGCACCGAGAGTAAGACCAAAGAGGAGGTTGATTGAGGGAGGAAGGGCAGTCCACTCTCATCATAGCTAGAGATCTC
The DNA here is from genome assembly GCA_013397975.1 of Machaerirhynchus nigripectus. Lineage (NCBI taxonomy): Eukaryota > Metazoa > Chordata > Aves > Passeriformes > Dicruridae > Machaerirhynchus > Machaerirhynchus nigripectus. The sequence continues at coordinate 477,713 of VZRQ01009581.1, forward strand.
CACTTGGGTGTGTTGCACTGTATGCTCTCTTCTTTCCCACGTGCAGTTCTCCTGTTGGGGTCTGTGGTGTGTCCTCATACCTTGACTGTGGCTTTGGAAATGGACCAGACATTAACTGCTGGTCAGCTCTGTAGATGAGAACAAGATCTGTTCCTTGCTCTGAAAAAGGATTTTAATTTGCCTCTTCCATGCGGCGCAGCATTTACATGAGAAAATGAAGTCTGTTTCTTCTCTTATGTGTATAGTACGCTGTTTGAAATAGTAGATATTTTTAATGTTTCAATAGCTTTTTATTAAAGGAAAATGGAAATGGAAACCACATTTCTTAAATGAATTTTATCTCTATAGCAGTTCCAGCGATTCAGATCTGTGTCAGTGCCAGTTTATTGCAGTCTATTTTCTCCTCAGTGAGCATCTGCTTAACAGTTCAGTGCAGATACAGACAGATAGGAACATTCTAGCATGCACCTAACTCCACCCTGGGGCATGGTAGAAGTTACTTAGGGCACTAATTCGTATTTTTAAAGCAAAAATATTTTGGTCAAGCAAGATGTTTTGTCCACTGAACAGGTGAAAATTGTCTTGGAATAACAGAAAACGAGGATTGTGTGCTCTCCCTCCCACTGTTTCCTTAACTTATTTTCCCCTAGAAGCAGTATTTAAGCAAGTTGTTGCATAAAATTTATATTAATCTTCGTATGCTTTACTTTGATCTACATTGTGTTGTAATGTAACCCAACTGCTATGACCTATTATGACAAGTTGCAGAGCAGAAAGCCATGAAGCTCCACCAGCTCATGGTTTTGCCCTTCCTCCTTCTCTCCACTGACTACAGGATTAAGGGTTTTTTTTGAGGTTTATTCACTCTCAGGTCAAGAAATGGATCTTATTATCAGGTGGAAAGTAAGTACAAGATTGAAAGTAAAGTGCTCTTGTCTGTGTTTATGGAATTGTTTAAGAAATACCATTTTGGCTAAGCAGAGCATGGAAACATATAATTATCCATGCTATCTAGACTGGAAAGAGTGCTGTGAGGGAGGAGGAGGAGGAGAAGGATGGCTTCCTGCTCCAGTAAAGGCAGGGCAGTTTCCCACAGTGGGAGAACTGTCCTTGCTGCTTAGCAGTGCCCAGTCGGCCACAGACTCATGGAGCAATATGAGGGCAAGGTTTTTTAAACAATAAAGCACAAAACAAGAGTCTTCTGTTCTCACCTTTATGCTCCTTAAAGAAATAAACTTCTTTTTGAAATGTTCCTCTATCAGCAGGCTTCGTTGGAGCAGTGATTCCTGGAAGGAAGGATCTGGGTGTAAGGATCCTGCTGCAGGGTTGGGACATTACTGAAGGGCCCTCCTCAATCACTGGGCTCAGTCCCACCACTCTGAGGGGCCCTCCTTCATACAGGCACACAGGTAGGTACTTGCTGATGGTGGTGGTGTTTTTGGCATGCCTGTGCATGACTACACTGCCTATAGGGGTGCTCACAGAGCTGGAGCCTGCGTACATGGTGGGGGAACAGGGATGTGTCCAGAGCAAGAGGACCCCTTTGCTATCAAACAAACAAGAATTGTTTTGCCAAATAAATAGTTCAGACATTCAACTGGAAAAATGCATGATGAATTATATGTGCTTCAGATAGAAGTGTGCAAAGTAATTTTCAGGATTCCTACTGCTGTGTCATGATCTCTTCTCAATGCAGGGAGCTGGCTGTTGTCTCCCATGAGAGGCCATTGCAGGGACACAGCATTATTCCTGCCAGCAGGAGGTCTGGCAATGGGAGAAGCATGATGAGGCAGGGAAAAATCACATAGGTGGCTTTGGGGCAGTGCTTGGCAGCCCTAAGAACAGCCAGACCAAGGTTTTCTGCTGTACCTTGGTTTTGATTTTTTCCCCCCTAAGCCTTATCTTACTTTGTAATTTTTGTTCCTTATACTTGTCTCAGCAGGGGGAAGCAACAGGGACTTTATTCAGCTGTGTCTCTTCCTGTCAGACAAGTGAGATACCTATGCCACTGCAGTCCCGACCTTGTGGGGGTCCTTTGAAGTCACCATTCTCTGGCTTCTGAGGGAGTATTGCCGTAGCATTGCCCACTGCTTGCTGCAGCTTTAGGCACACAAGAGACCTGGAAAGGCTGACACCCGCTTCTCTGCCAAAGGTGTGGTACAACTGTCTGCAAGAGCAATTAGGCTAGAAATCCCTCTGGATAGGAGAAGCACTGGTGAAGATAGAATAGGGTCCCCATAGAAGAGGAGGGACCCTCAGGGCATGTGTTTTGGGCACAGTGATCCCTCTGGGAGCTGGTGGCTGGTTCTCCTCGGTGTGCTACAAAAAGCTTTGAGGAGGAAAAGTAATTTAATCTGCAGAGCCTTTAGATAGCACTCACCCCACACTGACTTGTAGTGGGAGACTGATGTAGGGAGAGGCTCCCATGGGAGGTGTGTGGAAACCCAGCCTCCAAGCATCTCCAGCTGAAACTCCCACAGCAAGAAGAGTCTTTTAGCTCCTCGTGTCCCTGTGACCTTGGTTTGGCACAGAGTGAATACAAAGCGAGGAGCAGCTTAGTGCTCAGAAGTGTAGCTAGCTAACTACAGCTGTCTTAGATCACCCTTCCGCGAGATCTACAGATTGCAAGGCAGGAATGGGGGTGGGGGGAGAGGATTTAGTCAGCCGATGAGCCTGGCTTCTATGTCTCTTTTAAGAAAGCGGATTTATTGGTATTAAACATGTCTCTCTTAATGTGGGTGATTTAAAATGGAAATTGCCTTTGAAAGGGGATTTCCTATTAACTAGCTGAGAAAGAAAAATAGGATAATACCATCATCCCTGTACTGGGTCCATAGATGAGATGCTGGAACAGAATTATTTGGTTAACTGCTGCTTCTTCAAAAATTATAGCTTCTCTGTAAGAGTGAGATTTGCTCAAATTCCTCCGTGAGGAATGGTTGTATAGATGCTTCCATAAAGTTATTTTTATGGAAAAAGCAGCAATTTTACTGAGTCCTTTGGGCTTCAGATAGGAAAACAATAAATACTAATTCTGAGGGTAGGTTCAGGAGTGTGTCCACTTCTTCCGAGTGTTATGTTTGAGGCCAGATGGAGACAGAGACTCCATCCTAGACTCCTAGAAGACTGGGCTGAGTATTCACTTTTGTTACCATGCAGTTAATGCCAATCAAAGCTTGGATTAGTTAATGATTTTAGTAAGAAAAAGAAAGCCTTGTCTATACCCAAATTTGCACTAGTTTAGTTCAGGTTGGCCCAGTTATCAATTTAATTAAGTCTATGCAGCCTCTTTATGTGGAAGGATTGATTTACTTAATCTGAACCCTTTCAGTTAGCTTTGGTTAAAATACATCTGTACCAGGCTATGACTGTACAGCCAATGGAGATGGAGGTGGATATATGTAACCTAGGTCTGGACAGACCAAGTCTACAATTCCAGTCAGCAAACTAGTGCACATGGGCTGATTAATGGCAGAGCAATGCCACATTGGCATCATAATATGCCACAATTAGGATTTTCTAATGTCAGTGTACTATATCATGGAGCGGTGTAGACATGCCCTGTCAAACCTAGCAATCAGTTTGGAAACCAACATCCTTCCCCAAGTCCCTCAGTCAGGACAAAAGGCAACGTGCATTGGAAAGAGGCGGCCTCTAAGTCTTCTGTCCCTAGATGGTCAACTTGGATCAAACCATGGAGGTGATCCCAGCCCCTAATGGTGATGCAGCTGGTAAAAACATTGTGCCCTTTAGCTGCTGGGGCTGCCCTCATATGGCCACACATCCCAGGCTGATGGTGCCAGCATGCAAGTCCCTGAGCTCAGCCTCCTCCTGGGGTGGTTTCTGAGATCGCCCAAGGCAGCCTGGGGACCCTCTTTCTCAGCTGTGCTGAGTGAAGACAGCAGTTGGCTCATCCTGAAATCTCTACCCCCTCTAAACTCAGCTGATTGCAGGCAGCAAGGCCAAGCCTTCAATTTCTCCTGAATGCCACGAGTGCCTTGCAAGAGTTTACTGCCTCTCATTTGCTCACAGTATCTGCTTAAAAACTCCAGGAGAGTGAAGCACAGACATGACCTTCTGTTTCCAGCTCCCTTGTACAGGAAGTTAAGTGATTGTGAGACAAGGAATTTGGTGTTTGGGAGCCACTAGTGCTGGTCCCAGGAGGTGCTGTGACTGGCACCTGAAGAAAAGCAGAAGAGACAGAATAAAGAACAGCAAATAGTCACTTGTAGATCTTGCTGCTGTGTGTTTGTTTCCTGCCATTGTGGTTTACAGCCCTTGAGGAGCTTGTTCCAAAAGCCCCCAACTGGGGTCTGCCTGCCTTGTGGCTCTGATGGCTGGTTGAACCACTGTCCTCCCCAGGATGATCATGTCATTGCATCTGCTGAAGGTTTGCAGGGACAAGGCGTGTTTCCAAAGGCAGATAAAAACATTTTGCTTCATTTGAAAGATTGGGGTGAGGCTGGAGGAAACACTCTGTGTGTTGCAACAATCCTGTTGAGTGGAAGGAGGACTTAAGGCAGGTAGTGGGCACTTGAATCATTTGTCTTGGTCTGATGAGAGGGAGCTGACCTTTAGTATGTTGCATAGAATTATAATTCAGGTTGGAAATGGCAGGAGTGCCTGGGATGGTGCTCTTGGTTGATGAGGGAAGAGAAGAGGATGGATCTGAGCGGAACTGAGCTATAGCTGGATGGAAGAGATGCTAAGAGACAAAATGGTGTCAGGCCCATAAGCGTTGGAGTGGGTTTGCAATGGGTTGCTGCGATCTGCCATGGTTGGTTGCTTGGAGGATTCATGTTGCTTGGCAACCCTGTTGTCACCATTCAGATAAAATATCCAAGGAGGGGACGCTTTGGTGAATGCTCACTGGGAGGAGAAGGGGGAGCTGGGGAACAAGGGTGGGTACAATAACCACGGTGGGGATAGGGAACTGGTGAGCATCTTGATGCTGTACAGGGATGTGGGCAGAGCAGGTGATGAGGAGAATGGGCACCCTGTCTTGGTACTGACCAGGGTTTTGAAGAGATACATGGGACGGTGAGGGTGTGGGGATTCTGGAGCAGGCCTCCTCATGCCCTTGTGAAGGCATGCTGGTAAACAAGGGGGCTGTCTGTCTAGCCAACGTGGTCTTTCTCAGAATTTTGGGCTCAAAGACCTTGTGGAACATAACTTCCATGTTTCTGCAGGAACTGACTGAGGACAGGAGGGCAGTGGGACAGATTGCCCAGAGAGGCTGTGCAGTCTTCATCCTTGGGTATTTTTAAGAGTCATCTGGTTAAAAACCTAAGCAATCTGTTCTGATCTCACATCTGACCCTGTTTTGAGCAGGAGATGGGCCTAGAGCCTCCTGAGGTCCCTCCCAGCCTGAATTATCCTGTGATGCCATGACTGCCGGGTGATGAGGAGGGGCTGCTGTTACTTTGTCACTGTGCTGTAAGGTGCCCACAGACTTCAGGTCAATACAGCACCTCTGCAGTTCGCAACCTTTGCAGCCATAAAGAGAAGCTTGAAAACAAAAATGTCACAGATGCAATGACAGTCAGATATGTAGTTAATATCAAAACTAGTTGTTCCTATTCACCCCCTCGGAGGAGATTATACTTCTTTCATTGCAGCACACAGAGGCACCAAGCAGTTCTGAACTCTGTCAGACTTCAAAAGAAAGAGCAGATTTTTAAGGAGACAGTCCTTTCTGATGAAAACTCTGCAAGTGGTCTTTTGAGCACTAACTCCAGAGGACATTTATCATCTGTACATATGCAAGATCCTTGCTATCATACAGCTTGAGGCCTATCATATGACCTGTGATTAGTTATTTCAGTTCTATCCTGGTAGAGAAGAATAATGCAGAACCTGGTGACAGTTCGGGGGGGATTCCTGCAGCCACTTGCACAGTCCTCCTCACTTCTTCCTTGAAGATTTGCATGTTTGGAATAATGACAGTTGAAGTCAGACTTTCTCTGCAGCTGTTATGATCCCCTAGCCTGTCTTCGGTATGCTCAGAAAGGAAAAATACTCAGCTTGCATTTTTAGGGGATAAAGGTTGAGGGAGACAGTGGGAATTGCCTGAGGAACAGAGAATAGGTTGAACGCAGCTGTTAACTTTATGTTATCTAGATGCCTGCACCCAGCCCTCATCATCTTATCCTATTCCATGTTTTTTGTCAGGGATCCTATGATGTGGGCTGCTGGCTTTTCTTCTGGTCTTCTGCAAGCTTTTTCCAGAATCCTATCTATTCTTAACTCTGGGACTCAGTATATCTGGACAGAGAGAAAAAGCAATTCTGGCCCCATTGTTTTTGAGGAGCTATTTAGATTTTTTTTCCCAGCTGCAAATGCCTAACAGATTCCTGCCCCCCTGCTGTAGACCATCAGTTCTGGGAGATGGGGACTAACACTCCATGGGTCCATGCTGTTTTCTGCATCTGGGAAGGCCAGCAGCAGCAGGTACAGGTGCTTGTATACACGTGAAGATTTTATGAGCTGCTGTGCCATGAATTTGCACACATCCAAGACTGTCAGCATGCAGCCTTTAAGGCCAAGGGTGCAGGGGGATAGCTGTCAGCTTCTGTCGGTGGGTAGCAGCCACAGTTCATCACTGAGGCTGTCACAGGAGGGGTAGGCACCGTCATGGTGTTCGCTTTTTATTCCATCATGATCTGCCCCATGTCACTGCACACCTTGTAGTGTCCCAGAATGAGTACTAACAGTCTGAGTCAAACAAATTCTCCACCTGCTGGGCCCCTGGCTCTACAAGCAGGCAACCTGAGGTGACAGCTCACCAAATGAAGAAAGAGGGGTCCTATGCCATTATGACATAAGGACTAATGGATGGTTAAATAGCATGTTTGACCTACTCTATGGGCATTAATGCAGACAGTGTTGGGTGTGTGCTGGATGCCTGCATATTCAGAAGTTCTCTTTGTCATTATCTGCCTGTGGACAATAACTTTTTTAGCACGCTGCCACCAACCTGCATTCCAAATGATGCAGCTTATCCTAATTCTTGCTTGTCTTTCTGGCCATGTCTGGCCATCATGGACATTGCTCTAGGCCTTCATGTCCCGTTGACTTGTCATAATGTGCACGTTCAGTCAGTCACCTGTAACAGCATCCCAGGGGTTGCTGACATTTCTGTAGCCTGTTCTGGACACCACAAGACAGTGAGGCCAACAAGGAGCCATTCCATCAACACCTGACTTGCTAAAGTCAAATCTACCTTTGCTCAGCCCAACCACTCACCAGCATTGGATGACTCCTGGTAGCTAAAGGTCTCCTTTGGTAATATATATGTCCATGACAGAAAGGAAGCAAATGTAATTCACAGTTATAACTGACCAGTCATAGAATCACAGAATAAGCTGAATTGGAAGGGACCCACAAGGGTCATCGAGTCCAACTGCCGGCCCTGCACAGGACACCCCAAGAGTCACACCATGTGCCTGACAGCATTGTCGAAATGCTTCTGGAACTCTGTCAGGCTTGGTGCTGTGACCACCTCTCTGGGGATCCCGTTGCAGTGCCTCACCACCCTTTGGTGAAAACCTTTTCCTAGTGTGACACCTAAACGACCCCTGACATAAAGTCACAGTTTTGCCAAATACTGATGTCTTCATTACCTTCTCCCAGCATCTCTCTTCTCCCTGCAACCCCTGAGCTGCCACAAGGAACAACGTAACTGAGACACAGACCCTCTCTAATGTTTCTGAAGCCAAAAATATTTGGGAAAGGTGGTATTAGTGATAGCCCTCTTCCCTGTGCTTTTACTTCATTAGGTTGTGGATTGTCCCTTGTGTTGTCTGTGCCCCTGAGACAGTGTCCTCTGCAGAGGCTGTGCTACAACAACAAAGCTGTTAGGCAAAAGATTGGGACCTAAGACAGTTGAGTCATGCAAGAGACACCAGTCAGTTTGGAGAAAAAATGTTCAGTTCCTTCAGGTAGCATGAAAACACATGGCTGTCCTTGGCCTAGGGTAAGAACATGACCAACAAGGGCACAACAGCCTGCAGGTTCCCTTGTTGTCAGCACGAGAAAGCCTGGTAGCCCATCAAGCCCAGGGTACTGACTCCTGACTGACACAGGGGCTGGAGCAGATGTGTCCAGCTGCTCTTTTGCCAGGGGAACAAGCTGTAACTCCACAGGATTTTTATGTACTTGCACTTAAAGGGCACAACAAATGACAAATGTCCTTGTAAACCCACGGAATAGTCACAGATTTCCCTCTACTCAGGCAAACCTATCTACAAGGCCCAGAGGAAGCCAAGATTTTCACTGTGAGCTGCTTTAAGCTGTCCTTCCAATAAATATTGCCTTGCTGTAATGCCCAGCCTCTGTCCTTGGGCTGGGAAAGTTGCCAGAGTGTGGCCAAAGCTCTAGGTGGACATTTTCTCGAGATGATGAGGGAAGAGGGACAGAACAGCGTGTGCTTTTCTGAATTCGGTGCTCAGTAAGGAGTGAGGAGAAGGCCTACCCCATGCACAGGAAGGATTCATATTTTACATTTTCCCAGTGCCAGAGCATAGAAACACAATAAAAACTTGAATCCTGGAAGTAACATGGCAGGGAGAGGACATACTTAGAGACTTGCTGGAGGGTGGAGGCTGGTCAGCTGAAGATAGCCCTGGCTCTGAGTGCATAATCACTGTGAAGGTGAAAGAGAACTCTTATTTGAGTAAGGCCTGGTCTTGGGATCAGGTTTAGAGCTGATGTATGGAAAAAACCCCAAACAAATAAAAACATCAGAGCATGAAACATTTTGTGCGTAGTGCATGCCATCAAGATGCTGAGGTTTGAGTTTGGGTCAGACCTAACATGAGGGCAAAAATGGGCTGCTGGGATTCAAAGCAGTTGAGACAAATGCCTCCATTTCAGTTTGATGGTAGATTAAAAGATGCAGCTGAAGTGTACCAGAGGTGTTTTGCTTATTGCCTCTTCCTAGATGTCTAAGTAAAGGAGAAAAGAAGGTGGCAGTTTTCTTTAGAATATAGAGTAATCTGACAGAAATCTTAATGTTTCTTCCAGCCAGAGGGCTGAATTACTGAGTCAGCTGGCTCACTTGGAAACAGCTCAAGCAAAAGAAATCTATCTCCATTTGCATAAAGTAATTTGCCAAGGGTAGGTCTCTTTTTTTCAGGAAGGTGTGGTGGTGATGGAGCAGCAGGATAACCTCAGCTGCTGTAGGTAGATATTCTGTCCCAGAACTGTGAATATTCAGGCTTTGCACATGCTTTTCCATCTTTTTAATTAATGAGACTACTAAATAAATGGGCAGAGGAGCAGGTGACCCTGATGCTGCCAGCTCTCAACTGACCGTGGACACAGTGATTTTCAGAGCTACTTTTAAGCTCTGTCTTTAACATCTGTCTTCTGTTTGCCCTCGGGCAAAGAGCTATCTTGGGGGACCACAGCTGCATGCTAACAGAGCTAATTTTTCACTTTAAAATGTGTCTAAAGAAAACATTTGTCTTAAATTAGATGGGCAATGCAAATGTACAATAAATGCTGTAGTGAGCACCTAACTCAAACCCAGTGAGAACATCTCCAGCTCACAGGCTCCTGGCTTGCTAGTGAAATCATTCTTACTTCTGTTTCAAGGAATGCTTTCAGGCCCATATTTCTGTGTTAGAAAAGTGATCCGCTTTTCTAACGTCATGCTGCTCCTCTTTCAGAATCCGTGTCAGTACGAATAATATTCTCCTTCTCTACCATTTCTTCCCCTGCACCCGCTTGGTGAGTTATTTGTAATACCATCTGCTTCACCTGAAGGAGAAATGAGATGAACAGAGAGACACTCAGTGCTGTTATCAACCCTGAACTGTTCTGAACAAAAGCAGGGGCTGTTAGGATGTCGTGAACTAAGGGATTTTTAGAACTGTGCCGACAGGAAGCCCAGCTGGTGACACTAACCAGTGCCTCCTCTTTGCCACATCGACATTAAAGAGAATCGCTTCGCTGCACATACCCCCTCCATAGGTACTTGTGTGTAAGAAACGGTGTCAAAAGTTCTGACAGAGCTTGCAGGTGAAGGAGGGCACAGAAGGTGGTTGGGATTTTCTCTTTGCTTTGCATACATTGTTTCCCCATGTTAAGGATTGAAAAGAATCCACGGAGAAAAGATAGGAACTATGTGTTTGGAAGGAAAAAGGTAGTGATGCTTTGGTGACAGTATTTTTATGTCATAAGGTGTTTAAGCAAAAAATATATTATTTAGGAGAAAAACAAATATTTGTGTACACTGCTGCTGTTAGATTTGGCCTCAGTGGTGACATGCATATTTTTAAGAGTGAAGGATTTATTTTTTACCCACAGTAACTTAATGTTCCAAGTGAGTTTATAATAGCACTGATTAACTGGTAGCATTTAGTTTGAGTGAAATATCAGCTCCAATGTCTCTCTGTACTCTTCTTTGCTCCAGACACTTTTACCAGTCTTGGAGCTACATAACTTCACTTATTCTTTACATAGGAGGTGGTCCATGTTGTAGCAACATCCCACTGAACAAGCATTAAGGATTTGAAGCTGCACAAGTGAGGTTGAGGTATTCTGGGTAGCCTTAAGAAATCTGTGGAATAGCAAGTAAAAAGCTGGAAATGTCCCATTGTTTTGTCTAGAAGTGAAATGGGGTAGGGCTTACCTGCCACTTCACTAGCATGTAGGCCTTCTGTGTAAGAAAAATAAATGTGCTTATTTATGATAGCACAAATACTGTAGAACTTTGACCCAACTGTAGCACACAGAGCAAAGAAGTGGCATGTTCTTAACTATTCTCTTATCTAGAGCAAAGCAAGTTAAAAGGTTGAAAGCCAGGGAACTTAAGTGACTGAAACTTACTGCCCTGTGTATTTGTAGTGGACAGTTTCCCTTTTAGTACTGGGAGCTGGGAAGTTAAATTTCTTGGCATGTGACTAGTTGAGCTTTTGCCTTTATATGGATATTGTGTTAAAGATGAGACCATCTAGGTGGAGCGGATCCCTGAGGGTGTTTGCAGCAGCTCTCAGTAGCATGAGCAGTAAACTAGATAATTGGTGTGTTGGTTCTCATCCAATAATAATTTATTTCCTGGGAGCAACTTCAAAGCTTAATCCTAGAATTAAATCCCCTATTCCTCCTTGGGATTTTAATTTAGTTTTGAATGCTCTGATGGATCGTCTGCTAGAACATTAAAGACAGCTTTCAGACATAAGGGTGATTTTTCCAGCTGCTGTATGCCCTGTATGGAGAATAGGTGAATGCAGGTACTTTCCTGAAGAAACTCTTCTTTAGCTTTTCATCACGATAAACTGGCAAAAGCCACACTTTATCTCTTACTGAAAGCGGTTTTTCAGTTTTCTTTAAACCATGAAGGCAATCTTCCTAATCCATTTTGCAGCTCTTCCAGTGAAGAGAGTCATCACTTGAATCTGGAGAGAACCAGTAAGATTTTCATCAACCAGAAAGCTGATTTTAGAAAAAAGCACCCAGATAATCTGTTTGTCTTGTTAGGGTTGGAACAGGATGGAGATGACTGCCAGGAGGGTTATGGTTTCTCATTCACTCAAGTGTGTCAGGAAACTGTATCTTGTTAAGATCAGTGAGATGGGACAAAATCTCCAGCCACTGGAATGATCTTTGCACCCCAGAGGTGGAGGAGAAAGGCATCTTCCTCAGAGTGATGCAAGGCAGTGAGAGCTTCAGCCTTTCCTTTCTGCTTCTGAATGGCAGGGTAAAAGGGATGGCATCTATGGCTAATGTTTGTACCATGCTTTGATGAAATACAGTACAGCATCTGATGATAATTACTATTTGTTATTAGATAGATGTGGTGCCTTTTGACAGATAGGTTCTTCAGTCTGGGTGTGCTATAGGTAGAAGAGCCATATATCATCTTAGAAAAGTGACAGTGTCTGTTTGAAATCCTGTCCGTACTTCTGCACTTCAAAAATAACACATTTCCATTTGAAAGAACAAACTCCACAGTTTCTTAGTTTAATGTGCCTGTATTTCATACATAAATGACCATCCAGAAAAACCAATTTCAGTGAGCCTGACATTCCATACTCAAAAGACTAAAACAAGTCTATAAAGACACAGAGGAAGCTATTTCTCCTTTAATCTACTTCACATTGTTTTTGATTCTGCATGACAAAAAACCAGTCTGCTAGTTGTTAGGATTTCTGGGGGCAGGCTGACCATGGCAGAGACAGTAGGGGATGCTGCAATTATTGCAATGTAAAATGATGAGAGCTCAGCTAAGTGTCCGGGTATGACAGCTGAGAGAACATGTGTAACACTTCAAAGCAACTGCAACAGTGTTCACAATTCCCTTCTGCTGGGCTGCTGGCAGGATGAGTGTCCTCCAAGTAGCAAACAAATTGATCGGTCTACTTGTGCCCAGGTGTCTTTGCAAAAGACTGATGAGATCTCCCCACCCAGTGGCTTCTAGGTCAATCCTGCTCTAGCATCTCTTGGTCCTGAACCATGTGCAAAGGAAAGGAAAAACGGTTTCATGCCAAAATTTAGCTGAGTCCTTCAGCCACGTGGTTGTGCCACTGTCAGGTTTGTACACTTGTTTCTCCACTTGCTTTCCCTTTAATTAGCTGATAAAATTTCTTCATGCTGTTCTTTATGCATCATGACATGGCATCCTTGTTTGTGGACCTGTGTGGCCGGTGTTATGGTGACCTTCCAAAACTGACACAGGCCTAGTATCTGAACACCAGGACATGGGCATAGATGTATTCTGCCACTTTATCATCAGACTGGCTGAGTAGAGCAGGGCACAGAGCGCTGTATAAAACCAGCTGGAGTCTTGGTTACCATGCTCTGCAGCCCATGTGCAAACACCCAAAGGGACGCTGCTATGAAAAACCTTTTTATGGTGTGAATTATCCAGAACAATTGATCCATTTAATTGATTATAAGAAATTGCTTTTCATAGACATAGCTTTTCTTCTACTAATGCAAGTGTGTCTGTGTTTGAACAGAGGACCTATGAAGTGGCAGTCTTTTCCCTTAGCTGCAGACCCCATTTATGTAGGGCCCTGGAAACAGGCTCTCATTTTTTGAAGTCAGCAGGGCATTTACTCAGGGTTAAAGCTACTGTAGGACCTTTGGTCCCTGTCAGTGCTGGCAGAGACTGTTCTGTGGTGGCTCTTCTGGATTGCATCCTCCCCAACATCATCACTGCCACATCCAGCCCTGGTCGCTTTTGATATAAGAACTTTCATCCACATTCTTTTATCTTAGGCAGGACAAGAATAATATAGCCCTTAATTTACAGTAAACATGGACCCGTTTAAAATAAATCCCTCAATTTGTCTTACAAATAACATTTAAGTGTTTTTGAATTGAAGAGATGTTTGAAGAACCATTTCCTATCAGAGATGCTATTTGTTTCATTTTATGCAGTTCATTCATCTTAGTTGATTGGAGAAAAAAAAAAAGCCTACCCCAGCTAGTGAGAGTAAACCCTGCCACAGCACTATGCTGCTGCAGATTTTGTAACATTTTTTATTTGGAGCTAACCTCCACACACATTATTTACAATCGCTATTACATCTTAATATACAAATAATCTGGGGGTTAGATGCTGTGCAAAATCTCGAGAAGATAATTCTGAAGCAATTGGCATTTTTATGTGCCTGATTCCAAACTTGTAATTGAGCCTGATTTCTTTGGTCAAGGGGAATGCACCAATTTTATCTGAAAAAAGTGCTGAATTGGACACTCAGGCCCCTAATCACTATAGGGAACTTAGCCCTTATGATTTATTTAAGAGAGAATTATAAATATACATATGTATTATGTTTATGTAAGATGTACATAGACATCTATCAAGTAGAAAGGCAACTAGTCTCATCCTTAAAAGTGAACAAGGCTTTCATGTACCATGTAACTGTGGAGTTGTGTAGTTTTATAAAGAAAAATAGTTGATGAATTCCTTCATCTTAAGATCACAGAGAATTATAACCTTAAATATTGCTGACTTGCTTAAAATGACTGCAGTCCCTTGTCAGAAATTGTTCCTAAGATACTTCTTAATCCTCCATTTTGTGTTTCTAAATAATATGCTGGATGAAAACCACTCCCTCTCTTTTTGTCAAGCTCCTTGTCCGCTTGTTTCATCCAGAAGAATGCAGGAGGACTTGCACAGTCATAGTTTATCCCTTCTTGCCATACAGAAAGGAAAAAACATCCCTTGGCCAAATCATATCTGCTATTCCTGTATCACTATTATCAGTGAAAGGAATGGCAAAGTCAAATGACTAATCTCTTCAGCTATTAGCAGCTTCTGTATGTAAGTATCACTCTACAGTTCTTTCCTCCAACTGTTCTGAGATAATTTCAGATTACTTTAAGCTTTGGCTAATATGTCTTCCATTTTTACTGAAATTAGAATGAAAAATATCGTAGTCACTTTTTTTAAGCATGCCTAAAAATGTTAGGAAAATCTTTCTAACAGGAGAACAGCCCTTACCAGCACCCTCAGGAAGATCCAGGCTGTGAAAATGAAAATATTGGTGTCTGCTTTTGTCAAAGAGCTCAAGCACAGATTGGTATTGCTTGTGGTCACTGCAGCTACATGAAAAATTTCACTGTACACACACTACACATGGAAACAGAAATTCATTCAAGCTGCAGATGGCATATTGATATATGTGCACACAGTGCTACAGCCACACTGCTGTCCATAACCTTCCCTACAGACCAGCAAACTCTATTTGGACCATGTGGATCACTTCTGAGGTACAAACTGAGGCAGGACCTGGGTGTTAAAACAGAGTCCAGAGCTGCTGTGGTTCTTTTAGGAGGCTTTCCTCCCTCAGAAACCTTGGCCATATGCATGTTTTGCCCTGCAAATACATACCTGCAACAAAGGCCCAGCACTGAGTGCTTGTCTGCTTGCTGGAACACAGTTCTTTGGCATGTGGGATGCAGCCCTCCTTGCCTGTCTTTTGAACAGTATGTTCCTCACTGCTCCTGGACATAGAGCATGCTAGAAAGGTCCAAGCAACTGTGTTTTCCTTAGAGAGTGCTTCCAGTGAGAGGGAGGCAAAGGCTGGACAATGCAGTGTGCATCAGCACTGAAGCAGAGCATGTGATGTTCAGCTTGGGGTCTGATTTCCTGCAGGACAAGTGTAGCTGGCAGGGAAGCATGGGGAGGGCTTTCCTCACTGCTCTTGTTTCTAGGAGTCACCAAGGACCATCTGAGCTCTTCCAAATCTCCTACCAAGACTCAGACATTGGCAGGGTGGGCGTTTGCAAACCTAGAGGGACTACATGTCCTGAAGGCTGCATTTGACTCTTCTACCTGGAAGGGGTTTGCTTTATTACCCACTCTGGCTTTTCATGGTAGTGGGTGAGACTTGCCCTAAGGCTGTTCTCTGGTGCTGAGGAGGGTAGGTGGGCATGTTCTTCTCAGGTTACCCGTGGTACAGGAGGGGACAGGGACAGATCTGTGACCACAGAGTGAATTGCCCTGCCGGGGTGAGGCTGAGAGCACCATGGGCAGCAAGGGTGCAGGCATCCATGGGCAGGGCAGGATGAGGATGAAGACACGTGTTCCTTTCTGTTCAGGCTGATTTCATATTTCTTAGCTTCCATGGGGCTCTGAGAATAGCAATTAAAGTACCGGGCTTAATTGTGAAGTATCCAATTTGGATATTAGCGTTATCTCTGCTCTCACTGCTTTCTTTTCGTTCGGATCCAATTCTGCTGCCTGCCTGCTGGCCGGGTGCCTGTTCCTTTCTTCTCGTTATTACTATTTTTTTTTAAAGCATTCCTTCACTCGGTTGCTTCCAAACACGCGGGTCGCGGTCCGAGAGGGCGCCGGTCCCAGGGAGCCCCGGGTGGTCCCCGCAGGGCTGCGGCGGCGGCTCGGCCCGGCCCCGGCCGCAGTGCCGGCCCCAGCCCCGGCTCGGCCGGAGGCACAGGTG
>VZRQ01009583.1:1714-22787 GCA_013397975.1 Machaerirhynchus nigripectus
GGGCGGGGTTTTGGGAAACGCTCCCGCAGCTCCCGTACCCCTCGGGTCCCACGGGCCCGCTTGGAGCCCCCGCCTCCACCAAGCCCGGCGCCCCTCGGCCGGACCCGGATCCCATTCCCACTGGGACCGGGATCCCATTCCCACTGGGACCGGAGCGGCGCCGGCTCTGGCGGGAGCCACCGGGCAACACCGGCCCCGCCGGGCTCCGCGCGACCTGCAGCGACACTCAGAGGCCGCTCCGCCGCCACCGGGGCTGCCGGGCCCCGCTCCGGCCGCGGGGACCGGAGCCGCCCCCGGGGGGACCCTGAGGCCCCGGAGCTGCTGCCCGCAGCAGCAGGGAAAGGTCGGGCTCATCCTGGCCCAGCGCTAATGACCCAAATTCATTTATACTCATTTATAGCTATTTACGCCCTGCCTCGGACCTGCGGCTGCCCATCCCACTCCTAAACAGGGAAATCTCAGAAAAACCCCAAAATCTCCCATGAGGAGAGACCTGTCCCAAAAACCTGCCTGCCCTTCAGAGCCCATGCAACCCTCTGCGGGAGCTGGTTTTTGGGGGGTGGTCAGAACTCTCTGCAGGACTCTCTCCTCCTCTCAAATGGCTTTGGAGGCTTTGCTGCATTACGGGGACAGTGACAGCCCAGCCTGGGCACTGCTGTCACTGAGAATTCCCTTTGTCCATTAAAACATCCCCCAGATCCAAGCAGCACCAGGCAGCTTTTTAGTTCAGCCTCATGAAGTTCAAGCCAAAAGGGTTTAACAAGAGGCTCTACCATTTGAGGGTTTTTGGCCCTAATTTAGATCTGCTTGGAGGTGCCTCAGAAAACCCCATTGTTCCCAAGGCAATTCCAAGGACTGATGTGTCACGAAACCTCCCTGGTCCCCCCAAGGCACCCAAGCTGGCATCACCACAGCCCTGCTGCACCATCCCTGCTCCTGGTCAGGTCCCCTCAGCCTCGAGCACAGGGACCTGTCAGCGCCCCACTGTCACCTGTGGGGTCGGGAACAGGTCTGTCCCCACTGGGGGATGACAGCTGGAGCTGGACATGATCCCCAGCAAGGACACACAGGACAGAAGCTGAAGGAGGGGAAATTTAGATGGGATATTGGGAAGGAATTGTTCCCTGTGAGGGTGGGCAGGCCCTGGCACAGGGTGCCCAGAGCAGCTGTGGCTGCCCCTGGATCCCTGGCAGTGCCCCAGGCCAGGCTGGATGGGGCTGGGAGCAGCCTGGGACAGTGGGAGGTGTCCCTGCCATGGCAGGGGTGGCACTGGATGGGCTTTCAGGTCCCTTCTAACCCAAGCTCTCCCGGGATTCTGTGACTCCATCTCCACCTCAGCCCCTGCCTGTGCCCGGCCCTGCTCCATCTCTGCTTCCATCAATGAATTTCCCTTCATTAAGCCACAATTAACACCTAATTCAGCAAATCCCACCCAAGTGACACATCCCCAGGGAAAATGCCACTTCAGGGGCATCGCAGGGAACTGGACAGAGATGTTTGGGGAAGTGTCTCAGGAATTATTTATAGTTAAAACTAAGAACTATTAAAACTAGAAATGCACTTCCCTGCCACCTGAGATGTAAGAGCAGAGTGAAACCCTCACATTTTCCTGCCTCTGAGGGCAGATTTCCTTCCTGCACCACCTGGTGTCCCAGAAGCTTCAGACAGGAAAATTCAAGATACTCTATCAGTGACACCCTCAACCTCCTCCCCAGCCTTTGGAGAAATCCAGGCCTGGCCTCGTGCAGTGTGAGACTCCAACACGGATAAGAGCATTTTCAGGGAAGGCTGGAGGGGGGAGAGGCCACATTTAATCAATTTTTCACCGTAATAGTAGTGCTAGTAATGAAAATTATTGCTATTATACATTCAGTAGCACTAGAACTTGTTGTGCCATAAATCTTTCGTGATGCTGCCTCAAACATTCCCATTTGGTGTCTCCAAAGTATTGCCCCCAACTCTGGTGAGGGGATGATCCCACCCTTCCTGAGCAAAGGGAGAAGCTGCACCCAGCCCAGGATCTGCCCTGGTGGCTGAAGACAGGAGACAGAGGTTTTTGAAAAAAAAATTCTTTATTGGAACTCATCTGAACATCAGATATACCTGGTGTTGGTTAGCAAGAACCGTTTGTACATTTGATATTGATGGTGCCAAAAACCCAAACAGCGACTGACTGGAGGAGATGGAAATCACGAATAAAATAAAATAAAATATAAGGTCGGAGAGGTCAAAATGTGAACAGAAAGGGAAAAAATCAGCCAGTCTAAGAGTCAGCATGAAGGCAAAATATTTCCTGATAAAACAGAATCCTTTTACAAAATATAAATTTTGTAAGAAAAACGCGGAGAGGGAAATAGAGACAGAGGGGAAAGGAAAAATAAAGATGAGCAGGACAGAGATGCAGAAGCTTACACTGCCCAAATGGCGTTAAAACTTACTGGAAACCTCACCAGAAAATGGAACATGCTGGAATACACCGTGCTCCACCCCCCAGGACTTTGGGACCAAGGAGGAAGCTCCCACCGGGCTGTTCCAGAGGGCCAGGCTGTCCCACCTCGCGTGGGGAGCCAGAGCTCAGCGCTGCTGCAGCAGAGGCACAGCTGGAGTCGGCTCCGCCGGGCACCTGCTCTTCCTACCAGCGCAGGCGGGGAGGGAGGACACATTTAAAATCTAAGTCTATCTGCAAACAAGAGCATGCAAGTCAGGCTCCAGGGAAACCTGCGCCGTCCCCTTCGCCGGGAGCGGCCGCACGGGGCCGCGGCTGCGCCCGCAGCTCCGGCCCGCAGGAAAATCATCGCGGAGCTGCTTCCGAGGGGATCGGAGGCCTTGAGGATGGAAAATAAACCAGCAGTCTGTACATTTTGGGTTTGCTTGGTTCAGTACAAATGGAATCGAGTTGGATGCTCGGACACCGCCAGCACGTCTCCGATTTCAGGGCGGAGGAGATGAAACGAACTGGTTTTGGGCACCTACTGGTAACAAAACGCTGTCCCTGCTGAACTCTGCCGTCCCTCAGGAAGTGGAAAGCACATGTTTAGGTAGTGTAAGCCTTTTTCCTTTTATTTAGAATACCCTCTTTGTTTAAACAATATTCCCCCCCCAGATACAAAGTTCGGCCAGTAAAGATTACATGGAAACTGGAACACGCATCGTCTGGAATACAAGATGCACCGGATGAGGAAGTTTAAAAACTTTCCGAGCGAAAAGTAGAACAAAGAAGAAAAAAAAAGTCTCCTAACATTTTCCCAAAGGTTTCACTCTCCTGTCACACACACTCTCCAAATGACAGCTAGCAAATTCAACTCTGCAAAGAGAAAACAGAGCCACGTCACTCGCCAGGAGAGGGAACAAGGCTCAGGGACACGGAGCACGGCGGGGCCTGGCAGCGACTCTGGAGCTCTGCGGCCCCCGGGGAGGCCCCACTCACCTATGTCAACTTCTTGGCTTTGTTGTAGAGCGAATCCACTACTTTGCTCATGTTCTGAATCGTCTCGAGGGCAGCCTCGTAAGTTTTGTCTACAGGGGGTTCGTCGAAGATGATCAGGACACCCTCGCCCTGGTCAAGGATTCCTGTGGGCACAGGCTGCTGTTAGCACTGGGATGCTCGATGGATCTCGGCTTCCAGACAGCAGGAATTCAGGGATCTACCCCAGAAACACACAACCAGCTGTGCAGGGTTTGGGAAGGGCTCACGAGTTGGGCTGGACTGGCTGACTTTGGTCAGGACTGTTCCAGCATTCCCAGAATAAAATACGTCCCAGAGAACAGCCTGAGAAGCCATCCAGGAGAGGAGTATTCCTGCCATTCCCTACCCATCCAGGAGAGGAGTATTCCTGCCATTCCCTACCACCTCCCTGCCTCCTCAGGCCCTGTGCCCAGCAGGATGGCTCAGCACAGCTGGTTTACTGCAGCTGTGCCCAGGTGCCAGCTGGGCTCTGTCCTCCCGCAGCACCCTGTGCCCAGCGTGCAGCTCCCGGGCATTCCCCTCGCTCAGCCACATCCAGGGACAGCAGAACCAAGAGCACAGCTGGTTCCTTCAGAGGTTTTTGGGGCTGCAGGCTGCTGTGGGCCCAGCCAAGCCACAGCACCCCCCTGTGCCACGGGGTGGCCCCACAGAAGGCTCCAGACACAAACAGCTGGGAGAGGTGACCACATCCCTGGTCAGCTCCAAGGGGGAGAGCCCAGCCTGGCCAGGCAGCCCAGCTGGGGGTCCCACCCTGTCCCTGGATGCTGTCACAGCACAGAGGGACCCAAGAGCATTTCTGAAATTAACCCTCAGGGTTAAGGAAGGTGCATGGAGCAGCAGGAACAGCATTCCTGTCACTCCTGACTGTCACTCCTGACTGTCACTCCTGACTGTCACTCCTGCCACCTACACACCCGCTGCCTGAGCAGGACCCCCAGCTTCAGAGGAGGAAGGGGAGCCCAGCCCCAGCTCGTGCAAACACGGGGCAGTCAGCTGAGGGATGCAGACTCACCATGAAACTTCTTGTCCAAGATCATCTGTGACAGTTTCCTTTCTACCTCAGCCTGAAATTGAAGCAGAGAAATGAAAAGTCTCCCAGAACTACATAAAAACACGTGAGTTCTGCTGCTGCACAGTCGACAGCCCTGGTGGGACATGGCACTGCTCAACAGCAGCTCCTTCCTCCCTGAATGGGCTTGGACACCACCACCTGCTGAGACACCCCAGGGAATTAGGGAGCAGCTGTTAATGAGGATGTCCCTTGTTCCACGGGTGACACTGTGTCTGTCACTTCACACAGGCTTTACTCAAGGGGGTTCTGGAACTTTCTAACTCAGTCCAGCAAGGATTTAAACAAGAGTTGGCCAAGTTTTATTTAATCCACACAGGACCCAGCTGAGCTCCTGCCCAGCACCAGGAAGGCCCACAGGAGGCAGCTCCTCTCTGGGCAGAGGGGGCACAGAGCAGCTTTTATTCTGAGTATTAAGGACATGTTGAAGACCACGGGCCAAGTCTGGGAACAGACTGTGCGCCAGGGGAGGTCTGGGTTGGATATTAGGGAAAATTTCTTCATGGAAAGGGTTGTCCAGCACAGGGCAGAGGCAGAATCAGCATTCCTGGAGAGATTTAACAGATGTGTGGATGTGGCACTTGGGGACATGGGTGGCTGTGGCAGTGCTGGGGGAACATTTGGACTCGATGATCTCAGAGGCCTTTTCCAACCTGAATGATTCAGTGATTCTGTGACCACAGAGGCTGAGCTCAGCTCACTTCCCAGCCTCTGGCCTCACTGCCAGTACCAGACAACAGCACTCTGAGGTGCACCTGGCTGGGGTTACTGTGCATTTCCCTAACACTTAATCTGTCTGGGATTATCTGTAAAGCAGTTACTGCAGAGTCAGTGTGACAGACGCTTCCCTAATGACTCTGCAGGGTGATTAGCTGGATCCTGCATCTTAAGGGTCTAAGTAAGGTTCCCCTGGGAACACTCAGGGGATTAAACACAGGGCATGGGGGAAGACTGAGCTGGTCACGACAGAGAGGAGGAAAATCTGCCTCCAATAAAAAGCAAGAGCCAAGACTGGGAGTAAAACCCATGGGAGGGAAGGAGACAGCACAGCAAAGTCTGGAGCACAGGAAGCCTCAATGCCTCCCAGGAGCTGCCTGTGTCAGAGTTTAGTTCCCAAGGAGGAGATTTGCCTGGCAGTGCTATGCAGCTCATCTGTCACCCTTCACACTCAGTTCCCAGTGGCAAATGCCATTTAACCCCAACTCCTCTGCCCTCTGAACACATGGCACTGATTTCTGGGGAGGTTCTTACCTTTGAGAGCTTGATGAGGCTGGATATGTGTTCAATCTATAAGAGAGACCAACATTTAGGTAAATCTTTAGCTGCACTTTGGACACACAACACAGAGGTTTGGGGCTCTTCCATGGAACAGCTCAAAGGCCTGGAAATGCTCTGGCCTAAAAATCTTCAGTGGCTTTCAGCACTCTGCAGCTTCAGGTTCTTCAGATTCACATCTGATTTTAACCAAGATGGACCAGACCCCTAAAGCCATTTCACTCTGAAAGGTGAAATCTTTCTTCTCCAAGACTATGGCACAGCCTTGCCCTGTCAGAGGCCTTTGAAGCCAAATGCTGCCACCTTCAGGGTTAAAAGCCAGTCACCCTTCAGGGAGCATGAGAGAAACAGGTGGAAAGGGCAATGACTCTGGAATGTGGTTTTCCCAAATTCCCCTCAGCCTCCTCCTTACAATTTTAACACGAGGAACCCTGAGCTCTGGAAGCGCTGAGCAGCTCAGAGTAAGAAGTGTTCCACATGGGAACAATTCCCTCACCCCAGCAGCAGGGACAGAGGGACCAGCCCATCCAGGTGCTGCTGGGAACATTTACCTGTACTCTGGAGAAGGGTTCGATGACTCTGATCAGGTTCTGTTCCAATAAATTATCATAGAGCTTGGCCAGGTGAGTGTTTATGATGGGGTCGTCCCTGAGCTCCACCTTGTAGTCTGTCAGAGCCTGTGGGGACACGGTGGCAGGAAATAATTCCAGTAGCAAAAGCTCCTCAAGGTCCTCTGAGGATGAAATCCCCTCCCTGCCCAGCCGAGTCCCATGGCTAATCCAGTCCTAACTTAGCTAAAAGCCAGCAGCTCAGGACAGCCCCACAGCCTTTCCAGCACCTTTTATCTGCACCCTGCTGCAGCTCAGCGAGCCCCAGCCTCCGTGCACAGGCAGCAGAGCACAACACGTTTGGATCCTCTCCCTGAGCTTCCTGCTGAAACCAGGCAAAATTTTAGGAAGATACACATCCCAGTGAACAGCACCTAAAGGAAAGCTGCTTCTGAGTTGGCTCTCCAAAAAAAATATAATAAAAAGGAAAAAAACTGGGTTCAAGCAAGTTTACCCCCACGCACTGAAAACCCAACCGGTTGATTGCTGGGGGGTATTTCTTGATGCACTGTTGCTTTCTATCAATGTTTCCATGGTTTCCTGCTGTGGGATGTAACAGCTCCTACAACTTTCCAAACCTGGCGTTTCTGACTGGTTTTTGCCCAGCCAGGCCCCATTTCCTGTGTCCCTGACTCACCTTTTCAAAATCTGCCAGCGACCGGTTCTTGCTGGCCTGTGCCACACATTTTAGTGCTTCTGTCTGTGGGGAAAGAAAACCAAAGGAGGTTATTTTCTCTGGATTCTCCTCGCAGGGTGAATATGCCAGCTGTGCAGGAGCCTGGGAACGTGCTGAAGCAGCAAACCAGGAATGTTCCTTGTCACTGCCACAGGCAGAGGGGGAGCAGCTGCTGAGGGGAGAACAAGGCCGGCAGCTGCAGGACATGAGCTGAGACATCTCCAGAGGGAAAGCACCCGGCTCTGAGAGCACCAGCTGCAGGTTGGGAGCGAGTTTGACTCTGTTTTTAAGGGAAATGCACATTTTGGCACTGGCTTAATGGATGTGGCCATTTTGGGCCCTCAAGCTGAGTTCTCCCCTTCAGCACGGCCACTTCTCTGCTGAAGGACAGGGGGCAGGGCAGCAGCTCCCATGGACACCCCCCCATGGACAGCATCAGGGATGGGTCTTGTCTGCCCCAGAGCTGCTGAAATGAAGCAAAAGCCTCATCCCCAAAGAACCACATTCACACCAAACAGTGGGAATCCCAGCAGGGAACAGCAGAACAGAGCCCAGGTGGGGGCACAGAACAAGGACAGCCCGGAGCCTCTGGTGCATAAGGCCCAGGCTTCTGCTGCCCCCTCTTTTTGGGACTGTCCTGTGCAGAGCCAGGAGCTGGACTCCATCCTTGTGGTCCTTTCCAGCTCGGGATATTCCGGGATTCCCATCGAGCTGCCCCCAGGGCTGCTCTCCCCCTGCTCCCCAGCTGCTGTGGGAATTGCTGCTCAGGGCTGGCTCAGGAGCACAGCTCAGAACAGCCAGGAGCTCCTGCTCTGGGAGGGAGCCTCCAGCTGCCACTCAGGGCAAAGGGATGAGGCAGGATTGGGGCTGCCCTTCCTGATCCAGGAGGGATATCCCCACGTCAGACCTCTCCACGCACTGAGCTCTGCTAATTCCAATCCCCCGTGGGCAGGGGAGCAGCAGCTCCTGCGTCAGAGCAAAGCCCAGGCTGAGCACAGCCCCTGAGGGCAGCAGGGCGCTCCTGGCACCCTGGGGTGTGGCCCTGCAGCTTCTCCAAGCACCCCCGGATTTCATTTGGGGGGGGCATTCCCAGCCTGCCACGTTCACACGTCAGAACCAGCAGTGCATTTAACACCTCCCCGACTGCCTGGCTCCCACCTCGCAGCCATCCAGGTCTCCCCTGCTCAGCTACGCTGCCAGGGATGGATTCTCAGGACTGGCTACAGCAAAGTAAAAACAGTGAGTAACTTGGATTTAAACCCTGCAGCAGCTGCTGAGAGCGGGGACACAAGGACCTGGTGGCATCAGGCGGTTTGTAGGTGATGAAGAAAAGCAGAGAGGAGAAAAACAGAGGAAACAAAGTGAGCAGCCCAAATTCTGGGGTTGTGAAAATCACTGTGAACCCCTTTGAAGGCAACTGACTTCTGGTAATGACTCATGGTCATTTAATCAGTTCTGGATCTCCTTCAGGACACCCAGGAGTGATGGGTATTTGGGTGTGAAAGGAGCAAAGTGTTTGACAAAAAGAATAAGCCAGTATAGAGAGAGGTAAGAGGAGGATAGGAAGGATTAAGTTTCTATACCTGTCTTCCTGCATACCGCAGAGCAAGCTTCCCACTCACTAATGCTTGCACATCTTCTGGGCTGCAGACAGAGGGAACAGAGCATTTATACAGGAACATGGGCAGCTTAAACCCCAGAGCACCTCAAAAATCCCCGACTGACAGCAAAGCACACTACTCAAACACCCCCACAGCAGGAGCACTGATCAGGAGATAAAGACACTGCCTGAGCCCATTAGTTCTGAGTCCCACAAGCAAGAAGCCTTTCCCCTGGAAATGCAGGAAGTGTTCTTCCCAGAGCCATCTGGCACCTACCTGTTGAGCATGATTTTGCACAGCAACATGTATTTCAGAGCAGTGATGGCTTTGGGGTTGTCAATTGAATCATTGCCCTCAAACGCCTCGTAAAAATATGAGTAGGCTGTTTTCCAGTCCTTCTCTTCTGCTGCGTGGATAATACCTGTGAGAGGCACAAATGGGTTAATTCTGAGCATGGCTGGGAGGGGATGGAACAATTTGGTTGTTCAGTGCTTTATCTGTGACTTCAGTGAAGGGAATCCTTCCCCCCTGTGCCCCCCTTGCCTCATCTCTATCAGGAGAAAATCCATGCCCTCTCTTACGAGGACATTTTTAGGCAGACAAGTTTGGGGCATTTCAGGTAAGTGCCTGCAAATTGGGTCAGGAACAACGTGAAATGGGTCAGGAACACGGTGTGAGGCTGGAACTGCAGTGCCTGGGGAGGTCATGGACCCTCCACCACAGGAAGCTTTCAAAAATGGGCTGAAAACAGCAGTGTCAGGAACAAGGTCACTGCAGCGGATGCCACCTGAGGCAGAACTGGTGCTATCCTGAGGCCCCACCGAGCGCCACTGTCCCTCAGGAAAGAACAAGCACCAGACAACTGATGGGTCAGGACGAGTCCTGGGCGCTGTCCTTGTCCTGCAGGCCTCACCTGACTGCATGTCCAGCGCTGCCTGCAGCTTGGGGGGACAGTAGATGGCGTTGGCCGTAGTCCGTGCCGAGGTTAAGGCTGCTCTTGCTTTTGGCAGATTGCTCAGGGCATGGTAAGTCTTGCTCTCTAAAAGCTGCACTTCCACCAGCAGTGCCTTGTCATCCATCTTTTTCAATTCCCGAAGCAGCTGGGAGCCTGGCAGAGGGGAAGGACAGAGCTCTGTGAGCTGCTCTGCATCAGCATCCACACACACCCAGCCTCTCCCGGGGACACCCGTCCTCCCCCAGCAGTCAGGGCTTTGAGGGAGGGAGCTGAGGCTTACACAACCTGCTCTTCCAAGGAAAAGCAAGGGAGAGGGAATAATGGTGGGACAGTGCCAGTCCACAGCTGGAGGATGAAGCAGTTCTGTGTCAGAGGTGGGGTGTGGGCAGCAGAGTGTCCTGGAGGGGTTGGGCAGGTGGGATGGTCACTCTGGCACCCATTCCCAGGTGATTTCCCTCTCCCACAGGGAGCTCCTGCAGAACTGCCCCCTCTGCACCATGGAGCAGTCTCAAACTCCTGAGAACACGGGATGAGGAAGGAATGTTTTTAACACGGGACACCTACAGGTCAGATTCAGGAGGCAGGAAGGGACAGCCTAAGAAATGCCAAGAGAAGCTGTCACACCAAAGCCTTGTGAGGGCAGAACCAGCCAGTCCTAGAGGAAACTTGTCCCCTTCTTTCCCCCACTGAAGAGGTAACTTAGGTGAGCAGAGATAAAAACCTCCTCCTCCCTTGCTGTGTTCAGGAGCTGATAACCAGAGGTGAAACTGCAGAACTGGGCAGAGACAAATGGATTCTCCCTGGAGACATCCCTGGGAGACTCTGCTTGCACCTGCTCCCCACAGCCACGGGCACAGCCACGGCCTGGGCAGCCACACAGCAGGGCACTGACACCCTGACAGAGCATCAGAGGCTGGCCCAGGGGTACAGACCCTCCCAGCTCCCCAGGCTGTCCCACCAGCAGCCAAGGGACTAAATTAATTAAACACAGTGCTGGAGTGTGGCCTCTGATCAGTTTAAACCTGAGCTCATTCCATATCCCTATGCAAACTAGTTCTAATTCCATACAGAATTCCATGAACCATGAACTCAGCATCCTGATGAGACAGGTGTCACCCAGGTGCCTCTGGACATGACACAGGCTGTGCCACCACACAGGTTAAGGAGTTCTGGGTCCCAGCTGAGCAGCTCAGGCAGTGTCCGTGCAGCTGTCCCTCAGCCCTGGAGGAGCAGGCTGTGCCAACACCCCTCAGACAGCTTAAACCTGACAGCTTAAACCTCACAGACAGCTTAAACCTCACTGACAGCTTAAACTCCGCTTACAGCACTGCAGTCATTTGCAAAATGAGCATTTAAAAAGCACCAGGGGAGCTGTGAGAGGTCCTGCTGTGCTCTGCTTTGGGGCAGAGCAGGAGTTCACTGGTTCATCCCCATCCCTCGGGGTGCAGGAGTGAATTCTTAAAGCCTCCCTAAGACCTTGGCTAACGACACCCACAGAGGTTTTGCCATTTCCTGGTTTTATTGGGCTGTGTTTGAGCAAACTGGAGAAAAGCTGCTTTCTCCCTTCAGCCTCTGTGGCCACAGCTGTGTATTCCAGCACATTCCAGCAGGAGCCAAACCTGTGGCCTTCAGCTGGATACAGCTCCCAAAATTACCTGAAATTAACAAATCACAGAACCCCAGAATGGTTTGGGTTGGAAGGGGCCTTAGAGCTCATCTCATTCCACTCTCACATGGGCAGGGACACTTCCCAGGCTGCTCCAAGCCCCCTCCAAACCGGCCTCAGGAGCAGCTGAGATGGGTGAGGATGGTGAAACAGCGAGAACAAAGACACCTCTAAGAGCTGTCATCACCCAGCTACAGCAAAAAGTGGCACAACTGCACCAGCACTGAGAAATTAAGTCCCAAACCCTGCAAAACTTCTCAAGGAACGTGACCCGGCCAATGGCTTTCCTTGTCAAGAGTAAATGAAAAGCAAAGATTTACCACCACCTAGTGGGAGCCTCACCTAGTTGCAGAGCTTCTTGGTACCTCTTGGTGTCGAAGTAGAGAGAGACCAGCCTGGCCTGGAGAACAGAAAAGGAACTGCTGTGAGGAAAGCCAGAACAGATTTGTTTTGTAAAACGAAGCTTCGTACTCTTCTCTGCACAGACTTCACTACATTAATCTGTGTTTGTCACATTAAACGGTCCAGTTGTGCAAGGAATAAAACCCTGCCTTTTTAAGGAGAATTTCAGTGTAATGAACGCCCTCCCCTGACACACAGAAAGATGTGAACAGCACCCAAAGTGCTCTGCTTTTACAGCTATTAAATGTGACAAGGGGGTGATGCTGCTCCACGTGTTTGGGATTTGGGACCTACCTCCAGAGCCTGGCGTAGGAAAGTCCTCTTCTCTGATTTGGCCCATTCAATACACTCTAAACACAGGTCAACCTTAAAGGGAGCAGAAGGAAATCAGTCAGTTCTAGAAGTTTTCTTCGTTAGTGCCCACCCCAAATGCCTCCAAACGACACCAGAGGTGTCGTTTGGAGGCATTTGGGGTGGGCACTAACGTTTTCCCAGAGTTTAAACTCCCAGCCATGGTGTATTTTCAATAAAGAAAAGTAGATTTCATGTGCTTTAGGGCCTAAATATATCAGAGCAGGTGATCTGTATAAAGCAGCAGAGGTGCTGGGCTCTGCTTTGGGAGCCTCACCCATCATTTCAGAGCACAGCAAAAAAAACCCCAGAATTTCCCCATATTTTTCAGGCTGAGACTCCCCTGATGGATAAAGCAGAACTGCTTCACCTCAGTTAGGTATGATTGTATCTTATCTTCTCTAAAAACACCTGGTCCATCATCCTGTGGTGCCAGGCTCGGGAATGCCTCTTCCCAAAACCTCTGGATTGCAGCTCAGCACTGCAGGCCTTGTCAGCTCCTTCTCGCTGCTTATTAAACCTGAACACTTCCTGAAAAGCCATTATGAAGTTTCAATTTATTACAGGGTGATGGCTGGAGCATTAGGAGCTGGAGAAATCTCCGATTTCACTGCTTTACTGGGCTCCTGGGAGCCTTCTGGATGTGAGTTACACTGAGGAAGCAAACGCTCCTCGGAGCATTCCTGACAGGATCTGAGATTGCTGCATCGAGGACCTCACAGGTTGATGTCATCCTTCCTTAAGGTTTTGGGTTTTCAGAAGATGCTCCAAACTATTTTGACTGATTTTTTTCATTATTTCCATCACTATTACTCCAACCTGTTCCTCTTTTGCAACTGCATCCCAATATCATCCTTTACACCAAGTCACCTTGACAAGAACTTGGCAAGGGAGAAAAAGCCTGCTCATTTTCTCCTGGCACTTTCAGGAGTGCTCCCTTCTCATCCCACCCCATTTCCCCTGATCCCTTCTGTTAGAGGGGGAAAACATTCTGTCACCATTTATCACCCACAAGCCACAGGGACTGAGCAGCAAACGAGGGACGCTGGCTGGGTTACCTGCACTGAAGGATGACAGTTCTAATTTGGCTAATTTTGTGCTAATTTGACTAATGAGAACATCGCCTGCCCCTCAGCATGGCAGAACCTCTCTAGCCTGCAATCTGCCTGTCCCTGAGTGCAGGTTTCATGTGGGTTTTGTCCCTAACCTGCTGCTCAGACCCTCCCTGTGCCAGCACAACCCTCTGCAGGGCAGCACTGCCTGGAAGGGGCTCCTCAGCTCTTCCAAGGTGCTCCTGTCCTCATCCTGCTCCCAAATAACCAACAACAGGGGAAAACAAAGGAGAACTAAGACAATATCCTGGGGAGCTGAGGAGAACGGAGTGAATCCTAGCTCTGTGCTCCTTTAGACTGCCTCGGGTTTTCTGCTGGAGAAGCTCACCCACTGGAGCAGCTCACGCCTGGCAGCTGCAAAACCCTTTCCACTCCCACTTTGGGAGTGACTTTTGTGTCTCTGTGCAGTCAGGCACCCATCACAGGTGTGTCCACGTGCAATCCTCACCAGCTCCTGGACAGCAGTGGCTCCTCCAGTTCCGTGCCATCCCACAGCACCCCCCTTTCCTGCTCCAGGCTCCCTGGGAACACATTCCCAACACTGATCACACTACAACATACTCCCAGTGCTGAACCTAAAATCACTGAGGTTGGAAAAGTCCTCTCAGATCACTGAGTCCAACCATCCCCCAGCACTGTCAAGGCCACCACTGACTCCTGTCCCCAAGTGCCACATCCACAGGGCTTTTAAACCCCTCCAGGGATGGGGACTCCACCCCCACCCCAGGCAGCTGTGCCAGGGCTGGACACCCCTTTCAGTGAAGGAATTTTCCCTAATATCCAACCTAAACCTCCCCTGTCACAGCTTAAGGAAGCAACACAAATCTAAGACAAATGCCCGTGGTGGGAGTCACTCCTAACCTGCAGCAGGGGGAGGCTTGCAGAAAACATGGTTATGAATTCAATTATCTGATGTTTTATTTATAAAATACATCCAAATGCATTAAAAATCTGCTTCCTGACATGAATAATTCTTCAGTGTGAAGCAAACTAGGTCAGATAATGGTGTTGCAGGCTTTTGAGGAACAGCCTGGTGCAGGAAGTGCAGCCTCACCTCCTGTCCTGTTGCTGCCTCCATGTCCAGGAACAGGTCGAGCAGGGACCGGACCAGGCGGGCGGCCTTGGCTTTGCTGATGGAGTTCAAGAAGGGTCGGACATACTTCAGGAGTCCTCCCAGCTCTGCAAGAAACCCCAAATCATGAAACACAACCCCCCAGCCAAGAGCTGCACCAAGCTGGAGCAGCCACACATCTCATGTACCAGCAGCGTTTGTCACACCCAACATTTCCCAGGCGGTTTCTCAGCACCATCCACGGATCAGAGCAACAAATGTCAGCTGCAGGGCAGCCCTGCAGCAAACAGGGGCTGCAGAGGGGGCTGGGGGCTCCAGCCTCAGCCCTGCCTGTCACTGCAGCTCCCCACTCACCCCAGGCTGTAACTGCCTTGGGCATGTTTTAAAATGTAAGAATCTGCTACATGTTCTGAGATGTTTCTGTAAAATGAGGGATGGAGTTTGTAACTGAGGTGTGTTTTCATGAACTCACAGCTTGATGCTTTAATCTGCCCCACTTGGCCAAGCCCAGGATGTTGGATACACCTTGTGCTCCACCACTGGGAAATCCTATTCCTTAACACTCCAACGCCACCTTTACCTGATCACTCTGACCTCACTTAACTACACTGCTGCTTCTGAGTCTCCTCATGAATTCACTGTTATAAAACCACTCTTTATAAGAGGTGGAAAAAGGAAAAGCCTTTTTTCCTGGAGAAACACTGCAGCGTGCTTCCCAGGGAGCAGAGGAATGGGGAAGCCACGGCCCAGCGGCTCCGGGGTCACTCAGGAATGTTGGACGTGGTGGAACTGCAGAGCACAAGTGAAAAGTCTCCTACAACAAACACCACGTGGCCTCGGGGAGCTCCTGGCCAGGGCTGCTCCCCGTTTGGGAAGATGATCCTGCAGAGGGGCAGGGTTCAGTGCTGACTCATCAGCACTGGGGCTGCACTCCGAAATCACAGCTCTCTGCCCCAGATTTCTCAGTCTCACCCAAACACCAGGTAGGTCTCACACTACCGTGTTTACAAGATTCCACAGCGAAAGGAAGATCAAAACAAAGCTGGTAATGACTAATTCAGAAATCTTCTACACCAAACCGGTATCGAATCAAAACTAAAATAAGAGATTAATCTCATTTTATTTCAATTAGTACGTGGAGGAGTGTCAGGAGAATTTCAGTTTGGAAGGATTCCAATAAAAACAAATGTAAACAAGGGTTCTTCTGTATTTCATTTAGCTGTAATGCTAAGGAATGCTAATGCTAATTGTTACAAGAACATCTTATTAATATCTAAAAATGATTCTTTGTATTTTTAGCTTTTTTAGCCTATTTAAGTTTAATCAAGCCTGATACACCTTATTTATTACACTCTTAAGAAGTGGAACTCACTTTTTTCCAATCCCTCATGGTGATCACAGAATCCCAGGAAGGTTTGGCTTGGGAGGGACCTTAAATCCCACCCAGTGCCACCCCCTGCCATGGCAGGGACACCTCCCACTGTCCCAGGCTGCTCCCAGCCCTGTCCAGCCTGGCCTGGGACACTTCCAGGGGACCCAGGGGCAGCCACAGCTGCTCTGGGCACCCTGTGCCAGGGCCTCCCCACCCTCCCAGGGAACAATTCCTTCCCAATATCCCATCTAACCCTGTGCTCTGGCAGTGGGAAGCCATTCCCCGTGTCTTGTCCCTCCAGGCCCTTGTCCAAGTCCCTCTCCAGCTCCTACAGCCCCTTAAGGCACTGGAAGGCTTCCAAACATCTCAAAGTGCAGATTTAGAACAAACAGAACTTATCTTGAGTGTGATCCTCAGCTTTGTTTCCCAAACTGCAGTGCAGGAGATCCTGACCCCAGCAAACCACAGATCCTGACCCCAGCAAACCACAGATCCTGACCCCAACAAACCACAGATCCTGACCCCAACAAACCACAGATCCTGACCCCAGCAAACCACAGATCCTGACCTCAGCAAACCACAGATCCTGATCCCAGCAAACCACAGATCCTGACCCCAACAAACCACCTGGACTCAGTACAGAACACCACAGCATGCTCTGACTGCCACACCTGCTTCCCTAAAAGTTTCATTTTCTCTCTGCCACAGCATAAACAGGCAGCTTTTTGTACAATTAAGGTGCAGCTACTTTAACATCTCAGATTGCAACCTGCAGGCTGACAGGCTTTACTCCACGAGGAACCTGCTGCTCCATGACTTTTCCCCCACCATCCAGATCTGAGTCCATTTAATCTCCCCTGCTACTCCTGGATGCAAATCCCGATCATTTTAACCCAAGTCAAATGCTTTGGTCTCATACACAGCCACCAACCAACCACAGAGAGTCCAACACATCAGTTCTGCACAGAGCTCCTCCCCAGGGTCCCGGTGGAGCTGGGAAAGGTGGGCTCTGGATCTGTCTCATTGAGGCTCTCCAAGATCCATCAGCTCTTAAGGACCACCAGGCACCAGGAACCCACCTCCTGTGCATCCCTGTGCTCCACCAGCTCCTCAGGACCAGTGCAATCAGTGCCCAACACACTCTTTCCCACAGGAACTTCAGAACAAAGAAGGAAAACTCCAGTGGAACACACTGCACTGTTCATCATCCCACTGATGTGCTCCAGAGCTGCCCCAGAACTCCCCAGAAAGCAGATCCCGAGCCAACAGCTGGAACCCAGCTGTGCATTCTGCAAACTCTGCATTCAGCCGTGCAGGCTCAAAGTTCCCACAGACATTTCTCTCTCCTACCAACGTAACCACCAACTATTTTTAGGGTTTTATTTTTCTGAAGTAAATGCACTGCCTGGTAAAGGGGTGTGATTGACAGCTCTGCAGGAGTGATGAGCAGCAGCTCTGGAAAATGAAGCCTGCAGCTCGACCTCAGGGGAAGTGCTTCCATGAGCTAAAACTCCACATATCCAAATTCCTGACCCAAGTTATTCCAGCCCTGTAGTTCTGTGAAACACTGTAAAAATCTGGAACTGCCATAAAGAAAAGTAATTAACCTATGAGTTTATCTGCTTGATAAAGATTAAGGATTGAAGGGGGCCACTTGGATTGTTATTTTTGTAAACAAAGGCTGCAGTTCAGTAGAGTCATGGAATCATGGATGGTTTGGGTTGGAAGGGACCTTAAAGCCCATCCAGTGCCACCCCTGCCATGGCAGGGACACCTCCCACTGTCCCAGGCTGCTCCAAGCCTGGCCTTGGACACTGCCAGGGATCCAGGGGCAGCCACAGCTGCTCTGGGCACCCTGTGCCAGGGCCTGCCCACCCTCACAGGGAACAATTCCTTCCCAATATCCACTTCCAGGGACAGCACAGCCACCACCTCCTTGGGCACTGCGACCCCTCAAACCTGTCCAAGAAGTCTCACTGGCTAAAACTAAACCCTGGGCAGTGAAAGCCACAGGATGAAACCCCAGTGACTGCTCAGTTCTGGGGTCTCAGAGCAGCTGTACCCAGTAACGGTGCTGCTGCCCCTGCCTTGTCACTCCTACCTGGAAAGCTGCAGGAGGGGAAGGGACAGAGCCCTTCCCACAGCTCCAGCACCACCCTAAGCCAGGGTACCCCTTCCTTCACCCTCCACAACTCCAGAAAACACCTGCAGATCCTGCTGATCTCCCTCTGAGCTACACACACACCCCTGGCTTCTGAATGGCACCAAGTCCATTTTCCTCCCTGCACAACACCCTCACTCTGCAGTTAGTGGTACCTTTCATACACCACAAACACATTGCACGTTTGCCCCCTCACAACCCCGGGTTTTAATGAGTTAACAGTGTTATTTTCAATTCCTCAGCCTTCCCCTTGAAAGAAATTAAACCTATCAATTACCACCCTCAGGGAAAACCCTGGAGCTCTTCATCCTTGTGCCAAACTTCAGCTTAAACTCAACACTGCTCCGAGCTCTGCAGAGGTGAGGAGGCCACAAGAACTCTGCCCTCAGTTCTGCTCACCAGCAGCAGAACCTGAAGAGACTCTGGAGATGATTTCCCCCTTTTTACCCCCACACACACATCTCCCCTGCTGCAGAGCCCAGCTGTGTTTGGCCATCTCTGGTGAGCAAACAGCAGGGTGCAAAGGGCACAGCACAGACACCCACTCTGAGCTCACCGACTTCAGCCAGGAAAGGGGCACTGGCACAGCAGCTTCTCTGTCCTGCAGGAGCAGGTGAATCCTGTGCTTGAAGGCTTTGTTTTCCCCAGAGCCCCTAAAGCAGCCCCCAGCAGGAATCAGAGGTGGACACCTGAGTGAGGTGACACGAACAGCACCTTTGTTTCCAGCACTCTCTCAGGGCCAGCCAGGCGCTGTCCCAGCCCTGCCCAGCTGCAGTCCACAGTGGGATCGGGGTCTGGAACGCCCGTCCGAGCATGAGTGACGTGGGCAGAGCGGTGAAATGGCCCGGCCAGACAAGATTCCCAAGCTCAGTGGGACACCAAGGGACGTTTCACAATAGATACACACTGTGACCTGGATCTGTGGCTGAGCCCTCACAGAGCTTTGCTCCCTCACATGAGCTGCTCCGAAGTTAAGCCTGGTGTCCCAACGCTTCCAGTGTGATTAAACCTTCTGCTGGGTGCTTTCCCCACCCAGTGCCACACTTGCAAGCAAACATTTTCCACCGGCCAGGGCTGCAGCCCAACCACAGAACACCCTGGGCACGGACACAGCGTGTCCTGAAATGCTCCAGGGGAAAGGCACAGCACAGCCCTGAACTGCTGAGTGCAAAACAACCAACGGCTGCCTTGAGCTCTCCAGGAAACAGGAGACAGGAACAGACTCAAAATCATCACTGAACAGAGAACTTGACTCCATCCCTGTCCCCTCACACACTCACAATAGAGGGACTGTCCCATGCAGAGCTGGGTAGGGGCTGCTGATGTAATGGTCCAGCAGATAAATCAATTAATTGTGAGAGGAGCTGCTGGTGAGAAAGGACTTTATGGGACAAACTTTCCCATTTGAAACCAACCAGGAGACACCTCTCATCTCAAACATAACAACTCAGCAAAACTTTAGTTGCTCATACTGAAACAGCCCCATGTCAAAGGGCCACAGACTGAACTGTGCATTGCTTGGGACACTGGGCGAAGCAACACCAGAGTAATATTTATGTTCTTTATCTGGTTTTTAGTTTCTGTCCTGTCTCTGAGAGAACATTTCCTGCCAAAAGCTGCTTTTCCAGCTATCCCACTAAGTAAGGAGACTAAATCCATTGGCTGCAGGATCTCCTGCCTGTTACCTCAGTTCCTGATTTCAGGCTCACCTTCTGCCTGCCCAGTCTTGGCCAGCAGTGACCCCAGCTCCAGGATGCTCTGCTCTTTGACTTGCACCGCTTCCTCATCGTTTTCCTGGACATCACGTTTCACTGGGAAGAAAAAGAGTAGGAAAGTTGCCTTTAGTGCTGTTTCAGGTCAAAGACCATCACTGCTGGTCAGCTCCTGGAGAGGTGCCCAAAGCAGGACCTGCTCCAACAGGCACCAAGGAGTTCAACAGGGAGTTCAGCCTGGCCCAAGAGGTCTGGGAAGTTTTAACTCAGTGCAGGGAAGTTTGCAGTGCTTTGTCTGTGCTCCACAGGGGCTTTACCAACCCACAGACCCCACTGCTCACTCCAGCTCCAGGTTTGAACAATCTTAGCTTGTCCAGCTGTGCAAGGGTCACTTACAAACAGCACCCCACACCAGACCCACCAGGGCCACAGAACCAAGTAAGAGACATCTAACAGCCTTTCTGGGGTTGGATACTCCACTCTGGGATTGCTGATGTTGCTGCTTTGGGTATTAAGGTGAGATCCCGTGGACAAAACACAGCACAAGATCAGCAAAGTGACGCGGGTACATCCCCGGCCACTCTGGTGTCACACCCACTGCCAGTGCTGAGCTGTCCTGGCAGTGCCATCACCCTCTGCTCCAGGGAGTGACTCTGCTCCGAGGCAGATAAAGGGACAAATGACACCCAGCAGCACAACCCGAGCGTGCACAGCATCAGTTCCATGGGAGTTACCCACCACACAGTGCCCTTCCTTCCCTGCCACCACCCCCTGCACAGGGAGCCCCTCCAACTTCCACATAAAGAGCCAAAATCCCGGCTCTAGGAAACCGAAACTGCGGCTCTCAGTGCCTGTAATTCCGCACCGAAAGCGAGGGAACTTTGCTCTCAAGGCGAAAAGCATCACAGCAACATTGTCTGTCCTGATCCTCCCAACCCACAATGGGGGCTGTGAGTCCTGCCTGAGCCTGACCCGCTGAGAGCTGCACCTACTACTGAACAACCAGCAAAACACCGAGGCACAAACAACTCTTAACGCCCTGACAGCACTCCAGGGTCTAACAGTGACACTAGGAAAACTTTTCCCGACACAGCAGGGTGACAGCACGGTGACAGCAGGGTGACAGCAGGTCACAGCATCCCTGCAGAGGTCACCACGCAGCACAACAATCAAGAATTACTGGTTTACACACCAGTTTTCGTGGGCCGCACGCCCCAACCTCGACCCCCAGACCAGGCGGGCTGCCCACAGCACCCCCGAACGCCCTCAGAGCACCCACACCTCCCTGGCACCCCGGAATGGCCGGGGCGGCCCCAAGGGGCCCGCGCTGGGACCAGCCCCCGGCTGGGACAAGGAGCAGCGAACACCGAGGGAACTTCTCCGGCGAGGAGCTGAGCTCGGCCGCGGCACCCGGGAAAGCTCCCCCGGCTCCGTGCGAGCGGCTCAGGGAGGGCGATTCAGCACGGGCGGAATGTCAGCGCTGTGGGAGCGAACCCCGCTGCCGGCGGAGCGGCCCCGGCCCTCGGCACGGCCGGACCGGGCAGTGACACCGCGCCCCGAACACGCCGCGAACCG
>VZRQ01009583.1:43296-101247 GCA_013397975.1 Machaerirhynchus nigripectus
GGGTGCCGCCCCCCGGGGTGCAGCTGTCTCCGGGCCGGTCCTGCCGCCGCCGGGCCGGGGCGGGCCTCGCTGCAGTAGCTGCTCCTCTCCACATCTCCACGCGATGGCGCCGTCGTGAGGGGACACCCCGCCCCCTTTGCCGATCACGTGACCCGCGTTGCTGCGCACGTGATCGGCGGGCGGCGCATGCGCGGTGTGGCGGGGGCGGTGCAGGCGGGCGGCGTTGAGGGCGGAGGCGGCGGCGGCCGGAGCGGGGCCGCGGGGAGGGCGCGGTTCGCAGCCAGCCCCTCTCTCCAAAGGCTGCTGTTTCCCCCNGTCAGCGGGCGGCGTGTTGTGACGGCGGCGGTGAGGGGCCGACCCCGCGGAGGGGCCGGCGGCGGAGCACGGTGAGGGGATCAACCCTCCACCTGTGATGGGACCGACCATCCCCCGTGAGGGGTTGGGCCCCTCCCCGGTACGGGAACCAGCCCCCCGATGAGGGGATCACCCACTTCCCA
Organism: Machaerirhynchus nigripectus; assembly: GCA_013397975.1. Taxonomy (NCBI): domain Eukaryota; kingdom Metazoa; phylum Chordata; class Aves; order Passeriformes; family Dicruridae; genus Machaerirhynchus; species Machaerirhynchus nigripectus. The sequence goes on from VZRQ01009583.1 coordinate 43,794, forward strand.
GTGAGGGGTCGGATCACTCCCCCCAAGATCCGCACCGCGCCGTCCGAACATCTGCCAGCGACCCGCTTCTCTGTGGAAAACGCTCTTCCTTCTCACACCCGGCCCCCCCCCAGCGAAACATCAGTAGTTCAACCTAATTAACGCCGCTGATGCTGTTTTAAAGGGGGTTTAAATAAACAATGGGAAAATGAACGTTGACTCATTAAGCTTGAACAATGACATGTTGTTCTCTGACTTCAGCCCGAGAGAGTCTCTGGGTTAGGAAGGAAAACAAAAGGAGCGAGGATAACGCTGCTCGAGGAGAGCCGTGGATGAGCTGTTCTGTGGGTCCTTGTTTCGGGAGCTTCGAGTTGGAATGGTGCTGTTCATCCTCACTTGGGCCTTTCACCCAAAGACCTGGGAGGGTTTTTATAATGTGGAGCTTGCGTAATTCTGCTTAATCTGGCGTTAAGGTGCAGTCTTGGAAGCAGTCAGGACATCCAGGAGTGACTAATTTATGTTGCTTCTGGATGTTATAAGGGGTGCACACTTCAAAAATTGTTATTAAACTGTGTTAGAAATACATAGGAAAATAAATACCAGCGTGGTTGTGTGCCCTGTCGGCATCGCCTGCTCTGAGGATGGAGGTTTGGCTCCTGCCACAGCCCCAAACATGGGCTTGTTTGCATCCTTCATTTCCTTAAATGAAGAAATGAGCCATAATTAACACTGAAATGGTCTGATTTGGCTTTGAAGTTTGTGTTTCAGGAAGTGGAGCGAGCCAGATCTTGGGCTTGAAAACACATTTCTCGTAATCCTTTGGTAAGGGAGAGATGGGGAACCTAAACCAGGCTGGGTTCTGTGGCTGTGCCCAGGGAATGGCTGAGCTCTGCAGTCGTGTCCACGTTTGCCTTTGGGTGTCCTTGTTCCTGTCCCTTTGTGGGGAAACCCCATGGCAAGAAAACTAATTGTAGTGGCAAAACCTGTTACTGTTCCGTGGCTCTGGGCACGCAGGGGGAACGTGTGGTGATGTCAGGGAGGAAACTCGGCTCCATTACCCAATCCCAAGATCTTGGAAGCTGCTGAGTCTGTCTCGGGACAATAACTCAAGTCACAACCCTGTGTCCCCTTGACTTTAAAAAAAGGGCACTGTTCTAAATTGGGATTTCTCTGTGCTAAATACCAGTCTTTCCCTGTCTTTCCAATAGACTAGGGTGAAAAATAAAACAGTAGCTTGGTTTTATGGAAGGGTCACTGCTCTGTTCTTCTCTGCCTGAAATTATGCCAGGGAGAAGAGAGACATTTTATTTTGTGTTAAAGCTTCCTGTGAGGGAAAAGTGGAATCGGTCCCCTGGGAAGAGCAGTTTGGAGCTGGTTGAGGCTTGCAGAGGACTGAAGGTGAAAACAGTGAGCTGTGGAAGAGATGATCCAAGGGGGACTGGGACAAGGTCACGCTGAATTTTGGGAGCTCGAGGGTCTGTGCACCTACCCTGACAGCTGGGCAATCTAACAGTTTTTCCAAAAAAAACTTTTTGATGGAGGAAAGCTTTTTGATGAAGAAGAAGGAAAAATAAGGTTTGAAGTCACTTTCAGAGAAGACTTTTGAATTTTCTTCTCTGTAATTATACAGCGATTGCTTGAGCTATAAGAGGAATACAGGAATTCCCGTGGAATACAGGAAATGCTTGCTGTGCTGGCCATTTGCAGGACTGCTGTGGCCATAGGTAAAAATACACCTGCCTGTGCCTGTCTAGAAAATCCCGGTCTGCAAATACAGCAAAACCAGGAGTGTTTCTCTCAGTGTTAGGGATGCCCTTTTTACACATTTGTAGTTCTTTGGCAGGTGAAATTTCTGTCCTTGGAGCAGGTGTGACTCTAGATGTGACCCTGTGTCCCTGCCAGGCTGCTGAGTCCCAGGGAGCATGGCCAGAGGGAGATAGGCTCTAAAATTAGCTTGAGCAGGGATGGATGCAGTGTGGGGAGGGAGGATGTGGACATATCTTGGATTTTGTTCTGGGGTGATGGACTTGTGATCTCCTCAAAGTGAAAGGATGTGTAACAGTTTGGAGAGAGGGAGAGAAACAAAAGGTCAGGAGTAAAGAGTGTAGGTCAAACCTACACTCTTAGCTGTTTGGAAGAAAGGCAAATATCTTGGGATTAGTGATGTGGCTAATAGAAAAGTCACTGGATGAAAAAAAAGCGTTTCAGAGTTCTCATTATTGTTATCAGCTGCCTTTCTGGAGAGAAGCTGGAAAGAGTCTGGGTTGGGAGGATCAGTTTGGCAAGAGTGCAAGTTGAGCACTGTAGGCAAGGGAGAGCTGGCAGCACAGGGTTAGCAGAGGTGATCCTCGGGTTTCTGAGCTTCTGATATGCTGGAGAAAAGTAGATTAAAGGTGAGAGCTGCTGGGAGCTGTTCCTCCCTCCCCTGTGCCTGACTGAAGGAAGATCAGTGCCATCAGGGGAGGCAGGAATGGAAACATACAGCACTGCAGGAAAATCAGGAAGGAAGGACCTGAATCAGCTGAGAAAGAGAAGGTATCCATGGCCTGAAGTGCATGGAAAACTGCTGAGAAGAGAAGGGTTGTTGGGCTGAGGGGTCAGCTGAAAACTGGAGAGATAAGAGGGAGTGAGGGATCTTCCCATAGCTGCAGCCAAAGTGATGTGGTGGGCATGAAGAGCGCTGCAGAGAGAGTGATGCTCCTCCCAGGGAGTTATAGGGAGCCCTGTGGAAAAGAGTGGCTTGTGTAAGGATACGAAAGTCATATATATCCCTAGGGATAAAGGCCATGGTGTGGAGGGAGAGGAGAAAGATTGCGTACACTGAAATTATTGCGACTCCTGTCTGTGTTTCGGTGGAAGGAACCTCGAAGCTAAGGATGGTTTGGAAGTTGAAATTGCCAAAGAAGCAGGAATGGCACTGGAGGATATCACTGCAGTGAGCTGATTAGGCAGCCCCTGGGTTTTTCCATACAGGATTGTTGTGCTGTTGCTGTGCTCTGTAGCTTTAGAAGCCACACTAAAGGCTTAGATCCTCTTCCCCTTTTGCTTTAAGCTCTGAAACCTTAGAGAAACTCAGAAAGCCCCTGGTTCTGACTGTATTTTGCAGGTGCTAAACCTGATGGCAGCTCCAGAGAAAGGCCTTGAGCTGTGCTCTGCCTGTCATGGGGATCTTTCCCTTACCAGGCCAGCACAGGGCTTCGTTTGGGAGCCTTGGACAGGGAAATGGATTAGTGGAGGAGAAAGGATATCCCTGACCTTCCTTCTCTTGCCTCTCTTCTAGGCTCTGCAGTGGCAACTGAAGTCTTGAGTGGCTCATCCAAATAAATCCCAACCTTTTTCCATTTTCCATACAAGAGTGGTTATTTTTGGGTTCCTGACAAGCTTAGTCCTTTGGGCAAAGGATCGGGAGCTTGTTTGTCACAGGCTCTGTCACTTGTCTGTGCCACTGTCCCCTGGACTGGTGGGCTTCCCTGGCAGAGACAAATAGGAACCACGGTAACTTTGAGGAATTCCTAACAATAGCTGTAAATGGTGCTAACAGAATATTGTAGGAGCACTCCTGTGAATCTGTATGAACATATGAAACTGCTGCAGCAAGTAGATATATATTTTTAGTGCTGCTTTTGCATTTGCAATGATTTTATCCTTCAGATCAGCTATGCAAACTCAAAGAATAAATATCGTGGATGTCTCTCTTGCTGAAATCCACTGGTGCTCCCACTTACTCCCAGATGTTGAGAAAATGTTTTCTTGCTGCATTTTTCTCCTTTTCATTGTTGAAGCAGAAATATTACCAGCCATATGTGTCTATGTGTACAATAATTTCCTCTTCCTACGTACATTGCACTTACTGGCATCATTAGCCAGACGGAACACAGGCTGTTCTGTCTCTTGGTTTTTTGGTGTTGTGTAGTCTGTACAGTGGAATAACACTTCCACCCAGCAGGAAGAACCGTGCCTGCTTTTCCCTGCTGGATGGAAGTGTGGCCAGTCTGAACCTCAACTTGGGTATTCCTGTTAATTCCAAGAAGATAGGTGTTTTTTCTCTTTCCCTCCACAAAGGAGTTGCAGAGCTAAGCCAGCACGTCACTGTGCTTCTGGCCCTGCCGCTTCCAGCAGGTTGAGCTGAGCGCTGCTGGCAGGGGGATTTTATGCTTTTTAATTGGCAGAATGTCAGGGATAAGTTCTGTTCCCAAGCAGCTTAGGCAGCGCTTTACCGGACAGCTGGGCCCGCAGCGAGGAGGTTTAGAATCCATCCTTAATGAGTGTGGCCATGGCTGCAGCTTCAATTCACTTCCCAGGTGCTGCCTCAGGGAAGTGCATTTGATTTTCATGTCCTTCAGCAGGCCCAGCTGCTCGGGGCGATGTGGCACAGGGAGCTGATGCCTGCGCTCTGCGCTGCAGAGAGATAAAGAGGGTCATTTTCTCTGCCTGCCTTTACTAATTGGGAAAAGAAAAACTTAATGTGGGGGAACGAGGATTGGAATCTGCAAAATCTGTTACGCTGAGCTTTCAACTGATCCAAGATCCTGGGGTGTGAATTTGCCTTTGGCAGGAGTAGCTGCAAGCAGTCAGGAGGCAGCCTTTGCCTTTTCCATGGAGTGTTTTCTAACTGAAGGATTAATCTGAGATTTTAAAAGACCTATTAGTATAGTTTAGAGATCTTAATTTATCATTTGATTCAGGTTATATTTCTGGTGTGGGCCCAGCACAGGAAGAATATGGCTCTTACCTCCTTGACAGGATGTTCTGACCTCTCAGTTGAGCAAAGCAGGAACAGCAGAACTGTGACTGATTTTTTTAACGTCCCTGTCTGAGCGAGGAGGGGCGGAGAAGACTGGGGGAAAATGTGTTCTAAAGTAGATCAAGTAGTATTGGTTCCAGTTTTAGAACATCACAGTAGGGTCTGAACTTCAGTGTGGATTTCTGCGACTCACGTGGTGAGGTAATTTTATATAGACCTTCTTCCCCCAGTCTGTGTTGTCACTTCTCTCCTACAGGGATGTTCTCCATTGCCAAGGCCGAGTGAATGGGAAAGGAAGTGCTTTATCCTACAGTCCCACAAGCCATGGCTGAGCTACCTCAGCTTCTTCTGAGTCACCCCCTCTAAGACAAAACCCACCCCTCTAACCAGGCTCCTGCCGCCCGCTGTGTGAGAATGTGGAGCTTCAGGAGCTCATCTGATAAAAAGCACCGCTGCAGTTCTAGGGCAGCACTTCCTCAGCTGACAGAAGCTTTTCTCCTACCACATGGTTTTAAACCTGTAGTAATTCTTGCTACTTTCTCCCTTCAAGCAGCTCCACGGGCAGTTAATTTGAGATTTTGGCCATTCAGAGTTTTAAAGCCAGAAGTTAGTATTAGGATGTTGGCTTTAAATATCCAGGTATCACTTAGCTTTCAGTTCCCATTGTTTGACCCAGTTCTGAGTCCAGGAGTTCGTGTTTGGCTGCCGTATCTCTCCCTTGAAGACAACTGGTGATGGGGAACATTTTCCTTTTTAGATTGTTCTGCTAGTTTAGCCATTTTAAGCTTCATTTTCCTTAATTTTTCTTCTAGATTTTTTTTATTTTCAGCTTTTAGCTGATCTTTGTCCTTCTCTGCTATGCCAAAGCACACATTACTACACTGTGTCCTCTTATGTGAAGGCATATACAGCATTTCTGTTCAATTTTAGCTTCTTCTGAGAGCCTTAATGGCTCTGAATTCTCTCACTGTTCTCCCTTTGTGTTGTTACACCTTTTTGCATCCTAAATTGTCTACGCTTGTGACTGGAAAACTAGCTCAGAGGAGTCTAGAGCAGACTCTTACCTGTATAACATACCGAGATAAACATCTATTTACTGCTTTTTTTGTGTTTGCTGTTCATTTGTTGCACACCCTTGGACTGTATTTTTATCCTTTCTGCTACCGTGTTGCGTGAGGAGGTTTTAACTGGGATTTCTCAGCCTGCTGGGTGCAGCCCTGTGCTGTGGCTGTGTTTGTACAGGGCTCTGTGAAAGCAGACGTGGTGTTAGGGAGCTGAAGCCACTCTTACACGGGTCAGGTTGCTCTGTACAAACATGTCCTCACTGTTGCTCACTCTTTGTTGGGCTGCCTGATCTGCAAACTGAGCTGGCAGGTGCTCTGTTTCCCCTGGTCATTGATAAAAGTATTGAATGAAGTTTGAATCCTGTTAACATGCTCCTGAGGGAGATTTTCTGTGAGATTTTGGTTTAGCAACAGTTCTTTATCAAGTCAGACACCATAGTAAGAAAGAAAAGGCAGATAATACTATGAAAGCTTGGAAGGTTGTAGTGGTAAATAGATTACACCCTTAATATTACACGATTAGCACCCTGTCCCACCAGGCTGGTTTCTCTTTGCCTTGTACTGTCTGGTGCGGAAGAGGTGGCATCCAGAGGCACCTGGGCAGGCTGGAGAGGTGGGTCTATGTGAACCTCATGAAGTTCAGCAAGGGCAGGTGCAAGATGCTGCACCTGGGTCAGGTCAATTCCAAGCACAAATCCAGGCTGGGGGACAATGGATTGAAAGCAGCCCTGGGGAGAAGGACTTGGGGATGTTGTTTGGCGGGAAGTTCAGTGACTCAGCCATGTGTGCCGGCAGCCCAGGAACCGACCGTGGGCAGCAGGTAAGGGGGGAATTCTGCCCCGCTCAGGTGAGGCCCCACCTGCAGAGCTGCCTCCAGCCCGGGGGCCTAGCACAGGAAGGACCTGCAGCTGCTGGAGCCAGTCCAGAGGAGGCCACGGAGATGCTCCAAGGGCTGGAGCCCCTCTGCCATGGAGCCAGGCTGGGAGAGCTGGGGGTGTTCACTGGGAGAGGAGAAGGCTCCAGGGAGACCTCAGAGCCCCTTCCAGTGCCTAAAGGGGCTCCAGGAGAGCTGGAGAGGGACTTAGGACAGGACACAGGGAATGGCTTTCCACTGCCAGAGGGAAGAGGGGCTAGATGGGATGTTGGGGAAGAATTCCTGGCTGGGAGGGTGGGGAGGCCCTGGCATAGGGTGCCCAGAGAAGCTGTGGCTGCCCCATCCCTGGAGGTGTCCAAGGCCAGGTGGAGCAAACTGGGATAGTGGAAGGTGTCCTGCCCATGGCAGGGGATGGAACAAGATTGTCTGGAAGGTCCTTCCCCCTCCATGATTCTGTGGTTGTGTGAAGGTCCTGGTTAGCCATGAAGATGTGGGTGCTGGAAGCTGCAGCAGCTTCTGCATCAAGGCACGTTAAAAATGGCAAAGAGAAAATTGGGTGAGTGTGGCCGGTGCTGGCTCTTGGGTAGAGCTTGCTGAAGGACTGCAGAGCATCCCTCGTGTGCTGGAACAGATCCACAGCTGGTGTTGGTGCGGCAGAAGGAATCTGAAAGACACAAAATTGTTCTTGCTTGGTGCCAAAGTATGCAAAGCAGAGACCTGCCTCTGGCTCCCACTCCTTGTGTGGTACAAGCTGTTTATCTCCGAACTGTAGAACATGTTTTTATTTGGACATCTCTAAGTGGGTATTTATATGCACATTTTCCTGGTTTAAACCTCTTGACCTGTGACTAGTCTTAAATGTTTTCTGCTGAGTGGGTTTTCAGTGGTTTTTGACTTAGCAGGAAGAGTTTTGTTAAAATTAATTTTTAGTTCGGTAAACAAAAGGTGCCGTCAACTTCTCAATGTGCAATTCCAAGGTGCTTCTTTCAAACCTTGCCAATTTAAATTCATCTCCGAGTCTCAAGCGATTGCTTTTGTTGTATTGACTTGAGAGGATTTTCCTGTTAAGTACTCTCAGAATAATTGATGTGTGTGTCTGCCGAAAATGAGGTTTTGCTGCAGCTTTCACAAGATGTTGACTGTAAATATTCAGCTGTTTCTGGGGGTGTGCAGATGTGCCGTGTCCGTACTTCCCACTTGTATTGCAGGGAAAGGTCTGGGAAAGCGATTCCTAATGTGTGCAGGGCGGTGAGAACATGTTGTTTGGGAATGCTTCACCTCCGTGTTGCTAGGAAAGAATCTGTGAATTTTTTGTGTCTTTACAGACACTATAGGGAACAACAGGAAAAAGGATGATTTTGTTCTGGGAAGCATTAACAAAGGCTTTTCAGGTGCCAATACAAAGTTACTTTTGTATTGCTTTTTATAGCTTTGAGAACCCATGTGGCCTTTAAAATGATCCAAGAAAGTTTCCAGGATTTGATGGAGCCATCTCCTAGGTGCATGTTGGTCTTAAAAATACGGGTTTTTTCTGGCTGCATAACAAATATTCAAAAAACACTGTAAGCTGCACTTTCCTGGAGTTGTTTTTGAGTTCTTTGGATGGATTTCTAAACATCAACATGGTTGTCTGCATCAATTACGTTTTGGAGCCCTTCCATGGTATAGAGTCATCAGGCCCTGCCGAGCTGCAAAGGGCAGCATGAATTACTGCTGTGATCTGTAGTCAGCCTGCGTAGGGAGGTGTGGATCTTGCAGAGGTATTAGAAACCCGTTACATTTTGATTGTGAGTAATAAACACAACAATCAGTCGTGGGGAGCTGCATTTGGGTTTAACACCTTCCTTCCCCCGCTGGTGTTGGCTGAAACTTGCTGTGGGGTCAGTGGTGATGTTGGTGATGGAGCCCCACAGATAAACCAAATCAGAGCACTGGCAGACCTTGTCACTTGTAACCCTTGAATCTCATCCGTGCCTGGCGTAGATTTTTATCCTGCCTGTCCCACATGTGCCGCTGCAGCTGCAGGTGGTGGGTGTCTCACCCTCAGGCCATGTGCAGAGAAGTGAAACCAGCACGTCTGGAAACAGCTGCCCGAGCTGGAAAGGTTTGTTGAAAGAGAACTAAATATAAAGTGAGAGGAGTGTCGATGGTGGTTTGCTGAAATTCCTGGTCTTTGGGTCAGGCAGGAGGCTGGTGCTCCATCAGGGCCATGCAGAGTGATTCCTGAGCCTCTTGGCCACTGTGCTGGTGCTGGACAGGCAGCATTGACCCAGGTGTCCTGGATGTGGGATGTTTGCAAGAGTGCTGGGAGCCAGCTTTGGGAAAAGTGGATGGATGTGAGGGTGTCTTATCCATCTAAAGGTTTTGTAACTGCTCCATCTCCTTTAAAAAAGAGAATTGCAAATTTAATAGGATATTCACTTCTGGAATCGGAGGGGTTTTTCCCAGCTCTGTGGAGGTGCTGTGTGCATGCAGAGAGGGAAGATTTTGGCAAGATGGCATTTGCTCCCTTGTGCTCAGATGCCGCCCCAGTTCCCTGTGCTCAGACCTTGCATCTGTGCTGACCCGTCCCGGGAGGGCTGCAGGAAATGTCAGCTGCGCTTCCCAGCCACGGGAGCAAAACATTCTGGGATCCGCAGCTCACGCAGCCTGCCCTGGCTTTATCCACACTAGAAAATGGCCTTTTTTGGGGGCACTCATTTCTCTTTCTGGATATTCCTGTGTCTCAGCTGCTGTTCTCAGCCTAATGCCTGCAGGGCTTTTGGGAATGGGCAGTGGTCTTGGTTAAATGCTTTCAAGTGATACTTGTGGGTAACAACCCTAAATTTTATGGTTTGACTTAATATTTTTAGAGTTTAAGATGTATTGATTGAATTGATGGATAAATAGAATATGCAGAAGTGGTGCTGGTTCGCTTTAGTGTTTTAAAATTCCATTTTCTAAGGTAAATGCAATATAAATGTGATTTTTTGGAGTCTTTTTCTGGTACTCTCCTAGCGTAAAACTAATTTTTGAATATCTAAGGAGCACACTGAGCTCTTTTCAAGTGCAGTTAAGCAGTCATGATCATGCTGTGCTCTTTTCCAGTGCATTTAAGAAATAATAACAGGGAGTATAGTAAGGCTTTTCTGCAAAATTGCTTTCTTTAGATTGTTATTGGCGTGGTCTCACGAAGCTGCGTTTCTGAGTGCCTTCCTGAGCCAGTCCTGAAACCCAGTAGGGACATAAATAGATTGTTTCTGCTGTGACGTCTCAGCAGCTGCATTCTGCCCATTCCCTCCCCAGCCATCCCTGCTTTAATGCTCCCAGGCAGAGCCACAGGGTTTTATGCCAGAATCTTTTCCTATTTTGCTCCATTCACAGTGTTGAAGGCGTTGTCCCTGTGGTTGGTGGAGCGGGCAGCGTTTTCCAATTCTAGGCTCTTGCTATCTGAATTGTGTTGGGCTTGTAACTCACCTTACCCTCTCTGGTGTTAATAACCACCAGGCTGGTGTGAGTGGGCTCTGCTGGAGCAGGAGCCCAAGGACAGCTGAACGGAGGCGTCCTGAAAGGATGCCCTGCACTCCCGGCTCCATTGTCCTGCTCCTTTGTGTCCTGCTCCCAGCTCTGTGGGAGCGCCGTGTCCCCAGCTCCGGCCCAGCTGCGGGGCTGGAGGCTGCCACATTTTCTTTGGCAATAACACATGGATAACTTAGGGCTGTTCGTCAAAGAAACCACTCATTCCTGTCAGGAATGGGCGCTATATGGAATGTGTTCTGCATGCTGACATCTTAATATGCTCCGTGCTCGGGCGAATTGCACAGAGCAGTCCAGTAATTAATATCCAGGGAGGTCTAATGGCCCTAAAGCAGTTGGAGTGACTCATCCTTATTTCCTCCTTGTGTTGGTGGTGCTTTAGGTGACTTAGAAATGCAGGCAGTGCTCATGACCCGGCTCTGGTTTTGGATGCACCCTTTGGGGCATGGGAGGGAAGGAAAGAGCCTGTTTTCTTCTGTTTGTCATTGTGAAGATGCTTTCAAAGGGTTCCCCCTCCCAGTGATTTCTGTGTGTCCTATGTGCTTTGTGTTAACCCACCTTCCTGAAGAGGTGCCTCATGTAGAGGAGAGAGTGAATTCTGTGGTACTAAACTGTGATAAATGGGCTTTAATCAACGATTCATTTCACTTGCATCGAGTGATTTATTGCCAACAGTTCTTACCACTAAGGATTTTGGGATGAAAAGTGTAATTAAGTTCTTAACTTTTTTTATGATGCTGACTGGGTCACACTGCCACAATATTTGGGACCTCGTAAGTAGGGAAGGGACAGCAATGCTCTTCCCCTGAGCTATTAACTTGAATTGTCCCAGGAAATGCAGTGACATGCAAAAGATCTGGGACAAAACGGCATTTGTTGAGCTGGGGCTCCGAAGTATTTACAGTCCAAAGAAGGGAGAACAAGAGTTGAAATCCTGCATGGAGGCAGCTTTTGTGGGTTGATTTTTCAAATGCCATATTCAGTGTGTGAGGGTAACAAGGTTTGGCCAAGAGCTTCGAGCAAAGATCAAACAATGGGAAAGTGGAGGAGAGAGCAGAGAACATGTGACTGTGAGTAACCAGAGTGGGTAGAGAGCCAAAGTTCAGATGATATTACACAAAAATTACAGGGCACAAACATGTTGGCCCCTGGAGAAGGAAGCCAAGTGGTGTGTGTGGTGTGTAATGAGGAGTGTTTGCATGCTGGGGGCTTGTCCTTGCTTCTCATGAAGTAGGAGAATATATTGAATTTCAATGGGGTTACAGGGAAGAACCAGTGTCAGAGGACTTGATGTAGCACAGAGTGAGAGCAATAAATGTGCTTAAGTGGAAGCTTCTCATCTTACTTGCTCTGCTGTTCCAGGGTGGATGGAGAAGTGTCTGTGAGAAGGGGACAGTGCAACACATCTCGTTTCACAAAGCAGAAGTGAGACCCTGATACAGGCAGCTGTAAAAAGGAGGGGCAGAGGATGAGGGGGAGGAGGGCGCCGCAGTCAGCCCCAAAATCCTTGTCCACAGCAGCAGGTGGAAGCTTTGCCATTAGCTCCCAGGGCTGGGAATTTACTGCATCTCTGTAACAGTCCTGTATGAAGAAGGTTTGGGAATAGGTTTTGAATAGTCCTGGGTTTAATGCAGCTGTTGTTTCATGTCCTAATACCCATGGGGTTGAATCCAAGGGATTGAATCCTTTTCACATGAGGGTTTCCTCTGAAGTGGGAAGCATCTCTCAAGTCTGCAGAAGACACACTTTGAAATCATACTGAAACATGGTCTGTGCTTGGGGTTCACGTTTGCCAGAAATGTATTCCAAACTGATCCAGCATTTAGGGTTTAATTAATTGTTGGATTTAAGTGTTTAAGTGTTTTGTGTTCTTCTGATTCATTGTCTTAAGGTACAGCAAAACAGGCATGTTTTACGGATCCATTTGATGCACCAGGTTGTAGACTGGAAAAGTGGGAAATCAGATGGAATTCCCCCCAACTTGTTCATTAGTCAGTTCCAGGGATGAAGAAGCAAGGGGCTAGACTGCACTACCTCCAGCTCTAAAATGCCTGGGATCACCATGATGGCAAGGAGCATTGTTGTGGCCATAGCCATAGAAGCATTTTTTCTTCCCTGATTTGGCATCACTGATCTGAACCCCCATAAATCTGACCTCACAGTGACCGTTAGATTATTTGCTTGCCTTTTTCCAGGATGAGCTGCTTTATGATGGAAGGGAATTTTTCCTTTATCATTTATTCTAAATACTGATAAATAAAGAGCAGTCTCTGTGATGAGTATTGGTTTCAGCTCTGTTTGGACACTTTGTTATTCTGAAGCCTTGAATTTCCAAGCCTGGAACACCTTCCTGAGACAGGAGGAGGCTGGCAGCATTCCCATGGGGCCTGTTCCCTGTGCTCTGTGGCCTTTTATATACCCAGGACTTCCAGCTGACAGGCAGCACCTGCCTCTCTGGGAAGCTCCAGTTTTAGTATTGCAGCTGTTTGGACCAGGAACAAGTAGAGATCCAATACATAATAAACCCTAAAGAATATGAATATATAAAATAACCCCCAAAATACATGGAGTGGGTAATGATGGGATCACCAGAACTTAGGGATAATGGCTTTGTTTGCTCTTTAATTCTCTGTGGCACAGGGAGTGCTCAGCCTTTTGCACAGTTTCGGGGAGGAGATGTTGTTTTAAGCACCGAAAAAGCGAGTTGTGAAGCCTCAGAGCAGCAAGGCGTGCTGCTCTCAAGCTGGGATTGACCCTTGCCTCGGTAAAAGCAGCTTTCAGTGCCTTGGCGGCACACCAGAGGAGCCGGGGAGTGGGCAGGAATATTTAGCCTGTTGCAGGTAATTGAGTGGTGCGAGCTGAGCTACCTGCAGGCAGCGAGTGAAAGGAGGCGCAGGGACGTGTCTGGGTTCGTGCTGAGAGGGTTTCAAGTGTTGGTTGACGGACTCTTATGTGGGTTTAATGTTTTAGTGGATGAAGTTTAGCAGTGTGTTTTTGCCAGCGTTGGCAGCATGTGCACTCCTGACTGCTCTGGTTCTCTTGGGCACTATTTTTTGTGAGGCTGGGCTGCCCCCAACCACTGAGGCAGGTTGTTGGTGTGTTCTGGTGTGGGCTCCTGGACTCCTCACATACACAGTCTGTGCATCCGCACCGCGCTGTCTGAGCATTATTAGCTTTCCAAAGCAGCTCAGTGACTGCTTGTGCATAGTAAGTTTGCCTTCAGCTTCCTCCTTGAAGGCTGTCCAAAAAAAAAAAAAAGAGTGGGAGTGGATTGCTGCCTGCAGATTAAACCCCAGATTCGCTCTGGAGAGGCCATGGGAAAGACGATGCCTGGGAGCAGAGCGTGGCCAGGGTGAATTTACCACCCGGGCGTGCAGATGGTGGATGGGCTCGAAGTTGGGGCACCAACATTAAAGCGCCTTCTCTTGGCACCAGGTTTTAGCCAAGATGTTCCCTTGCAGATTTGCATTGCTGCATAGGAACGCTCCTTCCAGAGGATTTTTGGCGGCTGGTGCCTGGCTTGTAATATTCCAACCGTCAGTCTGTTACAACTGCAGTTTGCTCTTTCGTGTGGTGGCTTCCATTAAAATTCTTGGAGAAGGAAAGGTTGGTATTGGTGGAAGGAGGAGGGTGACAACATGTTTCTCTTGGCAGCAGTGCTGCGTGTTCCTGCTCCAAGGGATTGTGGAGCTGGGATGCAAATAAAACCCGCCAGGGGTTTGGTGTGCACAGAGCAGCCGGAGGTTCCAGTGGCACTGCAGGGCCTGAGGGGGGAGTGTGGGGTGACAGCCAAGGCTTGGCACCTCCTGGAGTTCCTGTGACACTGAGCAGTGCCTGGGAATGTAGGAGAGCTTGCTGAAACCACTCCCTTCAGTGGCTTTTGGGCTCATCCCAAGCTGCAGGAATCTCACCTCTTTAGCTTCTGAGTTTGCAGCTGGAAAGTGCGAGTGTTCCTTTCCCGGTCTGTGCCAGTGACAGTGGATGTGTTGCATCATGGACCTAATTGAACGGCCAAAAATGGTTCACCATGTTTGCAATCTCAGGAATCTGAGGTTTCAGAAACCTCTAAAATTATGGCAGAGCTGCGGTAGAGGTGTTTGTTTTTCCTGAAATGGCCCTTCACTGGTGTTCCAGCACCAACACTTGTTCTGGAGAGCAGAGATTGCCATTGCCTCCCTAGCTCAGGAGCCTGCATACTCAGTGTCCACCCAAAAACATCGGAAGATGCAATTTTTCCAAGGGGGGTGGTGGTCAGCTGGCAGGGGGACTGCTTCGGGTCGGGACTAAAGGCTGTGTGGTGTGTTGGGGGATCGCTTCCATGGACAGATCAGTGTTCAGATTTGTGGGACGGGCTGCTCCACACCACGGAGAAACACTATGGGCACAGGGACAGGCTTCCTTTGGTACCACAGTGCGGTTTTGTTGGTTGAGGGCGTATGAAATCACATGTATCCCTCAAGCAAATTCCTGGTACAGGGAAACCCTTCTTGTGGTGGGGACATCCATTCCTGCTGCTCCTTGTCCTGTGTAGTTTCCATGCTGGCACTGGTGCTTATGCTCAGTGTTTTCATAGACTTCCTAAAGAAAAAATTCCAGAAGTATTGTTATTGTAAGTGTTTGGTGTTTTGCCAACTTTAATAGTTTATGATTGTCATCGAATTGACTTAATTTTAGGGTTTTTTTGTCCTTGTAGTTGATACACTGAATTGAGCCTGTATTTAATAAGTTCATTTGTTAGCAAAATTGTATAAAATATAACACTGTAACCAAAGCTGTCTGGACACTAAACTGTTGGAAGTGTGTGCTGTGCTGTGGAGCTGACCGTGGTTTTCTCTTGCAGGGCAATCACTTTGATCAGTATGAAGAGGGGCACCTGGAGATAGAGCAGGCGTCTCTAGACAAGCCCATCGAATCGGTAAGGCCCCCCCTTATCAGCATCATTCCCCCCGGAATTAGGCCGTGCTCGGATGGTACTTGATGTGAATGCAGTCAAATCTGATAGCAGTGGGCACCTTGTTGTCACTGAGGGGTAATTGGTGGTAAACTGCATGCTGACCTTAAGTGGGCCTGGGATTTAATCTTAAAATAGTCCTAAAAGTAAAATTTGAAATTTCAGTTCAACACGATATTTCAGGAATTATTTAAAATAATACATCCATTCATAGATATTTATTTTTTTATACTTTTCTTTGAAGACTCAGTTTAATTTATCTGTGAACCTGATGGAGTAGTATAGTAAAATATATTTTGAGCCTTTTTTAGTTTATATTTTTGGAAAACTACTGGTGTGTTTAAAGTGTTAGAATGACACCCGGCAGTATGGAGAGAGGGATCAGTGTTAGTCCAGCAGTCCTTCCCCACAGAGCTGAAACTGCTCTGAGCCTTTCTCTGAAGTGGCTTTACCTTGAGTTAGGTGTGGAGACTCCTGCTGTAAGATGGGGGAAAAGTAGGTTTTGTTTAGTTTCAATTTTTTAAGCTTTTTGGAGCTTTTTAATTTTTCTCTTTGCAAAGCACCTTCTGCTGGTTTTAGGCAAAACAGCTTGTTCAGCCTAAACTGGACCCACGTTTGGCATTTAGCCTTAGCTAAGTTTTCATTTTCAGTTTCCTTCAGAAACATGAAAACTTGTAGTGAGTAATCAAGCGACACTTAAGAGGTGTTCTGATTAAGCCTAGCTAGAATTTTTGTTAAGAAAGTACCTGTCAAGTGTTTCTTTTCCCTATTAATTCAAGTTCTGTTAAAGTTTCTCTGCCTTAGTCAGCCCCTAGGAGAACCAGTGTTAGCCAAAGCCCACTTTATATTTTTGTTGGTGTGTAGGTTGGTGTTGTGTGTGTTTGTGTGCGTGTTAGATGTTTACCAAAAATTTACACAACTTGGGGTGTTCGACATTTTTCTTCCGCAGCAGTTGGCCCATATTAGCTAAGCAGCCATGATCTGGTTTGTATTGCACGGTCTGCCTTTTTTAATTTCTTCTCTAGGGTTTCCTTTCCCCCTTCTTATTTCTGTTCTTCTGGTCCAGTGAACACTGCATATAGTACCTACTGTCTTAATGTGCTGGCATGATGCTAGATTTAGGCATGGCAGTAATTGATGACGCATGAGATAATGCTGCAGAGATGGGAATTGGTATTCACTGTTCTCCTGAATACTTCAGTCTTACCTTGGGACATGGGGACTTGAATTAAAATGCCAAGCTGGATGGAAATATAATGGGAAATACGTGTTGGTAGCCTACTCTGGGCCACACTGGAAATTAGCATTTCAAAATCATTCAAATGCTGCTTACAGACTAGACTGGTTACCTGATTTCCAAAAGTGCTTTCCCAAACAGAGGAATAGAAGAGGTCACAGATTACATCTCTGGTGTTCCAGACGGAATGATGCCTATGGAAGTGTGTAAAGCATGAGCAGGTACCCTGGGCCCACGTGGGCTCACTGTGCAGCTCTCATCATCCACAGGAGTAATGCTTTGTGCAGTTTGATTAATGCTGAACTGCAGCAGAAGAAATAAGATAAATTATGGCTTTAATATTTTATTCATGTATATCTCTCACCATCCAAATGTCAGGACATTTTTAATCTTTACAACTCCTTGGTAGGTACAGTTCAACCTAATTGAAAACAGTTGGATGAAGAGGACAAGAGAGTGGCTTATTTTGGGAGGAGGAAGAGTTAAAACATCAAATCGTTCTTTAAAATCAAGTTTGGTCCACTCTTCTTTTGTCTGAAATAAGAGAATCACAGAATCATTAAGGCTGGAAAAGCCCTCTAAGCTCATTGAGTCCAACCGTTCCCCCAGCACTGCCAAGGCCACCCCTCACCCATGTCCCTAAATGCCACATCCCCACAGCCTTTGAACCCTTCCAGGGATGGAGACTCCACCACTTCCCAGGGCAGCTGTGCCAGTGCCCGTCCCAGGATTTCAAAGCTGGGACTGCTGCACAGGGTGGGTGCTCGGCCTCCTGAACAAGCGTAGTGTCAGAAACAAACTGGTTACTTTTGAGGTTTCACATGGTCTTTGTAAAATACACTGTTGATTCTTAAATTCTCCATCTGGGAAGCAGGAATTACTTTGTTGAGTTTCCTGACACCTGTGGAGGTGATTTTGCTTCCACATTATTAATGATCAGTGTGCTCTTTGGATTGGCAAATTACACACATTAACAGAAGGAACAGTTTCCTTGGCAGAATTCAGTGGGGCACCTCTCCTGCGAGGTATTTCACCAGGAAAGGAGTGTTCATTCTGCTTTTTTTGGCTTATTTTCCCTTCTTTTTTATGTTGTTTGCTCACCCAGATCCGAAATTGAGAGGGAAGGAGGAAAGACAAATCTGTATTTTAGAACTACCACACATCGAAGTATTTTCAGTATTAACAAACTGGGGATTAATCCTTAACCAGTTCTGTTAGCAATCCAACTGGCCTTTTCCAAGGAATCTGCTCAGAGTCATGAGTGAGGCTGTGCTTCATGGTATGGAAACAGTTTGGATGATGAACATCCTGTGCTTATAACCATGGCAGATCAAAGCGCTTCCCAGTTAAAATGTCATTCTTCAGAATGAAGAGTGGGTTATGTATATTCTTTTAGCTGTGCTCCTTGCAGCTTCCCACACCGCACTGCTATGAAGGTGCTCCAAAGCCTGCAGGTGTTTGGAGATGGGGGCAGGGTTTCCTGTGCCATGTCCCTGTGACAGTCCCCGCTGATGTGAGTGACATCCATCTCTGCAGCATTATCTATTGAGAGGTGCTGACTGTACTGCTACAGCATGCAACTCAAAGGTGGCTGGAAAAATAGGTTTGGGAGTCTACAGATCATTACAATGTTGAAACGTGTCCTCAATTAGCCTACTGGTATTGTTGTTCCTGTGGAAATCCTGCTGTGTACAGCTTGTTTAGGCCAAAGATGTCTGGACTGAAACATGCGACTCTAACCAGAGTACATTTATGGAAAACAGAGCTGCCAGGAGCTAGGGGTGGACGTGGCCTGAATGAGTGCCAGCTGTTTTCCATTACTAAATTGAAGAAAATATTTCGTATCAATGGACTCTTCAGAGCTGCAAATACTGATACTTCTTTCCCCCACAAGTAACAGTTTTTCTTGTTGTGCTTTGAAAGATGCTGCACTTAGACTGGCTGTTCATGTCAGTGCAATCACTGGTGTCCGGTGTCCTTGAAAAAATCAGAGCACTTCACCCTTTTTTTTAAATTCAAGAAGCTGCATGCATTTGTTTTGGGGCATTTTGAGTGCACTGAGTTCAGGTACCCGAACGGGAAGTCACAAATTATTGCAGCTTTAATAGAATCCAGATTTTCTTCACGTTAATTCCTTATCTCTACTTGTTTATTGAGTCTCTTTGCTGTGAATTCCTGGTTTTCCTCATCCCAGCAGTGCAGATGGAGTAGGAGACAGCGATAGACCCTTAGAGCCCCCAAGGAGCAGCCCTGGCCCCGTGCAGGCAGTGTCAGGGGTCGACCCACGCCGTCACCACTGCAGGTTGGAGGCCAGACTGGGAATCACCCACTTACCCTGGAGCTTGTTAGTTTGTCCTTGTCCTAACTAACAAATGTCCTTTCCCCCTCTCTCTAATGCTGCTCAGTGCCACGAGGAGCTCCTTGAGCCCCCCCGTGTCAGGCTGCAGTCGGTGGTGCTTTGACACCAGGGGCTGTCGCAGCCTGGCCGAGCCGGAGCCGGGGTTGTCGCACTGGAAATCTGTACGGATCTGTGGACTCCACTAGTTCCAAAGTGTCACTTGATGAGGCTGCTGATTTGACATTTAGCAGCAGCCATATGTGGACAGCGCTATAAATAATGTGCTTCTGGAAGCTGAATGGTGTAGCATTACTATTTGGCTTTTCTCTCTGGTCTTCATTGTGTCATCTGTAGTGAGCTCTAGGTTTTGTTTTGGGAATCTTTTCAACCTCTTGTTTGCATGGGTTCACCCAGTAGCATCCGATCCTTGCTTATAGATTCCTCCATACACAGTCAGCACAGCTTACAATCCACTCAAGAGAGGAATGGTTCCTGCCCGTGCCGGGGTGAACGATGGGATCGTGGGGATCTCATGGAAAGCCTGTGCTAGGCAAAACTGGTGGTGTGGGTTATGTCCCACAGGCATCATCAAAATCTTGGGCTTCTTCTACCCATCATTTAATTGTAAGCAATTTTTTTTTCTATTGGCCAGGACCTTTGTCAGAAATTTGTGCTGGGGATATTCCGCTCAGGAATCACTGATCTGCATGGAAAGCAACCAAGGGCATCTTGTCAGGGCTCAGGATGGGGAATTGGGGAGGCCAGTTTGAGCTGGTGGAGCCAGGTCACTTTGGATGAGGTTCTTCCAAAGCAGCTCACCCAGCTCTGTGAAGGTTTGGTGGAGCCAAGGCCTTGCATTTCCTACACCTTTGGAAAAGTTATGGTTTGTCATTAGAGCAGAGCTCCCCGTCAGGGCTGCCCAGCTCCAGAGCTGGGGTTGTTCCACCCAGAGCTGCCGAGCCATTCTCCCTGCACGGAGCATCCCACAGCCTGTGCCCACATGGTTCAGGAGGGCTCCCTTGCTCACCCAAACACCTATTGGGAGACTTATTTTGGCTGCCTCAGTAATTTTTATTGTGGCTGTAACACAAGGAGCTCCCAAATGGCAGAGGAAGGAAGTGAGGAGACTCGTGCCAGCCCTCTGCTGAGAAATGAGGGGTGTCCTCCTAGGGCTGTGGTGTTTCTGTGGATCACTGCAGCTCTTCTGTAGGAAAACTGCTGCAATGTGAGGATAGTCTGTTCAAAAGGAATGACAGCTCTTGACATGGACAGGAAGCTTGCTGAGAAAACCCCCATCTTTTCTATGTGAAAGTAACTGTACTTTTACAGAACTTTCACTTAAAAATACAGTTAAAGAAGCTGTCAGCTATTGCAGCATTTGCTGTCCCATGTCACATTTTGGTCCCAATATCCCTGGCTACTCCCCAGGCTCTGCAGACAGGCTCTCATGTGGCAACCAAGCAAGTCTGGCCTTCCATAATTTAACTTTTAGGTCAGCATTTGCACTGAAGAGCAGTTCTGTCAGTCTGCCTCCATCAGAGGTCTGGGATAACCATTGGAAAAGGAGGAAGGAGCTGAACATGGCCAGAAAGGAGCAAAGTGATGGCCAGGCCCTAACTCACATGTTAATTTTAAATTATTGAAGTTGTTCTCCTTATTCAGTGCAGCAGAAGATGCTCCATTTCAATTGAGTAGGATCTAAAATTAGGGAGTAGTTCCACTGCATAAACAGACAAATGGAAAAGATTGGGGCGGGGAGAGAACCCCTTCGTGGGAACTGACACAGGGCAGTGTTCAGGCATAATTCCAATTTATGTCAAACAACTCGGGACCATCCTCTTGAGTGGGTCTGTAAAAGTGGTGCTAATGTGTATAACCTTTCTAAATTTTTCTTTTTCCCTTTAACATTTGTTTCCCCCTTCACTGTGTCAGTCACAACACACCGCTCTTGAATCTCCCAGCTGGTCTTGACTTGTTGAATTTATTTTATGCTTTCACTCTTCTTTAATAAATACATTACTTGCAAGCAGTGAATTGAAAACAAAGCAAAAGAAAAAAACTACCATTAGTGATTGGACAGTTTCTTACTTTGTGTTACATTTAACTGTTCTTTTGACAGCCCAGTTTTTAAAGCCAGGTTCGTATGGAAATGCTTTCACTCCACTTGCACTGCTTTTGGAATAGCGTTCTGCTTCATCTGTCTTTATTTTAGTGCATTCATAACACACACAGTCAGCACAATGTCTCATCTCCACTTGGCCAAGACTGCAAAGTACTCCTTGTCCTTTGGATTTTTTTTCTTTCTTTTTTTTTTTTCTTTTTTCTTTTTTCTTTTTGGAAAACGCAGCCATTTTTGTCAGCACCGGCTTTTAGATTCAATGATCCTTTGTCAGGGTAGGACAATTAGTGCCTTATCCCAAACTCATCCCAGGCTCCAGCCCTTCTCTGCCAGGACGGGGCACTCTGTGGCCATTGGGATTGGCCTGACCAGGTGTGCCTGCAGGTAAGTTTTCCTGTCTTCCCAGCAGCCAGCCCTCTCCATGGTGCTTGTGGTGGGGATCCATCCTTATTTATTTTTCCTTTTTTCGTTTTTTTTGCATTTAACCTTTTATCCCCAGAAGTTTCCTTACTTCTCCTGGTTTATTTTTTTTTTCCATGTAGCCCTAATTATGTCCTGGGGCAGAGCTGGTAGTGTGGGAAAAATGTACATTATTCCTTGGGAAATACAGGACTACAAAATGTCTTACTTTCCTAGGGTATCAGAAAAAAAAAATCCAAAGTTTGTACTCAATAACATCTTTTTGAGGAAAAATGTATCCATGCAGCCAATATCTTCGGGAAGGTTGTGCCTTTCAAGCAGATTCACCCAAGTTGTGCAAACCCTGTGGTCATTTTCTTCACTGTGGAGTGACAAAACCAACTCTGGTTTCTGTTGATGACTTCGTTGTTTAATTAAAGAAACCTTCAGCATATAGATATAATTATGTTTTAGGATTCCATGTACCACTCAGTGTTCTGGAGTCACGTCCTGTTACAATTCAGGATATTGCTGTGATACCTCGGGTTGTGGTTTGCCTGATGATAATTAATAATCGACAAGTCCATATCTGATTTTGATTTTTATGTTTTGTGATTAGAAGGTGAGCATGGTCCCAGCCAAGAGTCCTTCTTTGAGGAGCTGGTCACTGCTTGTAACTGGGTGAACTGGTCACTGAGGGCGAGCTGGCAGATTGAGATGGTTCGAGGGTGCTGTGAGTGCTCTGCTCTTTGTCTGGGGGCAGAAACCTTGCATAAAACACAACCATTTCCACACTGAGCCCTGCTCAGCCCCATTGCCAAAAGCTGACACTTAATTGCTGCGTCAGTACTTTTCCACTTATTCTAAAATAGCTTTTTTTTAGGAAGATGAGACATTATGCTTATTGTTTCCCCTACATGCACTAATGGTTCCTTGCTGTTAACTTATTGCTAGGCCTGTTTCATTCTAACATCTTAGTATTTTTGTTAGTTTACATGTGAAATGCATCACCCAGTCTGTGCTTGAGCTCATTTTATTTAATTAATTTTTTTTTGTTTTACTAACCTCACTGTTTTTTCAGTTTAATATTGGCTGCATGCTAGTTTATATATATATATACATATATAAAAAAACCCAATCAAGTCTAGCCTGGATTTTGCTCTGATTGTGTTTTGGTTTCTAGTGGTGGGGCAGTCTTGCACTTACAACTTACTCAGTATTATAAAAGCCTGACACACAAACAAAATGACTAAACACATTGTAGATTTTCTTTACAAAAAAAATCTTAAGTGGTGCTGTCTAGGTGATGGATATGATTGTATAAATAGCTTGATTTTATGCTTTTTACTGTCAATTTTTATCGGTACACTTTATTTTCTCCCACATTGCTTTTTATTTTTGTTATTTTTTTATTTCTTTTAAACGTGATGCACAAAAGTTGCCCAGCACACCATCAGAAAGTGACCGTCCCCAATACCCATCCCCCTGGAAAAATTCTAGCCAGCAATTTTTGACATTTGTCTTTCCCTTTACTGGGCATATATTGCCTTTTCAGTAGCATTTTTTTGCATGCATATATATGTAGAAAAATCTCTTGCTCATCACATGTTTAAATGTCAGCGGGAAGGGAAGAATATATTATTGGAATATTTTTGGTTTGTTTTCTCTGTTCTGTCTGTCAGGATAATATTGGACACCGCTTACTCCAGAAACATGGGTGGAAGCTGGGCCAGGGATTGGGAAAGTCACTGCAGGGTAAGTCCAGTCCCTTGTGTCTGAAACCTTCAACTCCAGCCTTGGTCTTTAACAAAATTATTTCTGCTTTTTGTTCCTAGATTAGATTTTCTTTCCATTATTAATATATCCAAACAAATGCACTGTTGAGTTTCAGATTTGGCAGTTTGCAAGTGGAAGCTGCTGCCTCACTTGTTGGCACAGGTTAGAGGTGTGTGTGTGGTGGATGTGTGAGAGTCAGCATGGAGGGAGGAGGACTCACTTCCTCCACACTGACAGGGAGTGGTGCAGCTTCAAACTGTGCTGCTGCTTTGGCATTAAAAGAATTAAAGATTTGAGGTAGTTCCCGTGATCTGTCAGCACTCACAGGGGTCAGAAGCCATTAGAAGGCCTGTAAAGGGCCCACTGAAGATGGAAGGTGGTGGCAGAGGTTCTCTGTGTGGGAGAGGCTCACTCCTGGTTTCCCCACAGGACTGTCACAGGTTGGACTTATTTCTGTTCCCAGCAGTTTGCCAGGGATTTAGCAAATCTCACTGGGACACCAAAGTGCTGGTTGAACCAGCACACCTGGTCGCCTTGCTGTCTTGAGCCTAAATTCTTCTGTGGCACTAAACCCCCCATTTCTGTAGAAACCTGTGGAAGTGTTTGAAGCTCAGGTGTGCCCTGAGCTCCTCAGAATAACTCACTCGTGTTCCCATGCCCGTAGTCTGAAGACCTGGGAGCTTGTAATCCATCTTCCATGAGTGAGCCCGTTAGAGATGGGGGTGTCTGTGCTGTGGAGGACTGTGCAGAGGTAACGAGTTCTCCAAACTCTGGGAATGTCTATTAATCCCTTGGACTAAGGCTCTCTAACCTCTCAGGCAGGATTGCCTTGCTGGTTAATGCTTCTGGCTTCCTCTAACACGGTTTCATTGGAGTTCTCTGGTTAATGCATGGCACTCTCCAGTCCTCTCATGTCCCTGCTTGGGCCAGACCTTAGGGTGGGGTTGTAGTTGTCACCTCTGGGCCTTTCCTCTGGCATGTGGGATGTACCTCACGGGTGGAACTCGGTGTGTTCTCTCTTTTGGGTGCCCTGTATTGCTCTGTGTGTCACCAGTGTGGAAACACAGAGACTTGAAAGAAGGAAAAGCCTTGTCCCAGCCCTGGGTAGATCCCAAGGCACAGCCCAAGGGCCTGGGGTGCTGCAGGCCCTGATGTGATGGGGTGAACATGGGTTATGGGACTGAAGGTCTGGAGTCGGGGCAGGGGGTGGTGCTGTCACTGTGTCCCATGGGCTGAGCAGGAATTTGCACTTTGAGACTTGGCCAGATCTGGCTGTTCCCACTGTGCCTCTCGCTGTGCTGGAGCTGCTCCAGACCTCTCACGAATCATTGGAGCTCTGGTGATTGGGACTGTGTGGAAGCTACAGGCAAATCACAGATTCGGGCTGTGAGGGTTTCCTGTGCCTCCTGTATGGTCACAGGAACAGAGGAGTCAAAATAACCCTCCCAGTTTAACCCAGTGCAGTGCTGAAACCTTCCTTACGTAGGCTTCGGAGCATGTGCAGGAATTTCAGCCCTTTTGGAAGGGAAAAGTGCCCTGTCCACCTGCCAGCCAACTTCTCCAGAGGTCTGGGCAGGCAGAGGATGTGGAAGGGATGCTGCTGCTGCTGCTCCAGCTTTTCTCCTTGGAGTTCTCAGCAGCCAGAGCCTCTGCCTGTTGCCTGTGGCATTGGTGATGATTGTGTTGGGAGTGTTTAATTCATTATCCAGTGACCTTTCTGCATGAATCTCAGATTGGCCTAAAAATCCAAATATAAAATGTCAGGAAGGAAACATTTGCATCCAATTTTTAATCTTATTCTAGGAGTTTGAAGAGTGAAGTCATTAGATGTGCAGTGAGAAGGGAGGAGCAGAACAGAAGTTCTTTCCCTCTTCCACACTCCCTTGTTCAGGAAAGACCAGGAGAGGTTTCTAAAGAGATGTAGGTGTGTTCCTGTTAAACTCTTCTTGCTTCACACTCTGCTTGAGCCTAAAATCTTACACAGCCTGTGGTGAGGAGGTGCAGCAGAAACAGAACCCCTTCAAGCAGCCTGGAGCTGTGGGTGTGGTGTCTGACCTCCTGCAGAAGGTCCTTACATCAAACTCTCAAAAAGTTTGGGTTGCATGTATGGAATTGATACTGCAGTCATCTACTTTCTGTGCACTTTAACTTGAAAGGAAGTGGGTGAGTTCAGTGTGCTGAGTTTTGTGATGTCGCTTTTAATTCTAGATGTTCATCGGAGCTGGGGCTCCCTCTTTAGTTCTGTGAATCCCAAAGTGATGCTGTGTTACATTTGCCAGGCAGAACTGATTCTTTCTTGTACTGGAGCCCTTGTGGTGTTGATCAACAAGAACCTCACACTGCAGGACTGTACCCTGTGGTGGGTTCCTTCATCCTGACTACCCACTGGTGGATGGAACCCAGTGGTGACAGTGCTGAGCTGTCTCTGGGTGGTAGCTGCAACAGCCTAAAATCCACACTTGCCGATTGCTGGTGGTAAAAATCTGCTGTTGTGGTGACCCGTGGCTCATTGTCAGGAAAATTCCAGAGGCAGAGGTGTTTTGTACCCCCTAGGGCAGCTGCCTTGTGGTGTAAATCTTGTTACCAAGAGGAGCTGAGCCCTTGGGTAGGGAAGCCCACAGCCCATGCCCTGAGTGACGTGGCTGTCACCAGGGCAGCTGTGTTCTGGCCGGAACATCTTCATCTTTCACTGAATTTGGGGTATGTGCTGAGTGGAGCACCAGGCAGGGGCAGTGCTGACCACAGCGGTGCTGGAATCCTGGTCCAGAGACACTCATAAGGAATTCAGCAGAGTCATCCTTCAGCTCGTCTCTTTCCCTGATGTTTTTCATCATTTTTTCCCACAACTTGTGTTATATTTGGAAATGGTGCTTCAGCTTGCTAACAGCCAGTGAATATGAAGAAGCAGGAGAGGGGGTTGCCAGTTGACAGGGATCTCTTTTAATTTGCAAAGTATGGCTTAGGGAGGCACTTTTCCATAGAGATGTGTGATGGTTGTGCTCTGACGAGAGAGAAAATGGTGATTGTAGCCTGTTTTATCTTTGGGGGAACACCTGTAGTTGATAATCCAGAATTTTGTGGTCTCCTGAAAAAACAAAACTAGCAAAAAATTGGTTAAAAACATTGCCTGACCTTCGTGTGAAGTCCTGTGCTAAATGAGCCTAAGGATTGTGAATAAATCAGGAGTTACATAAGTCAGGAGGGGAATGAGAGGGCTGAGGGAAATCTGAATTCAACCACACTCTAATGATTTCTCTTGGAATGAGTATTTCCCATTAAGTTAAAGTAGTATTATGAAAAGCCAGGAGACTGACAGAAGTGCAGAAGTGGGATAATTTGAATCATACATTTGAAAATATTTTTATAAGCTCTTTCCCTATTCCCAGTCAATTTTTTTGACAAGTCTTGTTTAAAAAAAAATTGTGCTGAAAACTTCTGGTTGTGGTTTTTTTGTTTTTTTTTTTTTCTTTTGGACTTGTGTGTTTAATATGAAGTAATAGTACTCTAGAGGTATATCTGCGAGACTAAAACCAGTAGTTTAATCTCATTTAATTAGACCGGGGGAAACTGAGTGGGTTATCCTGCTGCTTCCTGGGTCATAGCAGGGCCTGGGGAGGGTGGGCAGCTCTGCAGGGAGTCTTTGGAGAGGGCAGGAGGAAGGTTTGATGTTTACTGGCCATATGGAGGGGACTCTGAGGAAGGGTTGACCAGCTCTGGTGGACAGGTCCAGCTCATCCTTAGCCAGTCTGGATAACAGCTGTAATTATTCAACAGATTTGCCTCTGTAAAGTTCTCTATTAAGTAAACGTTCTTGCCTGAATGCAACCTTGATCCTTTAAAAACAGCCCCACTGCCTGTACAGAAGCAGTTACAAGTTCCCCCACATCACAAGCTGTGTCATATATGATTAATTTGATATGTTTAAAAGCATTGATTTACTTCACATTCCCACTGTATTCCCAAGACCAGGATTATCCCGATTTTTTGTGGTATCTCTGAGAAGTGAATCCCAATCCAGTACTTTGCTATGGCAACAGAAGTCACACGATTTGTCATGGCAGAGCTGCTCCTCAGTGTTTCAGTTGTGAATCAAACAGCTCAGGTAACGTGGGGGCTCAGTGTAGCTCTGCAGTTCTGTGTGTTTGCTCCTCAAGGGCTGAGGCAGCTCATTCAGCACTTGGTTATTGTAATGAAAATGCTCAGAGTGAAACCAAAAGGAGTTTCAAGGTGGGTGGCTGCTGGTCTGTACTGGGACTTGGATTATCTCCAGTACTCAGGAAACAGAAGCAGCAGGTGGCTCTGTTTAGGGCAGGGACTTCCCTTTTGGGGCAGGTCCTTGCAGTGGCAGGAACTTTCCCTGTAGCCTTTGGTCCTGAAGAAATGCCTTCTGTCCCCCGATTCATCTTCCTATTTAGTAATCACTTCCTTCATGTTTGCTTATGTTTTTAGCCAAGTTTTGGCTTCATTTCAGTGTAACTGTTCTGGAAGAGCTGCCTTGATCCCCCTGGGGAGCAGCTCTGCTGATGTAATGCTGCGAGGAGAGGGCAGGGCCGTGCCTGTGTCTCGGGAGCTCTTGGCAGTGCCATGCAGAGCTGGGAACCCCTCCTGCATCCTCGTTCCCTTCCACTCAGGCTGAAAGCAATAAACCTGCACAGACTGTCAGGGCAGTGCTGTTCCTGTTGATCAAGGCGTGCCCCACACTGATTGTATAAATCATCCTGGTGATACGGGGAGCAGCAGTTAATAAAAAGTGCTTTGGGTTTATTTTAACCTTTCTTGAGTACATCTAGCTAGGTAGCAGGGTCAGGTATAGCAGATTTGTTGGCAAATGCTAAAATGCAGTTCCTCCATCAAGCTGTATTATTGTTGCATGGTTTTCAATTAAAAGAAAAAGCACAAGTGGATTTGTGCTCTGACTTGCAAATTCTGTGAGGATAAATATAGTCAGCACTCCCCCCCTCAGCATCACTATGGTGCAGTTCTTCTTTGGCACATTCCTCCCTAAATCTGTTCAGAAAAGGGAAAACATTCCCTCTGGTCCAAGGGCTGAGCAGGGTGGAAGAGCAGAAGTGTCTGACAAGTGCTGGAAGCTGCTCAGAGCTGCAGGTGAAGCCGTGATCCTGCAGCTCAGGCAGGAAATATCCTCTCCCTGGCAGCCCCTGGGGTGATCCCTGGCTGTGGGATGGGGCCGGATCTGAGTCCCCGTTCCAAGGCGGTGCCAGGTGGCTGCGGGCGCTGCCTTTGCTGATGTTCCTCGGGCTGTGGGGAGCAATAAACAGAGCTCTGACCACTTGAGCAACTGAGATCAGTCACAAATGTGATCACTTGGCAGCTGCAGCTTGGAGAAATGAGCTCAGGGTTTGAATTCCAAGGTCTTGAATCCTGGCACTGTCACCCGCTCGCCAAATGGCTTCAGCTTGGATATTAATGTGTTTTCCATTTGTTGGCTCCTCTGATCTCGTGGAGGCAGACGGTGGATGCGTGTCAGGCCTGTGAACATGGAACAATGAGCATCTGAGGAGCTGAGGGGTGTTAGATTTCTTTCTGGGTTTTGGAGCTTTGTAATAAATACAAGAAAATACAGGAGAGGCAGATAAAAATGCTTAACAGTGCCTTTATTCATTAGTTATGGGTTGGTTTGGCAGCCTTACCCAAGAAATAGCTGTGAACACTCTCTTATCTTCTTGTATCTTCACATGTCCTCAAGGGAGCCCCAATCCTGGCATGGAGGAACATTTCCATGCTTGTGTTTGCAACACGAATCACTGCAGTGGTTTTAAGAGTGATATTTTCATGTGAACTCAGCTTGAGAAACCTGGGTGCTGTGGCTGGTGTCGTCATACCCATCTTCAGTGCTGTGTTACAACCCAGCAGACCACAGACCGAGAGGGAGGTTTGCTCAGTGCTTCAGTGTCCTTTGGGCCCCCTTGTTTGCTTTTGGAGGTGCAAGATCCCTCCCTTGATTACAGGTGGTAACTTTGTGTTGCTTGAGTGGGTGTAGCCAGTGAGATCTGAAATCATTGTGCTGTCGGTAGCACGTGTTTGTTGTGACAGACGGCCTTCGCCTGGCTCGGAGCGGGGCCTTCTGGCCCTTTGTGCTGGTGCAGTGGAAGAGCAGTTTTATTAAACTGGGAGAGATGAGTGTGGGGAAGGGAGGGGCCGTGGCCATGCACAACCTGCCTCGCTCCTCAGTGCAGCCCTGAATCAGACCAGACCCTTCAGCCCTGTCCACTTAGCAAGATGAACACAGACAGCAACTCTTACCTCAAACTCCTATCCTAAATCAACCAGGAATTGTGTTCTTGCTCCAGCACCTTCTGTGTTGCTCTTTAATCCATTGCCCAGCATTTGGGGTAGGAATGTTTTTTGACTCAGACTTCACTATGTTCCTTCCCCTGCAAAAGTTCAAGGAGCTCTGCTTGGTGCCTCAGTGTCAAACCTCAGCTTGGTTTTCTGCAACTGTCACCCTTGGCTGGTATGTCTGCAAAGTTTTGAGCTCCCACTGGAAGTTTTCCATGTGATTGGGGTGTTTACAACTTGACTTTCTCTCATCATTTCTCCCCTGCTTAGTAAGGATTAAATTCACAGTGCAGTTTCTCTGTTCTTGGAAAACACTTTCTTCTCTCTGGAACTTTGTTTGCCACTGAGGATGATGGACCTTTGTTTGAATCTCTTGATTGTTTTGACCCCTTCCAGAAATCTTGCATAAACAGGATGAGCTCACAAATCTAATTCCCAAAGGGGACCAGGATTAAAGCTTGCCCTTGTTTGTTTATTTGCTTCTTGCAGCAGTTGGAATGGGTTTGGTAATGTGGTGTCATTTTTAGCCAATGAGGAGCACCCTAGGCTTGTGCACCAGTGAAAACGAGTGGATCTTCTCCCCTCTGCCCTTTTGATGTACTGAATGAGGAGTCTGAATTTTCAACAGGACAGCGCTTGGTTTCTCACAGACTGTTAGGGAGCCCAGCACTGCCAAGGCCACCTGTCCCCAGGTGCCACATCGACACAGCTTTTAAATCCCTCCAGGGATGGGGATTCCACCACTGCCCTGGGTAGCCTCTGCCTGGGCTGGACAACCCTTTCCATGAAGAAATGTCCCAAATATCCAATCTAAACCTTCCCTGGCACAATTTGAAGCTGTTTCCTCTTGTCCTGTCACTTGTTCCCTGGAAGCAGAGTCTGACCCCCCCCCAGCTGTATCAAAACAGTCCCAGGAGTGTTGAGTGTTGCAGACTCCTCATCTTTGAAAATGCAGCTCATTCGTGAGCACAGGGAGTCCTCCCCATCTCCCCCTTCCCAGACAGTGCAGCCGAAGGTGAGCCCTGTCCCTGTGGATCCATTCCTGCAGGTGTTGCTTGCTGACTCCAAGCACCTGTTTCCCTTCCAGGGCCTGCAGTGGGGCTTGCACTGGCTGAACAAACCAACCCTTATCCACCAGAGAAACCCAGTGATGTGGTCATGAAACTGCCCTGCACACAGCTAAGGGATAGACCCTTTCCAGGAGCAGCTAAAAGCCCCTGGAAGGTTGTGTCTGACTGTGGGTTTCAGTTGCAGCATAAAGATAATGAATAAGGAGAAATCCTCCATGTCCAACAAGATCGGATCCTGTTGTCTGTGTCATCTGGAGACGCTGAGTTTATGAAATTCTCCTCTGGTGACAAGTGTGATATCAATCAGTCCTCTAGGACTGCATCCTACAAAGCTTGTACCTGGGGGGAATTTCTATGAAGATGTCAACAAAACAAGCAGGATTACGGTTGTTGTTTTCCTTCTGTGGTGCTTACCCACTGTGTGTAAGGGGCACACTGAAAGAGATTTGATGGAATTATGTTATCGTTGAATCTTTGGGGTAATTTTTTTTTCATCCTGTCTGAATGGCTCTTTAATGGAGAAACTTACCTGTTGGGATAGGACAAGGAGTAGGTGTTAGAAATTTAACAAAGGATCAATTAGCTTAGATATTGGGAAGAAACTCTTCCGTGTGAGAGTGGTGGGGCCCTGGCACAGGGTGCCCAGAGCAGCTGTGGCTTCCCCAGCCCTGGAAGTGTCCAAGGCCAGGTTGGATGGGGCTGGAAGCAGCCTGGGACAGTGGAAGGTATCCCTGCCCATGGCAGCGGGAGAAACTGGTTTTTAAGTTCCATCCCAGCTCAGACCATTCTGGGATTCTATTGCCATGATGCCGGTTTTGGAGGGAGGAGTTCCCCTGAATCTGCAAATCTGATGAAAACTTTTCTGTTTTGACTTGTTAAAAACAGGATAGAACATGGGCTGGTGTTTCCAGGCGGGCTCAGATGGCAGCTGCAGCTGGGATATTCCCATTCCAAAGGGCAGAGCAGCATCCAGGCCGTGTCCAGAGCCAGAGCATGGCCCTGAACCCACGGTCCTCCATGTGCAGTGTGACCTGTGTCTGATACCAAAGCATTGAAGCCTTAGGATGAATTTTCCCAAGATTTAATAATTTATAGCACTGGGGGGGAAGCATTTGCTCGTATCCAATAACTTTATGCAATTAAAAAGGAGGGAATTTGGAGAAGCCTGCCTGGCCCTGTGCTGCCTGCTTCTTGCCTGCTCCCTACCACTGCAGGGCTCTGGGAAGGGGGCAGCTGTCAGGGTTTGTTTGGGACTGAGCATTCTTCACAAGCTGGGAGAAAGGTTTTCCTGTTTCTTGGGGAGAGGAAAGCAAAACAAATACAGCCAGTCAGTTTGGGAATCTCATTTCATTTCTGAGTCCAGGGCATCATTACTAACCTGATTCATTTTGAGATTGAGTTTTCTAAGGTGTGACTCTTGTGTGAGCGGTTATTTTTCCCATCCCGCTTGAGGTTCCTTCTCTGTCCTCTCCATGAGATTTTCCCTGTGTGTAGAAGTGTTTCATGCAGTAATCCTCTCTGCTTTGGGGTCTGCAGCCTGTGCAGTGACCAGTCCATGAAGGATTTTGTGACCTGCCTCAAAAAGAAAATAAATGTTGCAGGATGCAGGGGCTGGGACAGGGACACAGCAAGATTTACCCTGGGAATTAGCTGTTCGTGTGGCACTGCTTGCAGCCCTGCTGAGTGGCCAGAAGTGTGGGAATTCTGGGCCTTGGAAGCTTATGTTCCCTTCGAAGCATGCTGGTGTATGGGAAAGGCTCAGCAGGGACCCCAAACCTGGGAGGTTCCCAACGTCTGAGCCACACTTACCTCCTGGGAAAGATCCCATTGTCATGGCCGGCAGTAGGATAAACTTTCCTCGAGGAAGTTCCCTCAAAGGAGAAGTAATGAGGTTAACTTGCAGAGTCCCATTTCCCCCTTTGGCTGCTCCCCGTGTCCCGCCTGGCAGCCAGCGGGCGAGGGGTGGCCCTGAGCCTGTCCCTGTCCCTTCACCATCGTGGCTTTCCTTGGACACGGAGCGAGGCCACCCCAGTGCCCAGCAGCATGTCCTGCTGCCCCAGCTGGCTCCAGGGGGATCCATGTGGGGTTGGCACTGCTGCCATAGCTGTGCTGTGTGCCTGGACGTGCCACTTGTCACCTGGGTGTCGCACAGGGTGTTCCATTCCCCATCAAATGATGGTTCAGTATAAAACAAAGGCATGGAATATTCTCCTCTTACCTGCAAGCACAGCTCCTTTTGGCCCAGAGTATTTGTTATTTCCTTAAGATCCTGATTTGTTTCCTTTTTAAATCTCCTGCTTACGTGTGCCTCAGTGCCTCTTGGAGTGGGGCCGTCACCAGGAGCTCTCCCAACACCCAAAAGGAGTCAGAGCTGCTCCGATGGCTCCCTGGTTCTGCAGGGCAGAGCACGGTCATGGGGTGGAGGGGTGAGCAAGAAGCCTCCTGTTATTTTTTTTAACCCATCCTCCCTGCCAAACGGCCTATTTTCTGCCCCTAATGGTTTCTGCCTAACAAATGGTGTTTCTTTTTTACAGCGTTATGATCCTGGACTTGTTGTGGTGATGGTAAACTTAGCAGTGGTAATTTTTTATTTTCAGACTGAATTACTCCTTTTGTCATCAGTGCACCAATGTTAGGCTTACTTTCTCTGTTGTAGCCATCATCCTTCTGCTTGGTCTTTCATTTTCCTTTCCTTTCCTTTCTTTATGCACACTTGTCTGATCCTTGTTCATTAAAGGGTATTGCTAAGAAGGGATGTTTCTGTTTGTGTTAGAACTGCCAAAATCAGTTTAAACATAAATTTTTAATACTGTCCAAACTTGATTTTTTTTTTCCCCCCGACACGATGGGCACTAGCACTTGCTACTGCAATTTCCAAATAGATTTTGAATTAAAAAAACCAACCCAAAAAACTTTGACTGCCTTAGAAGGCAAAAGTACTGATGCATTGTTTGTATACAGGGGTTTACCAGGGCAATGAGGCTGCATCAAAAGATCTCAATTGCTGGAGAAACAAAACAAAAACAAACCAAAAATACCCAAAACCAAAACAAAAAGCAAAAAGCTTGAAAAAAAATTTAAATAATAAATTGTTGGCACTTGGTGCCGGCCATTCCATTTGGGTTCACCACTTACCAGTAAATCCCTGGCTGAGACGTTATGAAAGTGATATTGCACCTAGGAAGTCATTTTTATAACCTGTCTTTAATTTGGTCCTTTTGCTAAAAATTGCAGTCACTGCTTACTGTATTATACCATTGGGCGTAAGAGAAACCTTGTCAAAGGTGAGCACTAAATATCCAAAGGAAAGCTCAATCCAAACCATTTCTGATCAATGTGATCACTACTTTTGGACCTGCTGGATAGCTGCCTGTCGAATTCCTGGGCATATCAACAAAACCGTAAAGCAATTAATTAAATGGATTTATTGCTGAGTAAAAACACATGTCTGTACTTCAAGGTTCAAAAGCCCATCTGGGGCTGTGGCTTTGCCAGGAATTATGGCTGATGCTGGCAAAGAGTTCACACCTATCCAGGTTTTCTGAGGCAGTTTTAAAGACTTTAACCTTTTGCACATGTGGAATATTTCGGCATGACTCCAAGCTGTCGATCTTTTAGCCCAAAGGTATAATACCTGTGTATGTGTGTAACAAAAGAGTTGTTTACACCAAACAAGAGCAATAATAAGGGAAGTAAACATTCTGTTTTTTCACTCAAGGTTTGCACCGGAGAAGGTAAGTACTTTGTCAGTGGGTTACATCACAACCACCCGTGCCAGTTGTGATGTAAAAATCAAAATAATAATAATTTAAAATAAAATTAAAAAAAAAAAAAGCTGTGGTAGTAAAGTGCTTGTCTGCCCCATTTTGCTTTGTTTGGCTGGTTATGAGTGGATTAAAGATATGTTTTTTTAAAAAATAAATCTCCAGCATAGTTTGATTAGTTCAAAGTCAATTTTCTTCGCAACCAGTCCTTTTCACAGCTTACAGGTGACACGGCGGGGCCAGAGCATCGCTCCGGGGGCTGGGGGAGCAGGGACCGACCACCTGGCCCAGACTGGGTGGTTGGGATGGCGAAAGTTTGGTTTCTGTGCCATCCTTCTCCTCAGCATTCCTCACTCCTGGGGAGGGCAAAAGCTGGTGGGAGGGAGGCTTCCACATCCCTTACAGGGAAGGTCTGATCGATTATTCATGAGCTGCAACACTGAAATGTATTTAGCAGCTTCTTCACTCTTGGGAAATGAGGAGCCTGATGTGGAAGCTTTGAGGAGAAGGCTCAAGTCCTGTTATCAGCCCTGCCCCAGGGCTTTCATGGGGGAACATGAACCACAAGGAGCTTTTAATGAGCAGTTAATGTTCAGAAAATGCATTTACCACGCTGGGTGCCAGTCGGAGCTGGGCGCAGGGTTGGCTGTAAGCTGTGAGAATGGCTCGTGTTTGGTTCACTGTAGCTTTCTGGTCTCTGCACTCCAAGGCAAGATCTCTAACCACCCAAACCCAATGTGTACAGCGAGCTGTGGTGCTGGGCTGCTGCTGACCCCTCTCTGTGTGTTCCTCTTCCAGGGAGGACGGATCCCATCCCTATCGTCGTCAAGTACGATGTCATGGGCATGGGCCGGATGGAGATGGAGGTGAGCTCCCCTGGCCCCTCACCCCTGCAGGGCTTCTGGGGAGTGGGTGGGAGAGACATTTAAAAGTGAGAGTTCGTGCATCCAAGATAAAGAACAACTTGCTCTTAAGAAAGTTGAAAACAAACTTGCAGTAAGAAAACACTTCTCCAAATGCATCCTCTGTTTATCCCTGTGAGCCCGAGTTCTAGGGTCTGGATGCTCCCCAAAATCCCTGGGCTGTGAGATTTCCCCTCCCCAAAGCTGCCATGGGCCTGCCAGGACCCTCCACATCAGGGGGATTAATGAGCTGTGTTACACTTGGGGTGACAAAACAGGGAAAGCAAAGTACAGCACGCATAGAACAATTAAAATTGTTCAGTTGTGCTTTCTGACAGATTTGGTAGTGCAGTGTATTTATGGGCCAGATTGCATCTCTTCTCTATTTTTTTTAAAAACAGCTCGACTACGCCGAGGATGCCACAGAGCGGAGGCGAGTGCTGGAGGTGGAGAAGGAAGACACCGAGGAGCTGAGGCAGAAGTACAAGGTACAAAGAGAGGGGCATCAACATCAGAGCGTCCGTGGGCTGGGTGGGAAAAGATCTGTTCTGATGGGGCCGAGTTCTCCTCGTTGTGCTGCAGTGATGGTGGTGGGAATGCACTGTTTTCGGGTTTGGTTCTCGGGTTTGGTCATTGTGGAGATGATGTAAATTTTAACACACTGCTTATTCACTTCCTGGCATCAACCTTCGTGTTTGTTTGGCTGCTGAAGAGCCCCAGGACAGCTGCGGGGCTTTCTTGTATGCTTTGCTCCTGTTCTGGAGGATCAGTCCTGGGGTGAGCAGGACATTTCCTTCCCTACACCCAGGGCTGCCGGATTTTTCTGGTGAGCCTGCCATGTCAGTAAAAAACCTGCAGGTGGTAGAGGGCAGTTAGCAGCTGGGAGGGGAGGAGATCTCGCATTGCACTGAGTGAGCAGTGAGCAGTGCATTATGATGTTACTTCGTGAATCCTGCTTGCTTTGAAAGGGTAGGACATGGCTCCAGCTCGGAGAAATCGATGGGCTGGACTGGAGCTCTTTGGAGGAATTGCTCAGGCAGCGTTAAGAAAAAGATAAATTCTGTATTTCCATGGGATTTACAAAACCTGTGGGGTTATTTTGTAAGCCAAGAGCTGATAAAAACGAGCTGTGGTGTTGGGATTGAGCGTGACGTGCTGGAGCATTCTTGGATTAGCTGTAACCGGGTTCTCTGTGGAGACACGGCCTCTGCTCATCCTTTAATCCACTCTTCCGCTTCCCAGCCCCTACAGTCCATCAGGTCTTAGGAAAGCCTGCTTGTTCAATTGTCCGGAGATTTGGGGAGTACCAGGGTTGAGGAAGAGCCCAAGACATCCAAATGAAGTGTCAGTCTTGCATAAATTTTAATTATTTGAGAAATAATGGGAAAGTAGTTTCAATGCCATTAAAATTAAACATAACCTCGGCAAATCTAAAATTCCATTTCCCCAGCTGAACAGTTAATTCTTCAGGCAGTTTGTTCAGCTAGGAAAATTTATAGGCTCCTCTCCTTTTTTTTCTTTTTTTTTTCTTTTTTTTTTAGACTTCTCTTGACTTGCTTGGTGAGTGAACTGCAGGTGTTTGGGTACCCAGATGGGCTGTGGGCTCCCCATCCCTGGGAAGGTTGGACGGGGCTTGGAGCAACCTGGTCTAGTGGAAGGTGTCCCTGCCTGTGGCAGGGGGTGGGGCTGGGTGAGCTTTAAGGTCCCTCCCAACCAAAACCATTCTGTGATCCTGAAGTTCTTGGGGTTTACAACGATCTTTGCAAACTCAGCCGAACCTGTGTTGCTCTGAGACTCTTCTCTCCTCCTGCCCTCATCCAACATGGATTTTTTTTCAGGAGCTCTGGAGTAGTAGCAGTCTCTCCCAGCTCCAGTGGGTTTTTATTAGCTCAGTTCATCCTTAGCCCCTTGCATTTTAGTATTAATCTGTGAAAAATCTCTGCAGCCGTTACTTTTTGCTGCTCCACAGGAGTCCATTATGTAACTGCTGATGGCAGTGCATCCTGATCAGCCTTTCAGGGAGACTCAGAGGAATTTTGGATAACTCTGCAGCCAAGAACTGTTTTTTAATTCCCTTCTTTTGTATAGATTCTGATCACTCAGGTGGCTGGGTTTCATTGTTTAGCCACAGGATGCTTGCTCAAAAAAACCTACACATGGTGCAGGAAGCTTGTCTGGGATTCAGAGGAACTTTAAACGTCCGTGTTCTGTGGAGCTCACACTGCTCTGTTTTCCTTTCTTGTCTTCCTGGGGACCTGCTTCAGGCTCAAAACTCCAGATTTGTTGATTTTTTCTTTTTTTCTTCTTAACAAGGGCATCTGGTAATAGATGGAAGCAGGAAGTTGCTTCCTTTTTTATGTAGAAGTGAACAGTGCTTTAAATTGAAAACAATCCCAAATATGAGCCCTAAAATATTTTAGATATTTTTTTTTCCTCTCCTTGGGTGTTGAAATTTTTAATATAAATTTTAGATCACATAAAACATGCTCAGTAATGTTATTTTAATGCCATTTTGATGTGGTAACTAGGAGATAAACCATGTTGCCTTGAACAAGATCTGAAATTCAAAGGAAAAGCCTTCTATAGTTTTCTGTCTTAAATGTTTGCTGCCTCCTCTTCCTGAGGAAGGAAGCTTCCCGTAGGAAGTTTGTACTGAAGATGGAAAAAAAGATCCTTAAGTGCTTTTTCTCTAATGTTAGGCTGTTTTTTTATATAATTTCTCTTTATTCCAGTTGAAATGCCTATGGTCAATGGCTATATGGGGAGTGCTGCTGTGAGTACAGTGGGCTTTGTGATGCAGCATTTGTAGCTGATTCTGAGTAAAAGCTTCCACCTCCTCGGGGTAAACCTCCCTCAGAGAGCTCATGAAGAGTGGTGATGTTTTATTAATTCTGCTGGTGGGGTTGTAAGTGATACAGCCTGGCAAGGGGGAGCAGCTGCTCAGCCCTGAGGTTCCTGTGCCCCGGCATCAGGTGCATTTCAGAGCCCTCCAGGTGTGCATCAGCCCTGGGGACAGCACAGGCTCCTTCCACACCTGGATTTCCAGCCAGTACAGCCACCTGAGGGACTGGGATTTCCCCAGTCCCAGAGCTTGATGCATATTCCAAACCTGTAGCAGAAGAGGGAAGGATGTTGTTGTTGCCAGGTGAGACACCTCATCTGTGCCTGGAGGTTTGGTTTTCCACCTGTGCAAGTGTTCAGTTATAGAAGGGAAAAGACCCTCTCAGCACCCCAAGGCTGTGTCCCTCCCCTGTCCATTAAAAGCAGCTCCCTGTGCCCACTGCCAGTGTGGTCACCGTGCTGGAGCCCAGCCTGGGGACAGTTTTGCTCCTGGGAATATTTCCCTGGGGTGGATGGGGCTCGGCAGGCTCTGAGCGGGGATTCCCAGCCAGAGCCACGTTCCTCCCTCCTGAACTCCAGCAGCCAAACCAGGATCAAGCAGACACCTCTTAGCACTCAAATGGAGCAGTGTCAGCTTTAGAGCTGTAAGGTGCTGTTCCAAAGGCAGGGATCCTCCTGGGTTTGATGCCAGTGTGTCTCTGGGTTAGCTCGAGGCTTTGAACCTCTCCTTGGAGCACAGACAGTCCAGGAGGCTCCGTGAGGCAGAGCTGCCTTCCCCCATCAGCACTGCAGGCCTTGTTTTAAGCAGTCTCCTTTTAGTGATGCCTCTGCTGTGACCAGGGGATGTTCAGTCCTTGTGGGTCCCTTCCAACTCAGAATATTCTGTGATTCTGGGTAAAAAACAGAGTCAAGGTCGGTAGCATTGCAAAGTTCTGGAATCCCACCTGTGAATTTGCAAAGGCTGCTCAGCTCAGTAAGCTGGGTTCAGTAAGGCCAAGGGCTGGGACCTGCATTTGGGTCACAGTAACCTCATGGGATGTTCCAGGTGGGAGCAAATTGACTGGAAAGCTGGAAAGGACCTGGAGGTGCTGGTCAGCAGCAGCTGGACATGAGCCCAGGTGTTCCCAGGTGGGCAAGAGGCCAGTGGCAGCTGGGCTGTCCCAGGACTGGGGTGGCAGCAGGAGCAGGGCAGTGCCTGTCCCCTGAGTTGACACTGCTGAGGGACCTCAGGTGCTTTGTCCAGTTCTGGGCACCTCATGACAAGAAGGACGTTGAGGGGCTGGAGTGTGTCCAGGGCAGGGAACGGAGCTGGGAAGGGGCTGGAGCCCCAGGAGCGGCTGAGGGAGCTGGGAAAGGGGCTCAGCCTGGAGAAAAGGAGCTCAGGGGGCCCCTGTGGCTCTGCACAACTCCCTGACAGGAGGGGGCAGCCGGGGGGGTCGGGCTCTGCTCCCAGGGAACAGGGACAGGAGGAGAGGGAACGGCCTCAGGCTGGGCCAGGGGAGGCTCAGGGTGGACATCAGGAAGAATTTCCTGGAGAGGGTGGTCAGGCCTTGGCAGGGGCTTCCCAGGGAGAGGTGCTGGAGTCCCCATCCCTGGAGGTGTCCAAGGAAGGCCTGGAAGGTGGCACTGAGTGCTCTGGGCTGGTGACAAGGCGGGGATTGGGCACAGGTTGGACCCAATGATCTTGGAGGTCTTTTCCAACCTCAGTGATCCTGTAATAAATACAATCAGTGTACACTGAGTTTTTATTAAGCACTATTTTTCCTTAAAGGACTAACTCATCATCTTCCAGCCTGTTCTACAGGACATTTAACAGAAGCATTTTTTTCCAGGATTATGTTGATAAAGAAAAGGCCATTGCCAAGGCTTTGGAAGACCTCAGAGCAAACTTCTACTGTGAACTCTGTGACAAGCAGTATCAGAAGCACCAAGAGTTTGACAACCACATCAACTCTTACGACCACGCTCACAAGCAGGTAACCCAGTGTTGACAGCACAGTTCATCAGTGCGATGTTCATCGTGGTGGTCTTGTTTGTGGTTAATACTTGGAGTTTCCCTGGTGTATCTGTTTTCCTTACTGGTCCAGGAATAGGTGTTTTATATCGCTGGGTAAGATTTTTATGCCCATCATCCATTTAAAAACACAAAATAACAAAAAAACCCCCACACCCCACGCCATGGTTGGCATCAAGGAGCCCCGATTCCGAAACACCCGTGGGCAGGAATGTGCTGCTGTTAAACTGGGGAGAGTACACAAGGATGTGGATGGCTCTCAGCTTGCTCTTAGCATTAGTACAGCTTTGGGGAGTGATGGTTCCCCACGTGTGAGCATTTTAGTACCTGAGTCTCTGTTCTGTCGAGTTACTGCAAACAGATTAGGAAATAATGGGCTGTGTCAAAGGAATCCTAAGAAAGGAGCACTTCCCAAATTCTGTAATTCTCAGGAGAAGGTGGATTCGGAGACGCTGTGGAGCTGGCTTTTTTCCCAAGGTAGGGATGTACTGTAGTGTCTGCAGGGTGCTTCATGCTGCACAGTAAATAATGGAAGTTCATGTGTTAGCCTGATCTGTTTGACCGTTTAAGCTGCTAAATGAGATGTAACTGCATAACAGATAGCAGTGTTGGGCTCCTCCAGGGCTGGAAGGGCTCAGAGGAGGGGTTTGATGTTCCTAGTCATAAATTCTAACAACACAATCATCAAAATGCTGGTAACTTGAGGATGTGCTGTAGAGCTTGCAAAATAGCAGTGAACAACAGCTTAAAAACAAGAATGTGGCTTTAGAGTATGATTTTTGTGTGTGTGTGTATTAGTGTAGGATATGACAGAGAATCTGCTTTGGACTAAGGGAGTGTTGTCAGGAATTCTCATGGCAGGGAGTTGGGCCCTGTAAAGAAGAGTGGTTTGGTAGGATGAAGAACAGAAATTCATTTGTTCCCTCGGTTACTGGGCAAAGGGGTGGTTTTGGCCGAGCTCAGTCATGACACTTGAGAGCAGAGAACTTCCTTGGAAGGTTTCCATCAGCTTGGCTGAAACCCAAGCGCAGTGACCTGCATTTATCTGGGAGGTGGAAGGACCTGTTTGTGTCACATTCTTGGTGTGCTGATGCCGTGGGATTCCGTGAACTCCTGCTCCAACCCTCGGTGACTAATGGGGCACTGACGTGAGGCTGGCCAGGCTCAGAGCTCTTCCAGCAGCTGGAGGTGCTGTGGAGGAGGAAACCAACCTGTGGAAGGCAATAAAAGGAGTCATCAGCAGGAGTGGCCTGAGAGAAAAATGTCTTGTGCACACACAGGGTGGGGTCATCTCATCAGGAGAAAGAATTTGGAGGTTCTGATTATTTTGAGAGGAATTATGTTCTTGGATAATTCCATCCATTTCAGTCAGTTCAGGCAGGCTTTGGAGAAAATGAGCCTCCAAACTCTGGCTGCATCACCCAGCATTAATTTCTAGTTACAGAGGGATTTAAACAAAGAAGCAATCATGCTTTGCTTAGGGAAAAAATTGCTTGTCCAGCTTTGTCGGGCTGAAATGTGTGTGACCCCGCTGGGTCAGCGTTCAGGGAGTGAACTTGAAACCCCCGAGACAGAATGAAGGTGAATTTGCATAAGTAACATTATCTCGCTGCTGTGCTCCCTCCTGCTCAAGGGAGGCTCATTTCCAGCAGTCCAGGAGAAATTTTAAAGTAGTTAAAAAAAAAAAAGCTGTGCTTTTGATATGTTGCACGTTGATGTTTTATAGTTTGTCTCTTCGGACAAGAAGGCGAGGTTGCAGAAAAGTTGAGCCCAAAGTTTTTGAGGAAAAACATGAACTTCTTCTAAAAGTAGGCCATCAGTTGGTTTTCTTGGAAAGAAAGGCCACTACAGTATCTTAGTTACAGCAACCCAGCTTGGTATACATTATCTGCAATATTTTGTTGTCTCAGTGGTAATTTTTGAGGCAACAGAGCTCATTTTGCCTTTTTCTTGGCTCAGTTTCCACAGCATTTTTGCTTTTAAGTATTTTTAGTTCCACATCCCCCTGACGTTGAAGTGTTTGCTTATCCCTCTGTGGCTCAGCGAGCATTAGGCTGTCCCTGTAAATAGATGTTCCATCCTCAGATCCCTTTCCACTCCCGAGTTATAAAGACACTGTCTTGTATTCCAGGAAGGAACTCGGGATTATTGCCCAACAGGGATGATAGGTAAGTGTATTGATCCCAACCGGATGAATTTTGGGCCCACCAAAATTGTCAACACCAAACAATTAAAGGGGAGGTTTATTCTCTTTTTTTCCTGCCTGTCCTGGTTTCGTAGAGCATTTGGCTACATCTGAGTCAACCTCAACACCAAGTTTCTCTCCAAAAGGCAGCATTTCCTTACCTGGGAGAACCTTCCATTTATTCTCGCAAACCATTGGCCTGTTCCAGTCACTCTGTTTTAGCTGTCGTGTTGGAGGTGTGCAGGGTTTTTCTGGAGCTGGTTTTAATTAGGTTGGTACTTGAGATGAGAAGTGCAGCTGTTTTAAGGACCAGTCACCCTCTGGCCAGCACATGGCCTGTCCCTCTCAGGGGACTGAAAGCAGCTGGAGTGGGTGCAGGTGGCCCTGCAGGAGGGACAATAAGCTCAGTTCTCACACACCCTTCAGGGAGCAACTGGAAAAGGCTGGATCTCATAACTCCTTCTACAGCTGCTGATGTCTTTAATGCTGGGGTTTTTTAGCTGTAGGGTTTTGATCTTGAAGGTCTGGTAGGTTATGAACAGCCCACTTCTGATGGTGCCCAGTCCTGACAGTCAGCAGAGTAGTACTTAATAATAATTAACAGACAAAAGGTGGCAAACGTAGAAAGAAAACTTATGCAGCTAACAAGGAGCTTGGGTAGTGAGGGTGGACCCAGTGTATATCCCTGGAAGTGTTCAGGGTCCGGTTGGGCAGGACTTGGAATAACCTGGGGTAGTGCAGGGTGTCCCTGCCCATGGCAGGGGGTGGAACAAGGTGATCTTTACGATCTTTGCCAAGCCAAACCAGTCTGAATCACAGTGATTCTGTGATTTTTGTGCTGCTTTCCTGCAGATCCACAATGTCCTGATCCTTGGGAGCTCACGCAGTCCTAGAACACTCTGGCCTCAGGGGGAACGCTCCTTCAGTCATTACACCTGTGAGGGCTCTTTGTTTGGTTTGGGGTTTTGACATCAAGATAAAAACCCTGTGTTAGATTTGTGTGAAGATGAGCGCAAGCCCCGTATTTGGGTTGTGCCCAGTCTGTGTATTCATATCAAATAAACCTGGATGTGCAGGGCCCAGCACCTGGAGCAGCCTGCAGGAGTTGTTATGGTTGGAATTACCTTGTGTGTCAGTTATGTAGCATTTACAGTCAGCCTTTACTCTGGGGGGTTCTTAACAATGCAAGAACTTGGAGAATCTCGCACCATCACCTCGTTCTGCTCGTGTGCCTGCTGAGGGCTCGAGCTGTTTACTGAGTCACTGACCCAACAGAATCAAAACATTCCCCTTCTGCATTCCCTGTGAAAAACAAACGCGTTCCTGAGTGAACCTGTGCCAGGTTCCCTGGGAGAACACAAGCCAGCATTGAAATGCAGGCTTTTATGTAGCTGTTTTTTTCCCCTAAGTGTGTGGTGTTTGGGAGGTGTAGGTGATTAATTCTGCGTAGATTCTCTTTGTAAAAGGACAAAGGGAAT
The DNA here is from genome assembly GCA_013397975.1 of Machaerirhynchus nigripectus. NCBI lineage: Eukaryota > Metazoa > Chordata > Aves > Passeriformes > Dicruridae > Machaerirhynchus > Machaerirhynchus nigripectus. Next base: position 87,345 of record VZRQ01009583.1, read on the forward strand.
GTATTTCATAAAGAAGTTCTTTGGGAAAGAGGGTGGAACTAAGAACTGAAAGTATAGATGTGCAGTTCTCTTTGTGCCCTAATTAGCTGCATCTTTGCTTCTTGTGCCGAGGGAGAGGGATCTGTTCAAGCACAGTAAAGTTACCAAGACAGGCACTGCTGGGGTTGAGGAATACTCTGAATGCAAACCCTGAACTTTGTATTTTGGGGACACTTCCAAAACCTTGGGCCTCCAAACACAGCTTGAATGGAGAAGACTGAGGAGGGAATCTCTGAGATACTTAATTGTGTTACATGGGAGGTTCTCCTTCTCCAGAGATGATTTACCCTCAGAAAACCCATCAATTAACAGTAAAGGGGCTGCAAGAGAACTGAAGAGGGACTTTGGACAAGGGCATGGAGTGATAAAACAAAGGGGAATGGATTTAACTGAAAAGGGAATAGCTTTGGATTAGAGATGATGAGGAGATTCTCCCCAGTGAGGGTGGGCAGGCCCTCGCACAGGGTGCCCAGAGCAGCTGTGGCTGCTCCTGGATCCCTGGCAGTGTCCAAGGCCAGGCTGGACAGGGCTTGGAGCAGCCTGGGATAGTGGGAGGGGTCCCTGCCATGCCAGGGGTGGCACTGGGTGACCTTTAAGGTCCCTTCCAACCCAAACAGTTTTATATTTTTCTTAACCCAGCTAAGAAAAATATTGATTCATCCCAGGGAGGAAATTAAGATGAAATAAAACAGCATTTGCAAGCCATTTCCCCTCTGTTCTTTTCGCTTCATTTATGAGCGTGCAGAGAATGTTGATGACCAAAGATCAGCCAGGATTGTGTTCTCACTTCAATAACATGATCAAGGTTGCCATCCTTTGAGCTTGTGTTTAATGGTGTCGTTCACTCCCAGAAGCTTTTGGGGCAAAGAATCGAGCAGACATCAAAAGTTTAAAAAGCCAGAAATCTGCTGGCACAGAGTGAAAAGTACATGAGTATTATTTTATTTAATGTGGGTTGGCAGAGAGACAAGAGAACAATGGCAGGGGAGGAGGGGGCTCTGATGTCATGGGAGCTGCCTCCTGTCTCGAGCCCCAGAGGTGGATCTGCTCTGACCCATCTCAATATGAGGTTTGGCATGAAAGTCTCACATCTTCAGGTCTGGTGCCACAGCGTGACAGTGCTTTTGTCTTGTGAGAATAACAGGGGCTCTTTCTGCTCTGCACTTTTAGGCAAAGAATGTCTCTCAGTGGACCTCAGTTCAGCGATGCTGTGTGGCTTTGTCACCTTAAATGGAGAAAATCCATGTACTGCTCATCCTGAGCCTGTAAAGCTCTGCACCCCAGCTGGGTACTGGGGAGGTCTTACCTGGTACCATCTCATCAGCAAAATCTGGTGTGTGCTGAGTTTTTTCACGGCCCTGAGGCTGCCGGAGCTCCAGGTGCGCTTGGACAGCGCTCTCAGGCACAGGGTGGGGTTGTTGGGGTGTCTGTGCAGGGCCAGGAGCTTGACTGCATGATCCTTGGGGGTTCCTTCCTACTAAAGACATTTTGTGGTGATCCAGTGGTTTTCCTGCTGCAGCAGTTCCTGACTCCTGCTCGCCCCCCTTGGTTTCCCCACTTTGCTGTGCCTGGGATGGGCTCTCAGGCGCTTTTCAGCGGTGCTGCAGCGCAGCTGGTTTGAGCTGATTTGGGAGAATTGGAAGGTACTGGTGGTGTTTGCCAGTTTGGCCCCTCCTGAACCATGCAGGGACTGGGAGAGAATCCAGCACTGGGGCCTCTTTGTGCTGGAGTCCAGAGGTAGCTGCAGATTTGATACCAAACCTGCTCTTCAGGAGCTCGATTTGCACTCCTGTGGAAATGCGGAGACGAGTTTGGAATTTTGTTAGAAACAAGGCTGGCAACTTAAAATACAATTCTTTGTTCCAAAGCTGAGGGGGGTGGCAGCTATTAATAAACCCCTGGAAGGCTGGAGGTAGTGAAGCACTGCCTACAGCACGTGGAAATCTGGAGAAGTTTTATGTAAGTGCTGGTGATTTGTGTTCCTGCTGGTCACTGCAGTGTGGCCCATCTGACAGCTGAAGTAATAAACCAGCAGAGTATTCCTTGGCTTTGTGGTCCCCATGATCCTCCAGTTTGAAAAGACTTTGCTGCTTAGATAAACTGCTGCTTCCTCAGAAAACACACTGCCCATGGAGAAGAAAATGCCCCTTAATTTTGAAATTCTGTAGTAGCATGAAGCATGTGTTTGATTTAATACAGGTTTGTTGGCTCTAATCCTGTTGAAAAAAATCACTTTCTTGCTAAGCACAATGGGAAGACTTAAAAAGGGAGAATTCACCCCAAAAGTACGAGTTCCCAGGGCTCCTTTTGGAGGGGAGAAGGTCCCTGAGGATGACGGAGTGGCTGTGTTAAATCCCTGCTGGAATTTCTCCGTGGTTCTGGGGAAAGGGCAGTTCCGTGCCCATCCAGCCTCCCTCACACCCACACATATGGAGTGGTCCAAAAAGTCATTTAGGGATTTTGGGGGATTAGAATAATGAACACTCTCCTCAGGATTAGATGGAAATTTCTTTAGTGTAAGCTGAGCTTAGGTATCTGTTTAGTTCCAATGATTTCCTAGGCAGGCTGAGACCTGGAGTGTGTGAGCAGCATTTCAGTGTTCCACGTGCTCCCTTCACCCTGTGAAATTGTACTTCAGGCTTTGGATTGCTTCCTCCCAGTCAGGACTGGGGAGCAGGGTGGGCATGGCTGTAGTGAACTGGTTACCCCCTCTTTGTGGGGATGAATCACTGGATTCAGTGACATATTTGAAACAGTAAGTGAGGGGAGAGTTACAGGTTATGTTGAAAAATTCTGGGCATTTCTCATTCCTGCAGCAGGTTGTTCTTACAGATAAGCAGTGTGGGCTCCTGTTTTCCTGCCTTTCCCTACCCCAGGAAGCATTTAGGGAAGATAATGCAGTCCAGCCAGGTGTCTTGCAGGCTTGGAGTCGTTTCTGGTGATGGGTGTGTTGGTTTAGGTCAGTCTCAGAAGCTGAGCCATGTTCTGTTCCCTATTTTACATTCCTGAGGAGCTGGCACGGTGCATTTGTGGAGCTTTTCTATCCTGTACTTCCCCAGCAAGACCCTTTTCCCTCCTGACTCCTGTGTGACAAAAAGAAACTCAGCCTTGAGATCTCTTGGTCCTTTGTAAAACCAGACCAACTCTTCCCCAGGTTTGGAAGTACCAAATTCTCAGCAGTCTTGCCACCAGGGCCAGTGGTTTGTCATCCTAAAGGGCCCAGGTTTGGGTGCAGCTGGGAGTTGCTGTGGTGCATATCCTGGACTTAGAGTGCTTTGGGGTAGTTCATTTGCCTCACACCTCCAAATTGGAAGGTTTGACAGTGGGAGGTTTGGGGGAGCAGAGACACACAAAGGTCAGCATTTAATAATGGGCATTTAATTCTGTCTGCATTCAAATTGCCATGGAATGGAGGCAGGAGAGCTTGGGGGCACTGCAGCGTTCCCGACAGCTCTGAGCCCCGCTTGTGTCCCGGGGGGTGATCAGGGCCATGCCTGGGGCGCAGGGGGCTCTGAGTGCTCCACTGCACCTTCCTCTCAGGAGGAAAGGTCACAGTTCATGTCTGGTGTAAATAGCTGGGTCATGCTTTTTTCCAAATGGATGAGTGATCTCGAGACTTGGCATCAGCCCCCATTAAATAGTTTTGTCAGCTGTTGGTGGCTGCAGCTTCCCGGAGCATTTCAGACACGCTTTCGAAATCAGCATGAAAAAGCTGATAGCATTGCTCAGTCCATCTATTTTATTTTTTTTCCTTCCTCTTGGAAAAAAATTTACTCTTCAACATTTAACATACACCACAAAACCCTTGAGCCCTTTACTTGTCCTGGTGAAAGTAGCTCTGCTGTTCCAGGTGGGATCATTGCTGTGTCCGTGCGTGTCCGTGCGTGTTCCCCCCGCTCCAGCCCCCGGCTCGGTCCCGTGGCTCCGCTGGCTCCGCTCCCGCTCCGTAGAATAGCTGGCACACTCCCCCTCAGCTCTCTAGTAATGCTTGCTTGTTGGTTTTTGGTTTTTTTTCTCTCTTCCACTCTTGTTATATTTTTACTTTCTTTTTTTCTTTGTGATGTGACGTTTTCAGCTGATGTATTGAAAGCAAACCCTTCTAATTTGGGAGTCCAGATCACAAGAGTGAGTTTCTTTCTACTGGTGTCTGTAGTTGTATCTTTTTTGTGTGTCCTCCCCTCTGATTTTGGTAACAATCAACCACATTTAGTAAATACAATTAGGTAAGAGAATCCTCTGTCTTGTCCAATCTCCCCCTTTTTCACAAAGCAATGTTCTCTTTACATTGGGCCAGCTTAATTCCTCTAATTTGAGCTTTGGGTTGGTTTCCAGATCCACTGTTTCTGTGTGTGGCAGTCTGACTCTGCTCCAGGAAAGAGGCAGAGTCAGCCAGCCAGAAGTATTTAGAATTCACCAGTGATTTGTACATCCTGTACAAGAATTGTTCCAAAGTGACTCCTGCTCTGAGTCCCGTTAGTCTCTCAGGCCCTGCATGAAGTGCCTGAAAAACATGAAACTTTTTCCAAAAGCTGAGTACAGGATGCGTGCTGGAACTGGGCCCTTTGAAAGGGTTTTGAATTGTGCACTAAAAAAGACCAATGAGTCCCTTTAGGATAGTAGAGGTCTGTCTTTGTTGCTTTCTGTTACTTAAACTTCTGTAGAGCACTCTTTAAAAAATGTTGTGAATATCCACATATATTCCAAGGAAAACCAGCAGCCTCTTCTCCTAATGCTCTGAGACAAGGACTTTCCAAAATGTTCTGGAGTCTTGGACGTTTATTTTCTATAAGAATTGGCTACCTAGACTTCCTCAGTGATGTTAGGCTGTTTGAAATTCCTTGGGATTGGGTTTGCTCCCTCATGATAAGATTTCTGGGGAACTTGGTGCTTCTGCCCCCCCAAGTATTCAACCCCAAGAGACCCTCCTGCCTTTAGAGCAGTCTGTTTCTTGAGAGACCCCTCAGAACTACTGTCAGGAAAACAAGTAACTGGTTGTGGTGTATGTTGTATTCTGGATTTGCTCGCGAAATCATTTGCATGGGATTTTTGGCTCCTTCTCCAATGTAATAGTACATTGCTTTTGTCAGATGTCATTCCTGGGTACGTCTGGCACCAGCTAATCCCTCCTGTCCTTTGGCCCATGCTCTTGACTCGTGTCATGCACTGTTTGTCAAGTACATCTGCACCCTGCAAGAGCAGCAAAGTAAACAATCCTTCTTCTTCTCCCCTTTTCCTTCCAGAATTTGCTTGTTGCTTCGAAATCAGCTTTGTTGTCCATGCTAAAGAAAACCAGTAGTGTTGATTGGAAAGGGATATACACAGAACTTGAAGTCATAGCCAAAAGTGACCACCAGTTGTCTTTTCCTTCAGCTGCTGGGAGGATGGCAATGTGCTCCGTGGGGTTTGTTGAGCTAAGATGCTCTTGCTCCATCCTGGCTCAATAAATGTCCCTGGGGAGGGGCTTGACACCGCAATTTCCAGTGCTACAGCAAAGAGCTGCTCTTGGATAAACCACAAACAGCTTTGATCTGATCTGTCCCTGCTTTCTTTTGCCTCAGAGGTTGAAAGATCTCAAGCAAAGGGAATTTGCTCGCAATGTCTCGTCGAGATCCCGGAAAGATGAGAGGAAGCAGGAGAAAGCCCTGCGGCGCCTGCATGAGCTGGCAGAGCAGAGGAGGCAGCCTGAGTGGTGAGTCTGGGTGGTCCCCAGCACCCCTGGAGCCCTGGGGCTGCAGCCCCGGGTTGGCATTCCTGCTCTGGGGTACTGCACAGGTTCTGAGGGCAAAGCTTCATGCTGGTGTTTGGGGCTCATGCCGTGGTTTTGGTAGGAGCAGATTCACTAAAAAGATCATGCAGAGCATCCCCAAATTGCTTTATCCAGCAATACATTTTCTTCAGGAATTTAATACTATTAAAAACTTTGAGTGGCTGTATAATGATATTTTAATGCACATGTCTGGGTACAAGAGCACTTGACCTGTGTGAGATTGTCTCAGCTGAGGGCTGGATCCTCCTGCAGAGGGACGGGGACACCAGTCAGCTGTGTTCTCTCTCTCCCTGTCCCACAGTGCTCCTGGAAGTGGGCCCATGTTCAGGACCACCACGGTGGCTGTGGACGAGGAAGGTGGAGACGACGACGATTCCGCAGCCAACAGCGGCTCCTTCATCCAGACAGGCTGCGGCCAGGGCACAGAGATGAGCACGGACAGAGGCTTCCTGAACACTGGACAAGGCACCGTGATGCCAGGCCAGACGCCCGCCCAGGGGGCACAGGCCATCAGCTTCGGCATTAAGAGCTCTCTGGGAACTCCGCTGCAGAAGATCGGGGTGTCCTTTTCCTTCGCCAAGAAGACCCCAGTGAAGCTGGAGACCATTGCTTCTGTTTTCAAGGACCACGGGGAGGAGTCCAGTTCTGCAGACGGGGCAAAAGGTGATGAGAGGGGGTCCTCGGAGGCGGGCAGCCTGCAGAAATCTGGGGAGGGTGAAGGCACCAATAATTCTGATGGCAAGGCGGAGGACGATGACCAGCACGACAAGGACAGCGGGGCTCTGGCCAGCACCCTATCCAAACTGAAGAAGATGAGGCGAGAAGATGGACCAATGGCCGTGGAACCAGAATATTACCACTACATCCCCCCAGCCCACTGTAAAGTAAAGCCCAACTTTCAATTCCTGCTTTTCATGAAGGCTACCGAGCAAACAGAAGCTGAAAATGTGAACAAAAAAAACGCGCACGAAGTGAAAAAGGGGAGTTCCCCCAAACCCAAACCAGGCAAGCACACGGTAAAGGCTGCTGAGAGCACGGGGCAGCAGAAGGAGCAGACTACGACTGAAAGTGCAGCTCAGCAGGGCAAAACAGAACGAAAAGACATCCCAGAGAATGAAAATACGCAGGAGAGCAAACACCTTCCAGAGAGCGACCCCCCTGAGCCAGACACTGCTAAAGAAGCTCCTCCTCCTGCCTCGGGCTGCAGAGATGGCTCTGAGGGACCAAAGCACCCCACGGGACCTTTTTTCCCTGTTCTGAGTAAGGACGAGAGCACGACGCTGCAGTGGCCTTCAGAGCTGCTCATCTTCACCAAAGCTGAGCCCTCTGTGTCCTACAGCTGCAACCCCCTGTACTTCGACTTCAAGCTCTCCCGGAACAAGGATGCGAAAGGGAAAGGGGCAGAGAAATCCAAGGATCCAGGGGGGCTTTGTAAAGACAACACTCAGAGCACAGAACCTGGTGAGGTGAGCAAAGGCAAGGAGGCTGAAGGTGTAGGGAACAGTTCTGCTCAAAAAATGGAAAACAAATCCCAGGGCAAGCAGGAGTCCAGTCTGGGAAGTGTCGGTAAGGGAGAGGGGGAGGACAGCAGTAAGAGCATAACAGGTAAGAGTAAATCTGGAAGGTCCCATAAACACAAAAAGAAAAAGAAACACAAAAAGTCCAGCAGACACAAACGCAAACACAAGGAGGAAGCTGAGGAGAAGGCCCGGAAAGCTGAGCTGGGGGAAGAGAAACCCAAGAAACGGAAAAGGCACAGGCACAAAAAAGGTAAATCCTCCCTTTCGACAGAGTCAGACCGGGCACTGAAACCTGAACTCTCTGAAGACTGCAGCCATTTCCAGAAGAAAAAGCGATGCTCCCAGGAGTCCCAGAGGAAATCCCTGTCTGCTGAGGAGGGAAGCAGCGGTAAAAAAGAGGACGGGGGTAACTCCTGCCAAGAGCACGGCAGCAAAAAACACAAGGCTGAGCTGCAGCAGGTGCCTGGTGCGAGGCGGCGCTGCCCGGCTCTGACCCAGGCCCGGAGCGGCCGCCGGAGCCGGCAGAGCAGCGGCGACTACGACAGCGACGAGGGCTCCCCTGGCAAGCACTGCCGCCAGAAGTCCCCGTCGCAGTACAGCGACGACTACGACTCGGGCAGCGAGCACTCCCGCAGCCGCTCCCGCTCGGGCCGCAGGCACTCCTCGCACAGGTCCTACTCCAGCAGCTCGGACGCGTCCTCGGAGCACAGCCGCTACAGCCGCCGCAGGAGCTACTCGGACGACAGCTACAGCGACTACAGCGACCGCTCCCGCTGCCACTCCAAGCGCTCCCAGGACTCGGAGGATGACTCCGACTACAACAGCTCAAACCACCGCTCGAAGCGGCGCAAGTACTCCTCGTCGGAAGATGACTACAGCTCGAGCAGGAGCAGGTCCAGGAGCCGGAGCAGGAGCCGCACCCACCCTCGAGGCAGGTCGAGATCGAGGAGCCGGGGCAGGAGCCGCAGCAGCAGCTGCAGCCGCAGTCGCAGCAAGAGGAGGAGCCGCAGCGTGACGGGCCGGAGCTGGAAGCGCAGCCGCAGCTACAGCCGGGACCGCAGCCGCAGCACCCGCAGCCACTCGCAGAGGTCCCTGTCGCGGAAGGGCTCGCGGGGCCACGAGAGCCCCGAGGAGCGAAGGTCTGGCAGAAGGGACTTCATCAGGTCCAAGATCTATCGCTCCCAATCTCCCCACTATTTCCGGACAGGCCGAGGTGAAGGGTCGCTGCTGAAGAAAGAGGATGGCAAAGGAGAGGATCTGAAAGGATCTGGCTCCCTCTCCCAGAACAGCAGTGGCTCTGGCACGGGGCGGGCCTCAGAAGGGGACTGCAGTCCTGAGGAGAGGAACTCTGTCACTGCAAAGCTGCTCCTGGAAAAGGTGCAGTCCAGGAAGGTTGAGAAGAAGCCCTGCATCACTGACGAGATGCTGTCAGGGGCAAACAAGGTGGGCATAAAGCTCAAAGATCCTCCCCAGGGCTACTTTGGCCCCAAACTGCCTCCTTCCTTAGGCAACAAACCAGTTCTCCCTTTAATTGGGAAGCTGCCAACCGTTCGGAAACCAAACTCCAAAAGATACGAGGAGTCTGGCTTGGAGAGGGGCGAGGAGCAGGAGCTGTCGGATGCTGAGGATGGTTCCCAAGGCATGGAGGAGGGTCAGCTGGCCGGCCAGTCTCTCCTGGAAGATGTGGTGATGGTAATTCAGGACAAACCTCTGGATGAGCAGAAACGTGACGAAGCTGCCGTGGAGATGCCGTCCCTTCCCCTGGACGCGCCGGCGCTCCCCGAGTGCTTTGGCTCCGGAGATCTGGTGATGCCACACAACTTCCTCCCGGATCCGAGCGATGGTGACGGGCTGGAGCCTATGGACGGGGGCAACCAGCCGGTCCCGGTGGAAACCAGTATGATGCCCTTAGTTCCAGATGTCGAGCACTTTCCTGGCTACGTGCCTCAGAGCGGGGAGCCGAGCATGGAAGGGGATCGGGAAGGGGGAGAAGATTCCTCTCTAGCCCCGCTGGAGAGCCAGCCCATCACCTTCACCCCCGAGGAGATGGAGAAGTACAGCAAGCTGCAGCAGGCTGCCCAGCAGCACATCCAGCAACAGCTGCTGGCCAAGCAAGTCAAGGCCTTCCCCGCCTCGGCCGCCCTGGCGCCGGCCGCGCCCGCGCTCCAGCCCATCCACATCCAGCAGCCGGCGGCGGCGTCGGCCACGTCCATCACGACGGTGCAGCACGCCATCCTGCAGCACCACGCCGCCGCCGCCGCCGCCGCCATCGGCATCCACCCCCACCCGCACCCGCAGCCCCTCGCTCAGGTCCACCACATCCCCCAGCCACACCTGACGCCCATTTCCTTGTCCCACCTGACCCACTCGATTATTCCGGGGCACCCCGCCACGTTCCTGGCCAGCCACCCCATCCACATCATTCCGGCGTCCGCCATCCACCCGGGCCCCTTCACCTTCCACCCGGTCCCTCACGCTCTCTACCCGACCCTCCTGGCTCCCAGGCCCGCGGCCGCTGCCGCTGCCACGGCCCTGCACCTCCACCCCCTGCTGCACCCCATTTTCTCAGGACAGGACTTGCAGCATCCACCCAGCCACGGCACATGAAGGACAAAATGAAGGAACCTCGGAGGAAGGAGAATATTTGGCGGTTTGGGAAGGGGTTGGAGTCGAGCCAGCGGGCAGGTGAGGCCTGAGCACTTCCTTTCACTCTTGAGCAGCCAAAGAAGCCGGAGGCTGGAGGGCTGGGCTGTTGGCTGTATCCACTCCCAGGGATGTCTCGCTCCGACACCTCTGTGCACACAGCAGCACCACTCCAGAAGAACCATTTCACCTTTGGAACAGCGAGACACTTGGAAAGGCTTTTTTTCCCCCTGGATTTTTACACTTGGTCATCTTCCTTCTGCCGCCTTGTATATGATAAATGAGGTTTCATACACACTAATAGGTTCTCTGAAAATCCTTTTAATGAGGTCATCTAATTAAAATAGCATGATTGAATCCGGCTTGTAATCGGTGATGGAACATCGGGAGCTGTCAGCTGCGGAGGGGCTGGAGGCCTCGGTTTTCAGGCAGTGCAGGAGGTTCCCTGGCCCCTGTCACTGCACACGTGGGTTTTTCTTGGTGTGAGCAGCAAAGGTGGAAGTAAGATCTTGGTGTAAAGAGGAGGAGGAGCTCTGTGTGGGCCCAGAGCTCCCATCCTTCTCCATCCTGCATCCGCGTTCTCCCGCGCCAGGACCGTGCCTGGATATCCCAGACTGAAATGAGATTCTCGGGTTAGGGGTTGGGATTCCAGTCTGGGTTTTTACCACTCCTGAAAGCGGGGAAAAAATCACTGAATTCCATCTTCTGTGGTGTTAGAAAAGAGGCACTGGGATGGAAGAGAGAAGGAAAATCCTGTTAGGAATTGAAGCAATACAGAGGACGGGGGAGCGCGGCCGGGGTGTAAAGCGTGTTCTTTCCTCTGTAACACTGATGGTTTCCTTATTAATTTATAGGATTTTTTTTTTAATGTAAAGAATTGCACTGAACTCTGTAAACAAAGATGCTGCTTTTTGTAGCTCCTATCAAAGGTTACATTTGTAGTATATCGCAATAATATTTTTTACAGCCAGTTCTTAGTGGTACTTGTTCTGGTGGCTTCTGTGTAAATATGTTTGCTGTAGGTGACCCAAGACACTTGTAAAGGTTCAATTTATAGTTTCAGCTAGATGCAGAACAACTAAGCATGTATATTTTATCAAGCTCATGTATTTTTGAAGTTTTTATGTACTATAAAATGTAAAAACGAAACAAAAAAAATTCCTCATTTAGAATTTTGCAGAAGAAAAAAAAACCCAACAGGTGAGACTTGGGCAAGGTGAGGGGTGTGGGGTAGCAGTGACTCTGGCAGGTAATGCTGCTTTCCTCCCTGCCATAGGAATGGGCACTGGAGCAGCCTGGGGAGCAGCAGGAATTCGGGGTGCTCCCAGGGTTAGATAGCCCTTTCTTTTCCCTTTTTCCTTTCCTTTTCCCTCCCTTTGGAAGCGGTAATGTGCAGACCCTGCTGCTGCAGGAGGAGCCTTGGGACTGTTCCCATCCCACGCACAGGATCCCCCCGAGTGACTCCGTAAGGGGTTCCCTGTTCTCCCAGCGCCGGCCCGGCTGCGGGCGGCGCTGCCCGTGGGAGCTCCCCCCCCCCGGTGCCGGGAGGAGCCGCTGCTGTCCCCGCTGGCAGGGCACTGCAGGTGTCACAGCCCGTGGGGCACCGCCGCTGCGGGGGGGATTGCAGAGCGCTGGGGGGATGCGGTTACATCCCTGTCCCCTTCCCCATCCTCATCCGCTGCCCTGTCCCCTCCTGGAGCGCAGCACGAGACGAGGCAGAGTCAAAGGATCAAAACCCCCTGAGCTCCCTCACCGTGTAAACGAGAAGTTGGAGCAGGTCAGAGTGACAGCAGTCACAAAAAAGGGACTCAATTTCCTGTAAATACCGAACAATTCAGTGTTACTGTCAGAGCTGAGCTTCGTAGGGCCCGTCCGTGTCCCGGCCCCATCACACTGCGGGCAGGGATCGTTTTTGGACTTCAGGATAGCGCTAAAATAATTAACCTGTCATTACTTAACGAGCATAAACAGACTGTATTTAACTTTGTCACATAAGATATATATATAAATATATATATATGCTGTAAAATGAGGGAAAAAAACCTTTCTAATAAACCAATGATTTGTGGAAAAAAAGATGCGGTTGTGCGTGGTGGTGTGGAGCTGCTGTGTAGAGCACCAGCCCCTCCTTTCCTAACGAAAGGCCCTGGTTTGGTTAAAGGAAAAAAATCCAAACCTCTGCATGCCAGCAGGGTCCAGGGCGCCCTTCCCTGGTGGTGGCCCTGGCAGGAGGTGGCTGATGAGGGACGGTGCGGAAGTGCTGAAAGAAACAGGAAATTAAGTAATTGGACAGAAGAAAGAATTGTAACTGCCCTGAGGGGGTCTGGTGTGGGCTCCAGCTGGGTTCAGATGCTGCTGCCAGCCGGGGACGAGACCTCCCGAGGAGGAGCAGCTGTCCCTGAGTCCGGTGTCCTCCTCTCCTGGGGCACGGACCTGATCCGGGCTCAGCTAAACCCTTCCCACCCCTCGGAGCTCTGCCAGGGCTTTGGGCAAATCCTGCTCTCTTCCAACTGCAGCTGCTCCTGGGCAGCCGAGAGGCTCCAGCTGCTCCGAAGGGCTGGGGCAGCCCCGGCTCCGGGGCTGTGGCCCCCGTCAGGGGCCAAGGTGCCGTTTGGCTCTGCGGGGACCCCGCTCTGCCCCCCAAGACCCCCCGACTCCCCAGTCCCGCTTCCCACCTGCAGCTTCAGAGATGGAGAGGAGGAAAGCCCCGTTTCACACGGGCTGGCTCCCGGGGAGCTGCTCCGGGGCCTCTCCCGGCCACCGGCTCCGAGTTGGTACGAGGACCCCTCGGAGCTCTCGGGCAGTCCGAGAGTCCTTAATTAATAGAGTTTAAATTAATTCTGCAGGGGGGTTCAGGGGCTGCCGCCGCTGTCCGGGCAGGGCTGAGCCCCCGCGATGCCGCAGGCCTGGCTTGGCTGCGGGCAGCGGCTCTTCCAGGGGGACAGGGACACGTTCGTTCCCTCGGCTGTGGGCTGTCCCCGCCCTGCCCCCGGTCCCTTGCCAGAGCCATTGTCCTGCACAGCGCTGCTGCTGCCGGCCCCCCCTCCCCCGGCAGGGTTTTGGGGTGTCCCTGCCCCGGCGAAGGGGACGCAGTGTGGGGGTGATGCCCAGTGCTGGCGAGCTCGGTGCTGTCAGCTCCATCCGGCTGCGGAGAGGATATCGGGGGCGGTGGAGGGGCCCTGTGCCGTACCTCTCCTCGCCACATTTCCGCTGGTAGGGACTGCCCGCACCCCGAAATATCCACCCCGAGATGGACATCCCAAACTAGGCTCCCCGAGCCCGGCACCCCGCGGTGGGCTGTGTGCGGCCCCGGCGGGCGGTAGGCTCAGGCTGCTGTGGCCGTGTCCCCACCCTGTCTCCCGGTGGCACTGCCACCTCCTGTCCCCCGCCCTGCTCCGACCGCATCCATCCCCCCCGCACCTCTCTGGCTCCCTGCAGGAGCGGATGTGCTTCCGGGGGGGCCCTTCCTGTGTTCCCCTTTCCTGCTGGCCCCGTCCCCAGCTGCGTCCCCCGAGATAAGCCAGGGACACCCCGGGACGGGCTGTGCCGGGGCTGTGGCCACATTTTGGGGCGACGATGGGGCCGCTGCGGGTGCTGCTGCTCCTCGGGGGGCTGCGCCTGCCCCCCACACTGGGACTTCTTCAGGACCCCCCTACCATCTACGAGGGACCCCCCGGCAGCTATTTCGGCTTCGCCCTGGATTTCCACATGAGCGAGGGAAGGTAGGGAGGCACCGGGGTGTCGGGGTCGGGCACGGCACCCGCCCTCTGACCCTGACACCCGCTCTGCCCCCCCAGGCCCAGCGTGGCGGTGGGGGCCCCCCGTGCCAACACCTCCCAGCCCGGCGTGGCTCAGCCCGGCGCCGTCTTCCTCTGCTCCTGGCCCCCCAATGAGACCCCCTGCCACCTCCTCCCCATCGACACTGCGGGTGCGT